>JAVKLA010000088.1:29621880-29646968 GCA_034782735.1 Sagittarius serpentarius
TAGCTAGCAATACAGAGCACAGCACTACCAAGGCTGCTATGGGGAGAATTAATACCATCTCAGCCAGACCCAATACACCAGGGTACAAAATTAACCCAAATCCTGGCCCTTGGTATGGTTTTGCACAATTATCTGATATCTTTAGGAAAACCTCATCTTTCCCATCTTCTGTGAGTACAATACAAGTGTTTCTATTTTTGTTCTTGTTTGTAACTGTTTTTCAAACACCAGAAAAAAACCTTACAAAATCAAACTTTTGTTGGAATTATAATCTTGGCAAGGAATGTAAGAATCCTTCAGTTTTGAAGACAAACCTTGAACTACTGTGATTAAGGTTAAAGACACAATCTTTGTACAAATCAGTGTGTTTTTTAATTGTGTAATAGATGTTGATACATTGTGAGTTGCTGGAGGTAGGAATGCACACTTCCTTCTATTCATTGTTTCTGTGAATTAATGATCAGACACTTTTTTCTACTTCTCGTTAGTTTAAGCCAGAGATTTTTTCTAACCCTTTTATCTTTACAGGGAAGTTGCATGATCTTCAGCATAACACAGTGATGACAGAGACTTATTTTTTATATATCTAGTCATTCTTATTCAGACCTACTGACAAAGTTAAATATAACTCTTAGCTCTCAACAAGTGTATCTGAATTCAAATTTTTCACTCAGAAAGGGGAAAGATATATATATGTGTGTATGCATATATTGCAAATGAAAATTTGAATATATGCATACACACACACACTGATGTCACAATGAATATATGAAATTGCCTTTTGTTTCAAGGCTTAGCACTATGGTAGTAAAAGTTTTTATAAGACAAATTACTTCTAGTAAAATGTCCTCTTTCTTCACTAAGAAATATATTGTATGGTGGTATTGCTATAGCTGTCTGGACCTTTCAGACAATCTGAAATATGAATGCATAGCAAAAAAGTGATATTTGATTCTGTCACAGTAGAGCAGCTATTCTATGCCCACTTAGGCACTGTTCTCTGTATACTTCAAATGATGGGTTTTTTCCTCTATAAAGTTAGTATGTAGGGTTACATTGCTCTTTCTGTTGAATCAGTTAATTTTTATGTATGTGTTTTTATTTAGAAATATATTTAATGTACTCATACTACAGTAAGTATATTAGAATTGCTTAGGGAGACATTTAAAACTATTAGCATACTGGTAATCGCAAAGGCTTTTCCTTGATTAAGTGGTAACTATAATAAGTACTTAGGAACCGGTAGCACGTGCTAGACTACAGAGAACAGACAAATTAAATGTCAACTTGCGCATGTAAAGCTGCCAGTATAGCTCACTCTTGATCTGTAGCATATTGCCGTGATTTTTATTTTTTGGATTTTTCTAAGCACAGACTACCGATTGTGCCAAACTTCATGGTGACTAAGGGCAAGCATGTCTAAGTGACCATGTTCAAATAATACCAGAATTATTTGCCTTTTTAAACTACATCCAAGCTCTGGTTTCCTAAGAAAGAATCTGTCTAACTCAAGTCTGTTGACTACATGTGTGAAAATAGCTAGCTAGGTACCCGTGAGCCCTGTTTCTTTTTCTTCTGTCATGGTTCTTATTTTTTAACTTAACGATGATTTTATTTTTAAAAGCTATCTACGCAACAGGATAACCACATTCTCCTCTTCTTTGTCCAGATGTTTTTTTCCTGCTAAGAGGTCAAGCCTTGCAGAGGAAAAATTGCCACATGAAGCATCCCATTGACCTCTTCACCAAACTGAACTCCCTCGTACAGATAATCTGTTATATTGATGGACAGTCATGGTTGCAAGTAGAAGATGCCCATCATCTCTTGTGTTTCCTGGCAGAGAGAATGGATCATATTACTGGGATAATGAACCATTTAATGACTTGTGTGTTGATTTATCAGATCAAGCTGGAGAGGCCAATTTAAAAATATAAAGCCATAAGTCACAGCATTGCTGGGTATGGCCCATTGAGGCTGCTTGGCTCCCTTACCATCAACTGCTGTGTTAATCAAGGTGTCATTAGGGTTTGCAAGCAGTGAGGTGCTTATATGCAACACCTTTTCATTCTGCTGTGGCATTTATTCAAAATAATTCATTATTTTTTTCAGCTTTAAAAATCATTTACCCTAATAAATTCAGCATTTCTGTCTTTCATAGTGAGCTAAAGAAATGCATTAATAGTGGGCACAGGGATAGACTGTACAACATAATAATTGATCTGGTAAACTGCCACTGTGCTGAGTTGGCTCCTCAGTGTAAGACCGGTACTGTTTTGTGCCCTGGCTACTGTACTTTAATAAGAAATACATACATTTTAGCTAGTAAAAACAATAGCAATGACGAATATAAATAAGAAAAGATTGCAGAAAATTCTTCACTAAGATGAGCTTTTTCATGATTTTTTTCTTTACAGAGGTATGTATTGTATTTTCTTAATTTTAAAAATAGGTTTGAACTGATGTCTGGCAGAAGCTGAGGGAAAAGTAACCTGGAGTAATGCTTTTTCTTATTAACTGTTGCAATGTGGCATAAACTGCCTTAACCTCTTTCCATAGGACACAGACCAGTTTCTTAAATCTTTCCAGTTAGTCCATGTTTCTTTATGTGTGGCACCTAAATGTTGTGCTAGAGTTTTCTAGTTGAGACTTCATTCATCTGTATAGAATGGAAAGGTTCTCCTGTCTTCTCTTCACACACTGTAGTGTGATACTTGCCTCTCACGCAACAGCACTACTGTTAACCTATGTTCAGCCTGTGATAGACTTACAGCCTTGCTGCTTAACCACCTTCTCCTTTTTCTGTGTTAGTGGCTGTTGATTATTCCTGTCTTTACATCATTCCTTGAGCTTAGCAATATTTATATCCTGTGGAGACCACTTCTAAAATTACATAGTCTCCTTCTGAATTCTAAACCCATTTTACAGCATGACAGTAGTCCCTAGCTTTGTATCAGGTACATCTTTGGTAAGAGTAGTCCTTATTCCATCATACAGGTGATTCACAAAATTACCGAACAGACCTTGGTGAAACATTTGTGGTGTGTTCTTGACAGGTAATCGTTAATAACTGTTCTCTGAATGGGATTGTTCAAGCATTTTCTTCCTTACAGTGCAATAGTTTTATCTTCATCTGATTTCCAAGCTTGCTTAGGACTGTCACATGAAGCGCTATCAAAAAACCTCCTACAGACAAGTTACAGGAAACCTGATATTTACCCAGTATCTAGAAGCTCTTGTGACCTGTGACAGAGGAAAATTAAGTTAGTTTGACTTGGTTTGTTTTTGAGAAAATCAATATTGCCTGCTATATAATTGCTTCTTGTCTTCAGGAGTTTGTTGATTGTGGTGGGGTTTTTTTGTTTGTTTTGGTGTTGGTGGTAATTTTTTGTTTTGAGTTTTTTTTTATCTTTTATAGAGCTGAAATTAAGCTGTTTAATGACTTCCCCAAGTTCTCTTTTGGAAGATCAGCTCCTAATTTCCAGTTTTTTCAGTTTTCTGGCACTTCCTTTGTCTTCCCTGGATTCTGAGTTTACAACTAGATTTCTTGGCAACTGAAGTACTTAAGGGCCTAACCAGTTTAAACATATGAAATCTGTCTGTGTACTTTAACCTTGTCTTTTCTTGCCATCTGACATTTTTCTCTCAAGAAGGTTTCCATGAAATAAACACTGAGTTCCTGCAAATGCTGATCAGATTCTCTTCAGACTTAGAATTTCTGTATCACAGCTGCTTTACTCTGAAAAGCATTTGCCAGAACAGCTTAACTCTTGGCTTCCCTGCAGAACTCTTTAGTGCTTCTGAATAAACTCTTTTCCTTGCCAAGGGAAGTAATTCCATGTATTTGCATTTGTCCTTTCACTGTTTGCCTGTTGATGAGGAGTCAGTGTGCCATGGGGTTGTCAGCTGGCAGTCTGTATCTTTCCCAGACTTTTGTCCAAGTCTCTCACTGATTTGAAAAAGTTATGCTTAGCAAGTGATATTAGTCATGACCAGACCCCTTTATCTAAAAAGCAGGGAGAACTGCGGGCTCCAAAGTGAGGTGCAGGTGTTTGCTTTCAGGCTATGCTACTTACGCTGTTCGTGTGGTGTTAACATATGCTTCATTGGCATACTGTACTGTAAGTATAGTTTTTTTGAGATCTGAGCTGCCCTGTATCTGGCTCTCCTGCCACTTAAAAGGAAAAAGGAAATTATTTTTTCTTTTTGTTTAAATTGAGTGACTTTTTTCTTTTTTTTAGCTAAAAGAACTTGAATAGTCATCACTACGGTCCAGTTAGTCTACTGGCATACATTCACTGTTTCTCGGAAGGTATTTGTATACTACAGATCAGAGTGAACTTGGGGAAAACAGAGTAAGCTCAGAGGGCATAAATGTAGAATATGTTCATGCTTTGATACTCATTAGTCTTTTGCTAAATATTAGCTTTGGTGGTTGAATAATCTCTTTCCATGCTGATGTAAGTGCATACGTCTCCATTTCAGCAATTCTGTGCATTTGAACTAAATTCAATATACACCAGACAATGATACAAGTTCCATAACACAAAGAATTCTACAGGTGAGGATGCTCTTTCGTAAGTGAAAACCTGTTGTTAGCTGACAAGAAATGAAACACCAATGTGCTAAGTTTGCAAGGAAAGTTTTAATTGAAACAATATTCAGTGAAAATGAACTGTATGGTCATTTTTCACTGGTTTGCTTTTAGTTTAACAGAAATTTACACATTTGCTGACTGAATTTTTGTCAAATAATCCTTCCAGTGTTTTCATGGCTTGTTACCCATTTTTCATCTTTATGAAACACAATTTGTCCTGAAATACATGATAAAGTTGATTCGTATAGGATCATGCTGTAAAAGCGACCATAAGCCTGATAGTTCAGAAACTGATGAAAGAAATTTAGTCTTCTGTGCAACATAGGAAAAAAAAGAAGTCTTCTTATTTTTCCATAATGAACACCTTTGTTCTGTAGATATCAAGTAAAAGTAGTAGGGCAGATGCAGGAATTAACCACAGGATCTATGGTCTGAAGTATGCGTGCAGTTGGATTAAGTGACCATGAATCAGGCCTGGAAATCTATTACTTTTCTGCCATGCAGTGTGTAATTATTGATACCATTAGCACAGTGTACATGGTATTTGCAGCTGTATGTCTTTTTAAGACTGACTTACGTGCATATTAGATTATCAGTTTTCTTCCTGTCTCCCAAGATGTTCTGTTCTTTCTAGTGCTAGTTTTTAATGTCTTTTTTTTTTCCTTGCAAAATGCTAAAATAGCCACTAGAGTTAGATAAAACAGCAAGAACCACATAAAAGCCTGTTAAATAAATGGAAATGACAGAGTAAAAGAGCAATTCTTTTCCCATCCTGACTTGATGACCTCTAGAGATCAGTGTAAGTGAACATTTCAGATGCAGCTAAAGACACAGACCCATGCTAAGTGGTAGAACAAAATCGATATGCAGCAGATGAAAATTGTGTTTGTTTCCAAAAAAATAACTAATGTTTCAGAGTGTCAGTGATGACTGTTACTATCTGGCAGGTAAAACTTCAGGAAAGGGGCTTTCAAAGAAATTTTGTGAGAGAGACATGTTTACCTGCATTAATAGCAGGGTGTGGATATATTGATTATCAATAATAATTTCCTTCACCCTACCAGTGTGATTGACCCATTCCAGTCTGTTCTGTGCATGACTAAATCTAGTTAGTTATTCACCAAATGCAGTCAGGGTAACACACAATACTGCCAGATTTGTGCAGTGGAATTCCTCAGCCTAATTTTGATTGTTGGTACCATGCTAGTCCTGCACTGTGTAATCTCATACTTAGTTTAATAACTAATGGTTTTCTTTGTTCTACTTAGTTGATTCATTTTTCTTTCCCTATGTGTTTCTTCAGCTAGGGTCTGATTAGGGGATGGGCATGGCTAATCTCCGAACTCAGCAACCTTTATTCCTATGTTGTGTAGCTATAAATCAAATTTAACGGTCTCTAGCAAGAGTTTCTCCAAGTAGAAGCTGAAAAATAATTTGGGAAAATTAACAAGTGTTAATGATTCAGAGTAAGCCGAAACTGATAAGGTCTGTTCGCATGAAGTTACTGCTTTGTAAACCTCTGTGGCTGTTCAGCTGACTCCTAGTTTTCACTTATCACCAGTGTTTCCTGGATTTTGAGGAAGTAGTTTAAATAATCTAAGGTGTGTTCGTTCAAAGTGAATCTCAGGTGGTTTTTTTTTACCTTTGTCAACATTTCAGTTCATTGTGCTGTATTATTTTCAGCAGATTTACATTGTTTGAAAAGTCCATGCTATAAAATTTCATTTAACTTCTACTGACAAAGTTTGTGGGTTTTGAGTTTTTTTTTTTTCCAGGGCGATGTGCGTGCTAAATTTGTGCTATTTATCAGAGCAGATGAGTTCTTTGAAATATCAGAACCTCAGTGATGTGCTTTTCTGCACAAAGGAAAGGAATTTTGTAGGCACTGGGCCCAAGAGACTAGAGTGTATACACAGAAGATTGCCTTTGGCTATACATTAAAAAAAAAAGGGAGGAACAGCTGTCAGAATGAATTCTGTGGAAGTAAAATTCACTTAAATTAGTAGTACAGTACTGGCTTCTAGTTACACAGGTCTCAGAATTGTGTGTAATGGCAGCTTAAATTGAAGGGATCTTCAATTGAAGGGATGACTATCAGTGAAGTGGTAAGTGACATTTTCCAGAAGGAGAATAGAAATTATTATTTTTTCCTCAGATCCAGGAAGCCCCTGGACTTTCAGTTAAATATGCAAAAGAAAACACTGTATATAACAGTGCTTGGAATTACTATTTACTGCATAGTATATGCAAACTGTAACATGTTTTATGTTTAACTGATAAAAGTGTGAATATTTAATTTCATTGGAGGTGCAGTATGTCTCTTTTCCCCCAAATGCTACTTGTTTTCAACTGATCTTGATGCAAAGAACATAATAGTGAGAATACAAATGGACTCAACTCCAGTGCCTGCATGCACAGTAACACACAGGCATAAGCATATGCATGTTTTTGTGTTCCTTGCTCACTGTAAATAGCGTGCAAAGAACATAATCCATCAGATATGTTGCTGATTACTGTTCAGTCTGTTTGGCAAAATCACTCTGCACTAGATTTCCTGTCTGAGGTCAGATTAAAGGTATTAATAACAAGCACAACCTGATTGCGGAGGATTTGTGGCAAGCAGCTTTGAAATCAAATGGTATCAAGGGTACTGCCTATGACAAACTGTAGATGTGCTGTGAATCATAACATGGAGCTCAGACAAAAATTGTTGAAATTCTAAAGTGGGCACACTCCCCCACAGACACTAGCTTGCAGTATCCATCAGTTTAAGAGGTAACGCACAAATACACTATTCTTCAGATTGAAAGGTTTGCTACATTACAAACAGTAACGGTTTTCAGATGCAGTGTTTTATGAGGTTTCGGTAATAAAATAGCTCATTTTAATCTTTATCGTAGGACTGCCAGCCTTTATAACAATACAATATTAAAGTGTTCTTAAAAAGTGCTTGATAATCTAATGAGAATAGCTCCTGTTTGAGCAGTGCTGACATCAATATGTTAAAGTTCCAAGGATTATTCATAGTGTCTTGATCTATAAAACTCTAGCTTTCACAGCTAGAAGTGGTAAATGTGTCTCAGTTGCCTCCCTTGTGTTCTGTAAGGACATCTGATTATGTAGCAGGTTAAACATTTTGAGGATTAAATGGCTATGGGGAATCACTGGTATGGGCTAGTACAATTTTGGAAACATGTCAGCTGTTTGAAATAATGTGATACATGGTTTGTCAGAAAGAATGACAAGTTTTGATTTGAGCACAATAATGTAAGATGGCTGCTAATCTGAGACACGTTTTATTTCAATGTGGTATCTTGGAATTTAAAATACTTTGGGGGGATTAGATCAAGCTTAGTATTTCAACCCTAAGTCAAAATCTTAGCCCTTTCAACCTTATTCTGTGCACATTGCTTTCATAAATTAAACTCAAACTTCAGAAATACTCATGAAGATGCTTGTTATAACTTCTATAAATACAGGGAAAACACCCTATTATTTGATTGAACTTTGTTCTGTCCTGTGTTTGTCTAACTAGTGAGTACTTCTGTTTTTCAGGTCCTCAGAATATATTGGTTCTGTCAGTGCTGGGACATAAGCTGTGCATAGCTACTGTAGGGTTTTTTGCTTTTCTTTCTGTTTTTTTTTTTTTTTTTCTCCCCTCCTACCTCAGTTCATCTCAGAATGATAGAGCACACAATTCACTAAATCAGCATGATTGTTTGAAAAGAGCATGTTTAAAAACGCATTAGCAGGCCCGTGAATCTCAAGAGTGAACAAAATGTCAATTCAGTGGGGTAATGATGAAGAATTATTTGCTTGTGTCAAATTTTAGCAATAGATGCCATCATTCCACTAAAGTTTTGTTGCTTCTGATCTTTAGTTCTCTGTGGCTTATCCAATATGTAGAGCTATCACTAAAGCCAATGGGACTTGTGCATATGGAGTAAATATTCATTATTTAAGTGACATACCATGTGTCAGATAATTTTTGCCTCATTAATGTTATAAATTTGGAAGGGAGCCTTCACAAGAAACCAAAATAACCTCCCCAAAACAAAGCATCAGAAAATCCCCTCTAAGTGTTATTTGTTCGCAGATACTGTAATTAGCTTGTTGAAAGCTGAGACATAAATGACACAGATTTCTGATTAGAAATCCTTACGTGAATTCAGCTCTCATGTAACACATGGGCGATGAAAGAATATTGGGTCTTACATAAGGCCAGAACCTGGCCCGTTGTGAATTAGATGGAAATCAATTGTCAGTGATTGTGGAAAGTACCCTGGTTATGGATCACTGAACTGACTCTAATTAATTTAGGAGACTGACAGGTTCTGGTTAAAAGAGCTGCCTCACTCAGCTAGCAGCAGAAAGTAAAATGCAATTCTGTAGCTGATGTTTGGAAGTTTAGAAGATGGGTTTAGGTGTTTAAGCAATACCTGTTGTTATTTTTATTCATCTACACTGTCTTTGGTCTGCACAAATTTCAAATTGTTTTCAATTTCGAACTATTTCTGGCATTAAAGACTGTGCAATTATAGCTAGGAAGATGTGAAATGGGTTTACTGTACCCTTGTCAGAGTTCCAAGCAGGAAGGCCAATACTGAATTAAATACTTTGCTGTAAGACAAGTGAAAGAATAGCCCAAATGTACTTTGCTGTTTATAAATTAGTGCATATGCAGAAAACAGGACTGTGGAGTGTGTCTGTCCATGTGATCTGGGGCAGCTCTAGGATGCCTAGGCGCTCACTATCTGGCCGTAAGGACAGTCACGACTTTTTGGATGTTTCTGGAAATTTGCATGAGTAATATTGGTTTGTTGATATCAGTAGACTGGAAGCTCCCTCAGGAGTTACTGAAATCTATTATGCTTCAGCCAAAAGTAATGTATAAGTTTTAGAAAAAATTTGAACTACATGCTGTTTCTACAAAATGGCAAACATCACATTGATTTTTTTTTTTTTTTAAGTGTGATCAGAAGTCTGATGCTTAGTATACTCAGCATCATCTTCCATTTTTAAATATTTTGGAAGTTAGGAATAGTAGTTCCCTTTAAGAAATTGCCTCTTTTCTTACTCAGCCTGTTGACCTGAAGTTCCAGGGGTTTGTGTTTTGTTTATCATAAAAAAAAAAAATTGGTTCCTTCCATTTCTACCTCCACCTCTAGGAGAAGCATTGTATGCTCTGGTTTGCATCCATTCTCCTTCCCTCTTATCACCAGTCCTCTAATTTTCAACAAGTCCCAAGCTAGCATTTTGCAAAATGAAAATTATGCATTTCCAGTGTCGTTACTTAAAGTAAATAGTGACAGTTCTCCTGGTGGTGTCCAAAGATGGCAGCTGCAGTGAAAAAAACTGAGCAGCAGGAACCTTGTAGCAGTATTAAAACTCTTAAAGGACAAACCTATAAATTCTGTAAGAAAAATGATTCCCTGAGTGTGTGTTACAACTTAAAGTTTCAAACTGCAGACTTCTTGCAGAAATTGATTTCTCTCTGGATAATGTCAGTGAAGATGCTAGTTGTTCTGATCAGTTCTGTGCTCCCTCCGAAGGGAAAAACCTTTCTGTTTGGAAAACAATGCTTGCTGGAAAGCTTAATGCTAAAATACAATTCCACTTCTTTGTTTGAAGTTTTATAAGTACTTCAAAAGGAAAAATCTGCAAAATGAAAATGTATTTTTCAAATAATCTTCCCATTTTGCTGCAATCCAGATACAGCATTATTGTGTTCACAGGAAAAGATTGGTCAATTCCAACCAAATACAGTAGTATAAAAAGTGCCAATTTAATCAAAATTGGAATCTTTAGTAGAGGTATCTGTTATGATGAAAAATTCATGAAATAAACATTTTACTTTGAAGTTGGAAAGATTTGTGGAAGTTGCCTAGTGGAATGTTAGGAAATGCTTTAATTTCAAAATTGAAACTTCCAAAATGTTCGTAATGGATCATGAAATACAGACTTCTTCTGGGGTTAAAGGTCCTGACCTAGTACTAGAGGACCAAACTGATTTATATTTTCCTTTTTAATGCAGAGATGTTAACCTTGTTCTTTCATTCTTTCATGTCCTGTGGATATCTGAACCATTAAAATACAGACAGCTTCTCCTTAATCTCTCACAATGGTGTGTGGGAACTGTTTCGGCTTGAATAAACAAGTGAATATTCATTGCATGAGAGGGAGAGGGGCTGACTTCATATTCTGGTTCTCCTCCCCACCTCCCCCCCCTGCTTTTTTTTAATGAATTATTTTTGTTCCAGGGCTCACTAAGTTGACTCTACTCACTGGATGATGATGATTATTATTAATAGCTTAAACATGGGCCAGGCATCTGAAAAACAGAGGCCTTTTGTGATATTCCTTTGGGTTAGTTACCTGTTAACTATTGATAGTTGATAAAGTGCAGATCCGCAGTAGGTATCAGATTTGAAGTATAATCCTGATTCAGCAGAACTCTAAGAAACCTGGAAAGCTTTAAAAAAAAAAAAAAAAAAAGGCATTGCAAGGTTTAGCATATGCTGCCTGTGCCACTTGTAAGAGAGAAATTCTACTGGTGTGAAGTCTCAGAAGCAGTTGCTTTGATTTGGATTCTACCTGACTGTAGTAGTGCAGGCTTGGGCTGGGAAGGAATGACTACATTCTGTCAAATGATAATACTTGAATGTGTCAGGCCTGAAAGCAAATGAAAGTGTTGAAGTGGTAGTGAATAAAATCACAGTCTTAATGTATTTGGCCTTGTAAAGAAGTAAGATCTAAAGTACTGTTTGAAATGTGTCATGAAATGTTGGTGCACTATTTCGAAGTCCTTGCAAATATTTAAAGAAATTTCAAACCCAATAAAAAAAATAGAGAACAGATTAAAAAAAAGGCATAAAACTGGATTTTTGGTGGCAAATAAACACTATTCAGTTTACCATTCTTATTTTTAAACAGGCAAAGCTTAATTGTTTATCTACCTTTTAAACACTTAGTTGATGGGTGTATGGGAATAAACTTTCATGTCATTCAATTCTTTAAATGACTGTTCCTTGAAAATACCCAACATAACTAGCTTAAAGTGAAGCTAATAACTGTTTTAACCTTTTCAGATGTCAAAGAATTTTTAAATCTTCTGAAACATTAACATCACCACTGGATAAATGGGCTAGGTGTTCCTTTTTTGTTAAGGAAAAAGAACATCACTATAATGGACAGACAAATGGTGGAAAACGTGCTTAATCCTCGTTTCAGTATGTTTAATTGCTGTTGTTGCCTCAGCACAAATACTGGTACTAAATTAAATGCATGTGGAAATACCATGCTATTCAGCAGTCTAGTGTGACATGGTAATTGAGCTATATTTTTGGTAAATGTGAATTAGTGATGGTTGTATGCTTCATTTTATACTAGTAAGCAAATAACTTCCTTTTTTATAATTGGTCCGCTTCTGCCCTTGAAAATATTTGAGCCTTAAGGACTGAAAACTAAGGACAGAAAGAGGGATGAATACCCAGGGAGCTAAGGGTAACATAGCAATCTGATATAAAAATTTAATGAGCTTTCTTTTGACACTGTAATTTGTTTTAGCAAATTTTTCTAGTGAACAAGGCCAGAAGCCGTATGTAAATGAGCTTTTCTTGTGACTTGTGCTTGCCAGACTGCTGCAGCTGCAGGGAGTGTTAGGGTGATGAAATGATATTGCACATAATGGGGTTAATGAAGATTACAAGTTACTTCCTTCAGGGAAGTGTACTCTGTTCAATTTTTTGTTTTGTTTTAAGCAAGCTTATACTGAAAGTCAGAAGTTCAAGCCTGTGTTTAAAATACTGTGAAATCGAAGTGGGGTTTGAGGCAACGTATCACAAACTGCAGGTGGCTAATTAGCTATTGTGATCTTTTGTGATTGGTTTTACTCTTTTCTGTGTGTAGTTTTCACTTCAGAAACTAACACCTTATGAGCAGGCCTGAAGTTTCCTTTATAAATGTTTCTTGTAAACCACCCCAAAAAATTGGCTTAATGTAAACTCAAGAGAAATTAATTTCTGTTCATTTTGCATTTTCTTTTGCAGATAGTGATGGTCAGGATTTTAATAACTTCAACTTGCATGAAATAAATTTTTCCCTCAAAAGTATTTTGTATTTGTTTTAGTATTTTTTTTTTAAGGAAAGCACTGGAAATTTTCGCTTAGACTTTCAAAGGTTTCAATGTTGCTTAGAAAGTAAGGTAGCAGAAAATGGTGCAGCTTTCTACCCCAGTGCTTGTGGTGCTCTAATTAGTTACGATAATCCTGGTTCAGATCCCATTTCTGTTCTGAATCAAAGCAGAGATGATGTGGAGTGTCCTGTCTCCTGCAAGTTCTCCTTTAGCCATTTACGTCTTGTGTATGCTGGGTTGATTTCTTTAAATTTCTTATTTCTAATTTACATGATACCGTTCTATTTTAGCATATTCTAGTTAATAGGAATAGGGCTAGAACTCTACTTACCTGTTCCCCTGCCACCACCTGTGGCGAGTGCTCTAAGAAACATGTTACAGTCATTTTCTTTCCCTTTTACAGTCTGTGCCAATTAATTTTCCATTCTGTCCTGTGAAGATACGGGGCAGATAGTGGGTCTGTCAGCATCATCAGAGAAGCTGTGGCTGCCTTACCGTTTAAGCTGTACTGTGAACCACAACAGGGAAAAAAATCCTGCTGAAACCAAGTTTCTGAGCAGGATTTTAAGCAAGCTGAGCCCATTCCCTGTTCTAGGTCACAGCATAGCCCCACACATAATTGTTAGCACAACCTAATCGGGCAGCAGGGGGCCCTCTCATGCAGATGAACAGCTGGGGTGTGATCTTCAGGAACTCTGCTGACATCCCTGTATGTCAAACTGAGCAGTGGAGGAGAGGGAATCTCTACCAAGTTTCTGGGTTTATTTCATCTTTGTCTGATCCAAAAGTATTTGGTGTATTCAGGTTTCACAAATATTTTCTGTGATGTAGAGAATGTGTGTTGAATGTGGGTTTTACTGGAAAAACAAGCAAACAGCTATGTCCAGTTTGAATGCAAATCCAGTTGTAATTTGGTATAATTAAATGGTTATGCCATTGACTTCAGTGAAACTGAATTGCACGAAGAGTATTATATCCTGAACATATACATAAAACTCATCTGCAGCTGAATGATATTAAGCATTTGGGGATTCTGTATTTCCATATGCAGGCACACAAGTGAAAGTTTAAGCCCTCACACTTGCTGTAGTTCATTTTCTTCACTGCAAAAATAGAAATATTTTTTCTCTTGCATTAAGTAGGCTACCTCCTATACTTTTCTCTATTTTTATGCAGAGGCAGAAAGAATCAAGACTATTTTGTGAAAATGTCTGATTCTGCTCGTGATAACCAAACATATTTGAATCCAGTTATCTAAGTGGTAATATTAGTGACCCTGTCTGCTCCAGGTTAAAGAAGGAAGGTTAGAACAACACTGGGAATAATACTCTTTCCTTTAAGTTAACAAACAAATTTTTGTGTCTGGTAAGCACTTTAACAAAATGGGTATATCTTTATTAAGCAACAATTCAGCAGATGCTCCAAAGAGGAGGCTGCTTTTACCGTGTAGGACAGGTTTGAGGCTTTTGTTCATTTGGGTTTTTTATGCCTCACGTACTGCAGTATTTGAAAAGATGTCTACAGGAGCAAGGTTATTTTTTAATGTTGTTTATAGACATGTTTATTGGCTGGAAAAGATTGTACTGAAATGTCTGCTTAAAGCAAATCAAACATGACTGCATATGTGTGCCAATTGCTGCTTGTTTTTCATTTTCTTAAATTACTAATCCCATAGTGCTGTACTCGTGTAGGTTGTTTAGAGAAACAGATGACATATGTTGTTGTACTTAACAAGCTGAAGTAGAGCCAGGATAAAGACAGAAGGTGTTTCTTTAGTTTTAAATAAAGCACAGTATGAAATGACTTACCACAGTGATAAAGGATAGACAAACATGACATGCTTTGCAGTCGGTGGCCGAAGAACTAAAGCAGTTAGCGATGCCCAAATGAAACAGAATTATTTGACTCAACCTTTGTTGTTCAAGATAAAGAATGCTTCTAATCACTCCTGACAAAAGCTAGCAAAATGGTTTACTTCTAAAACAAAGACATGTCGTGAGACACTCTTAATGCATAATCTTGCAAGCTATGTCACAAAAGAAAGGAGAAAAACTTTAAGTACTGTAACTTTCAGCTGTTGTCCAAGCTGTGGTTACTGGAAGAGTACATTTGCCTATGGATAAAGTCCTGAGATTAAGCCTCAGATACAATCAAGAAACAGAAGTAAGAGGTGAATAACCAATTAATTCCAAGAACAAAGTAAGTTACTTCAGGAGTGCAGAGGTATTTTCTTCCTATTCTTAAGTTGCTGACAAAAAGCTCATTGTCTTGCTGTGGCCCTCTGCTGAGGTCTTGCTGGTAAAAGAAGTTTATCCAATCTGCTTTGCAATGGGTTTAGACTGGGCTTTACCATAGGTCACTTGAGGTACACATATTCAGTGTTACTACAGTGTTATAACTGACTTCCAAAGGTTGTGGAAAAGGACTAATAGGAACCTCATGAAGTTCAAGAAAGGGAGGTGCAAAGTCCTGCGTATGGGGAGGAATAATGCCATTGATTGGTATAGCCTGGGGGCTGACTGCCAAAAACCACCTGAAAGTCCTGGTGGACAAAAAGTTGAACATGAGTCAGCAATGCATCCTTGCAGGTAAAAAAGGCCAACAGCATCCTGGGCTGCATTTGGAAGAGTGTT
The DNA here is from genome assembly GCA_034782735.1 of Sagittarius serpentarius. Taxonomy (NCBI): domain Eukaryota; kingdom Metazoa; phylum Chordata; class Aves; order Accipitriformes; family Sagittariidae; genus Sagittarius; species Sagittarius serpentarius. The sequence goes on from JAVKLA010000088.1 coordinate 29,637,242, forward strand.
GTCAGCAGGTCAAGGGAGGTGAGAATTTGGATGTCTGAGCAAGGCTTTATTCTTAAGATTCCTTAGTTTCAACCTGTCTTCTATTATGGCGTATTTCATTGGCAAATCTGTGCTTTTCTGCTGCCTTGAGCCACATTATCTCTGTTCTGCCTTCTTTTTAATTTCATTCTTCCTTTACTTACTTTTCTGCTCTGTTTTGTAATTTACTTTGTTTATCCTTATCATAACTTAAATTTAGCTATTGCCAGTAAAAGCACTCTGACCCTTTTTTCAACTGGGTTGTCCAATGGGTTGTTACTCTTGTTTCAGTTAGAGGAAGAAAGAGAAGCTGAGTGTTTCTAATATGGTTCAGTTTATTTACAAAGACTGTACAAAAGCAGGTTTCTTGGAGCACAGCAGGAATCAAACATGATGTTGGTTACAACACCAGGTCCTCACTTTGGAAAAAGATGCCTTTTTCTTGGGTCATAACAGTGCTTATTCGAGTTACCCCTTTTTATTCTTTGAAACTTCTTTGCCTTACTGGACTTCTCTTACACAGAAAGGCACACTTCTACACGTACTATCCAGTGAAACCCCACTATTAGCTGTGCATGTATCTGTGTGTGATAATCTGTGCCTGTGTTGGTAGTGTAGTGTTACTGTTCCATTAAAAAAACCCATATATTAAACTATAATGTCTAGAAGTTGGAATAATTTTAGGGAATAGTCTATGATGCTTTCATTAAATATCTAGCCATTCTCAAAGCCATGCTTGATATCTTTCTGTGAGTGTGAGCAGAAGAAATTTCTAACTTGCACGTAGAATTTTTTCACAATGGCAGAGAATATAGGAAATGTAGTTTACTGGGACTTTTGCCTTTTGTATACTTGTACAAAGACGATAATTTTGTATTATAAAATGTAAGATTTAGGACCATGAAATCTTTTTGCTTTATGAAATTGAAGTTTATTGCTGTCTTCTAGTTTCACAGAATGTGATGGTCTGTTTTACTATATGTACCTGTAATCCTTTGATTGAATCAAACCTTTATTCCAAACTTGTACTTTTTTTGATGTCATCTGAAGATGATTTTAGTTAGAGTACGTTAGTGTTTTGAGCTGTGGCATTTCTGTCTATTGTTTTCCTATTGCATTGAAGACTGTTATATCATAATACAAATCCCATGCTTTTTATCTAATCTAGCTGCATTATTAAGATGAGTGGATTTGTAAAGGATTCTGTGCTAGTATTTAGTATCTTTGTTGTAATGAACATGCATGAAACTTCTTACCTCTTTAATACTTGTATAAAAATAAGAGAGTATTACCTTATCAGAGAGTATTACCTTATCAGAGAATATTACCTTACAGCATTACCTTATCTTTCACAAGGGTTATGCTAGTGCATTTAACATTGCATTTGCCAAAGAACAGTATCACACATAAACCTGTTAACTACTGTGAGGATGAGCTTTGTAATTTGTGATAAATTTGTTGTGCTTCTGAAGCTTCTTTCTAACAGTAACATACACTTCCACCTTTGTGTGGAAAAGATTAATCTTTTTTTAAATGAGAAACTGAGGAATGTGACTGTGGTGTTGTACACTGTTTATAGTCATATAGAAATTCTATTGCAGGCAGAATTTGAAACTTCAGTCACAGCCCTGTGCTTTGGTGACTGTATTATCATTTCTCTAACTTTGCTGTTGGGGAAATTTACATAACTGCCTCTAGCATGTCTGTTTTGGACTCTTTCTTGACATCATTTTAGACAGTTGTACATAATGTAGTTCCCTTTGCACTTATGCAATGTGTACTATCATAGAATTGATCCCATCAGTAAATACTAAGTTTTCATCTAGATACTATCTATTTCTGTACTTTACAAAAGGGAGACAGGTAATTTGTAGATCAGTCAAGAGAATCTGATCAGGTGTTTGAGATCATATATACCTTGTGGGGCTGCCTTCTGTTCCTGAACATTGTGACTGGCAAGAGTTCTATGTCAGAATAAATGTTGCACTGTAAGACACCCCCCCCCGCCCCTTTCCTAAAGAACTGAAGTTACACTCTATATGGGCTTTATTCAGTTTTAATTCCTATCAGTTGATCCTAGAAACTGTAAAGGTTTAATGTTAACTATTTTGTTTTGTATAGAAATTTTATTTTTAGGCTGTACACTGTGTAATGTTAAGGAAGAAACCCATAGATTCTTCTCTGATACGTAAGAGACTATAAATATTGTTATACATAGTTTAATTTAAAATGACACGTAATAAATGTAATACGTGTCTTTAATTTTGTTTCTAATTCGCTTAACCATTCACTCCATATTTACAAACATATACCTCTCATTTAGGTTACCATTAAAAGTATAATATTCTGTAGAGCACATCTAGGGAATGACCTTTCTTCACTTGAAATGCTCTAAAATTGGCTTTTCATAGACTGTAAGCAGCACTCTAGAGACAGGTTCTTTAATGTACTGGATATTGCTTTCAAAGTACTCTTAATTGCCTAAATTAATAATGGCTTTTTTTTTTCCTTTGGTTCTTATAAGGGACAAATGAATTTCAATCACTCTCTAAAGAATTGAATCACTGGCCATCTTTTTCTGATTACTTTTTGCATTCATTATGAATTTTTTAAAAAAAAAGAACAACAAGGTCACCTTAAGCATGTTTTTTGTTTGTGAGAAAAGCAAAGGATAGTGACACTAACTCCACTTAACCAGTTCTTAGGAAAGAACAGAGACTGCAAAAACTGGTTGGACTTATGCCAGCTCTAGATGGCATATGTATATATAAAGGCAGTGCAGTAGCTTCTGACTTGTTTAATGAAAGATATATTTTTATTAATCTTAAATTATTGACATAATAGTACTGTTGTGTAAACAAAGGACAATACAAACAGTTTTCTGACCTAATCTGAAAACTAGAGGAAAGGATAAGCCTGATTTGTAAGTCTGTCTGTATTTTTTTAGGAATGTAAAAGTAAAGCAGATGTAAAACCTCCCCCTAGTTTTTTTTTTCTGGCTGTACACTTTATTCATTAATGTGAAAATCTGTATTATGGGATGTACATGAGTTTTCTGTACTCCCATCTGGCAGCTCAGAAGAGACAGAAAATTAGTCAGGAACTTTATTAGTCTCTTGGAGATCTCTTGGAGCTGAGTATGTAATTAGCCCAGAACAGCTTTTTAAAATGTTACATATAAGGTATGGTAAATCAATTCCAGCTCAATAAAGCAGGCTTGTTTGCAAGCTTGAACTTCCAAAAGTAGTATATTCTGAACGCTGATATACCAGCAATTTGATAGAAAGCTCTTTATGGCTGGGTTTCAGTGTCTTGGGTCCTTAATGGTAGCACTCAAATTAAAAAGGAAAACGTGGAAGTGAAAAGATTGAGAAATTGTAGTTTAGATAGCCTCGAGTGCTGGTGACAGACTGTGAGGAAAGCAAAGTGTATGAGCATTCAGGTTATGTGTTTGTGTTACTTGGGCTCTCATGGTACAGGGATGTGCCTTTTCTGGCTGTACCTGCTAATGATAGAAGAAGTTTGAAAATACTATGTTATGTCCTGTGTTAATTGTGACTACTGGAGTATTAACATAGTGAAACAAATGGAGCAGGTGGAAGCAAAATAAATACCTACGGTAATGTCATGTACTGGTATGTTTAAGAATTTTTTTTCCCTTTACTGCATTATAGTGCTATTTTAATATTGATATCAATCTTAAACCAGATCCATCCTTTAATTATTAATTCAAGTAAAATGAACTAAGGGGGCAGGAAGACTGTGAGTCGAATTTGGTGGCCTGTTTCTTACAATTTCCTGTGTAAAGAAGCTTAAAATGGGTGTAAGTTGTTTGCTGTTTTTTTTTTTTTTTTTTAAATATAAATGTATAACATATTGTAAAGGTGGCAACTGCAGTCTGAACTTGTTTAGAGGGAAATTCAACTTTATTTTGTGTGGAGTTTTCCTTGGAAGAATGCAAGGCGACATTTTAATGCTAACGTTCTTCTAATGGTATCTTCTCTTCTTTTTTTTGAAAGCCTGGCTGGCAGTTTCAGTAGTCCCAATGCAGTGTATTTTCATGAGACAGGGATGCAGTGGTTTGCTCTGTAGACTCATATTTTGCTGTTAGAGGCCATTTACTAGCTCTACTTTCAACTGAACCATAGCAGGAATACTACAAGCAATTATGGCAAACACCTGCTGTGGGAATGCTCAAGGTAGTCCAGCTTTGCAGCTAAGAGAAACTTACATTATGCAAAGGCTTACTGAATTTATTAATCAGCAAAAGTAATGATGCAAGATTGTTGTGTGTAAAGTAGAGAGATACTTTTTAATTGCTTAAATTTTAACATGATGGATTTCAGGCTGTCTTGAAATGCCTAGATAACTGGAAGCAAAAATTCTCTCTTAATGTTTTGGCTTTCTACAAGTAGAAGACAAATCTTATTCTTAAAGATGATATGAATGTTTAGATATGGCTGGGTGTCTTCACTGGGCTTTCAGTGGCATGTGTGATTTTGCGTGCTTTTAATCTGCATGTAAATGCTGATGCATTAACAAAGGTGCATGCTTTCTACTAACATCTTAGTATGCGTTGTAATACACTAATACTTGCATACTTTAAGTTCAGTGTGTAAAGCTGTCATCACCTGCACATACAGTTCAAATTTATCAGCACTTTGTAGTGGTTACTAGTACATCTGACTGTATGTCTGACTATATATCCACAATTGTGCGTGCAGTCCTGGACATGTGAGTGAAAATCAGGCTCTTCCTATGCAAGTGATGAGCTGATTAAAAAAGGTGTATTATACATAGAAGAACAATTCTAGGGAATAACTGAATTTTCTTGTGTAACTGTCATATAAAGCTGAGGAGATTCACTAATAGATTCACCTGGCACAATGCACTAGGTCAAAGATAATTTTAGTTCTGTACCTCTTGTTCCTCGTATTATTGGGTATCAATTGGAAAATGTAGAGCCTAATGTGGCAGTTTGTTTCTACAATTATTACCAAAACCAGAATTAGTTTTAATAAGCAGGGAGAAATTTCCCAAAGCAAGATTTTTGATGTGCTTTACAAGATTAATCTCACTTTCCATAGAAAATATGTTATCATAAAGTAAGAAACATGCTGCCGCAGCTGGGACTCTTTAATAATCCCTCAGTTTGCTTAATTGCTTAGTGTTGCTTTTATAATTAAGACCCATTAACTTGTCACAGATTGATAGTGGGGATAGACCCTGGAAAAGGCTGGTACTTTCCTGTAGTTCTGAATGTTCATAGGAATGTGTTAATCTTCTATTGTTACTGTAAAAGCAATAGAGAGCAGTAGAAAACATTCTTGTGAACTGCTGGAGTTTGACTAGTAGAACACAAATGTAGTTCTATGTTGTTCAGTAGGCAGCTGATAGTTAAGGTAGCTTTATTCCTTTTGATGGCGTTTATTAGTCTTTTATAAAGAAGATCAGATATTCACCGGCAATTAAAACATAGTGTGTTAGAAATCTCTTTATACAAAAGTTAGGTTATGCAACAATTAAACTGGGAACTCTTGGGTCCCAGAGGTATTCACAGTCTTAAGAACACACCGAAGAGACCTCCAGATGTTGTGGTCATGTACCTTTGGGTTAACTTTTTAATTTCCTGAATGTCTGTCAGAAAAATACCACCAGCTGAAATGAGCAAGAAGATCTCAGGGAGTAAAAAACAATACTATGTAAAATAGCTTTTGAAGGTCTGTAAAGGTCATTCTCTGTACTCCTGTAGTCTGTACAAAGATACTACAGTTTACAGTAATTGTTTTAATGTACTTTCTCTGCATCTCACATACATAAATGACAATTTACCAGGAGCTCTGGAATTGATTTCAGTCAATAGCAGTCTGGAATCAACACCTGAACTAGAACATACTGCATCTTTTCCTTTTTTAAAAACAATAAAGGTCATAGAAGTAAAAAATGCCATCCTCTTTTTTTTTGTATACATTTAAAAATACATCAGCATACACATAACATCAACAAAGCCACTACTTGGTGATTTGTCCTTTTTAACAAGCTTTCTTCAAAAATACAATAATTGACACATCCACTGATTCTACTAGTCTTTTCAGCATTCTACAATATTGCACAGATATTAAAAGTATACTGAAAAGATTAATCTAGAAACATTGTTTTAATCAACTGTATACTTGAAAGAACTAGTTTCCTGCATACACATTTTCCCCTGTTTTGCTGCAATTATTCTGGACAATGTGAACTTGTGGCATAGCTGAAAAGGAGATTACAGCTGAATGTGAAGAAACCCTTCTGGCATGGCATCTGTGGCACACTATATCCTTTACTCGTATATACAACTTTGAGGAACTTAGCAAGCAGCTGATCTGCCTCAGTTTTTTTCCCACAAGTTAGTGGGTCAAAACTGGAAAGATTTTATGTAGGACAATTTTCTGATACATGTGTGGGGTTTTTTTACATTCTTTTTTTTTTTCCCCTTATGACATTGTCCTATGATGTGTGTTGGTCTTGGACATATTGTTGTAAGTCTAGTAAAATTAGCTTTTTTTTTCTCTTGTAAGACACAAAAGCAAAACCCCATATTAGAAGGAAACATTGGACTTGCTGGAAAAGGACCCTTCTATGTCTATTGAGCAAAATGGAGGAGCTTAGCAAATGGCATCCATAGAGTAGTTGCTGCTTGTAGAAGCTACACAATAATCATAAGCCATTTTTGTGGTTCATTAGGAGTTAGAGACTATTTTTGAAGTGATGTGTGCAGTATACAATATTTTCTCAGAAGCTTACCGAACAAAAAAAAAAGAAATCTGATTAAAACGGTATCAGAGAAAGCACTGGGATGTGCTGTTATAACTTGAAATCTCATGAGACTATAACAAGCTAAAGGCAGGGTAAATTTTATGCTTCAGCAACTTATGAGGGTCTCTGACATTTTCAACCACAGATAATTAGTTCATGGTGATGATACTTCAGTTAGCTCCTTCTCCTGCAGCACAGTATATTGAAGCAGAGCAATCTGTTGGATGCAGATAAGCATTTACTGAAAGTCATTATAAGGTAATAGGAAATTGTTCAGAGACCTCCACTAAAGCTGAAGTTGAATAACCGCAGAAGCAAAAACACATACTAAGGGTCCAATTACACTCACAACAACTTACACTTTATTATTATTTAATAATTTATAACTAAGAAAGCTTATATGATGGTGTGTTTCACTGATGGATTACAGATTTGAAGTAAACTGTGTATAAATTGAGGAGTGTGTTACTTTTCCTAGCATAGTCTCAAACAGGCATGGCAAATGGTGGTATCTTCTCAGTTTGGAAGCATATTTATTTAGGTTATTTAGGTTTGTTTAAGTTAGTGATGAATGCAGTAAATGTTACTAATATTTTTATTTCTGTTGACACAAGACAGGAAATAACCTTATCAACATTTCAAGGAAGCAAGGTAATTTGTGGAGGTATTGGGCTGTTTGCTAGTTAAACACAAGTATTGTTATTGCTGTTTTAAAATTGAAGTGGAACGGAATAGTTGTGGTCATAGAGCACATTGGGGCAGAACCTGGAACAGATCTGTTCTGCATATTTTGAACTGGAGCGCAGATGACTTAACTCCAGTAAGCTGGTTTTTTTCTGGATTTACTAACAGGGAATTTGGAATATTTTTGCAAGTGGGCTAAAGATAAGCAGTGTGAGCATATTTTAAAGTGTACACATATATCTTGGTTTTGGTTTCATTTTTCTTTTTTTGAAGAAAAGCATTAACAAATCTCTGCATGGGCAAAATACAAATATTTGTTGAAACCTACACAATACTAAGTTTCTTTTTACACAGTAATCTAGTGCTGAAAAAGGATCATTAGGTTTTTGCACCTCACTAAGTACTGTATATTACAATCCTCAAAAATAAATTAACAGAATTTCAGAGTTACTTGCTGGCAGAAAACTTGGAAGAAATTAACCTCTGAGGTCACAGGCTACTGTATGAGCCTGAAGGTGAGTGCAATAATGTCGGCTGTCCTCCCTTGAAAGTGAGGGAGCCAGGATGTTTTCCACAAAAGACTATCTCCTTGGTGGCAACCTTTTCACTAGCTGTCTGTTCTTATTTCTATATTGAGTCTGCTAGTTGGTCCAGAGTCAGAATGAGACAAGGCCGGGAAAGAGGCTTAATCGAACAGCATGATATTTAAGGGAGGTGCTGATTCGCAAGAGATTATGATGGCTAGAGGGAATGAGCATAGTTTATATGGAAACATTTGTCTCACTGCTATTCTGTAGAAGTAAATATCTATCTTTGCTGACTCTAGGCTGTCTTCAGCAACTTAGTGACATTGAATAGTTTAAAAAAAAACCAACAACAACAAAACAAACGAATGAAAAACCCTGAACTGGGACAAAACGGTGATCATTTGTAAAGTCTCTGAATACAAAGTAAGACTTTTCTGTCTGTTCTTACAGATCTTTTTCAATACAAAGACATTGTAAATGACTTGCTGGTATCAGTCAGTGGAATGTTAGAAACAAATTCATACTTTTCAGATAATTCTTTTAACTTTGTGTTAGCCATACCTAGAGCTGTACTTCTGCAGGCTTACAAAGCAACTGAATGGTCTTGTATGGCACCTCCATTTTAGCTGAGCAGGATGAGAGACTATTTGTTAATTTTTAAATTGCTGTTCAAACTTACTATTTGTTTCTTTTATATTTTGGAGAATTTTCGGACCTAAGATTGATTTAATATCAGTGAAGCTAATGAAGGAAATTTAGAAGCTTTTTGATGCTGTACCACGATTCTCAATAATGCTGAACTTCTTAATTCTCCCTTAACTCCTTTTCTGGAAAGCATTCTATGATTTTTTTTTTTTTCTTTCTGTGTGAGCCCTTCAGTGATATATATGCACATTTTGCTTTTTCTGTGTAGAAGAGCAAGTTCCTCAAGCTGAAAGTATATAGTCTAGTCTTATCTTTCATTGTATCTTCAAAACCATAAAATAAAAGCAATAAAAAAAAAAAGGATTTCCAGGGAGCTATATATCTTTAAACAGCATTGTTTACCAGTATGACTGGGTCCCTGCCAGATAGTAGAACTAGACTGGAAGAAACGAGTTACCTGTCGCTTTGGAGTCTTTCAGAATAAACAGTTATGAGACTGGTAAGCTGAATGAGAATGCACTATATGCTCTACACATAGGCTTAAAATCTGACTGTCATACTGGACCTGGCTTGTATTACTGAAGGCTTGTAGAGGCTAGGTTATTGTCACACAGTACAGGATGGCTGCGGGACCTGCTCTGACCATAGTACAATTGTTACAAATAAGCTCTACTCATAATATTGTCTGCTGACACTGAACAACATGGGATTAATTTACACTGCGATGAGTGATACAAAAGGAAAAGAACTTCTGAAGAGCTGATAAGTGAAGCTAAACCAGAAAGCTTTTCTGGTAAAGACAAGACAAGAAAAAAAGATACAAAGCTTTATCTGTTGCTTAGGAGAAAACGATGCCTTCCGAAAGGAGGGGGGACATGAAATGAAGTTAATACTAGACATAAAAATAAATGGAAAAAGGAATGTAAGTGAGATCTGGAAAAATATTCAGAAACACAAATTTGACGAAAAAGGCATTATTATTGTCCTGGTTTCGGCTGGGATAGAGTTAATTGTCTTCCTAGCAGCTGGTACAGTGCTGTGTTTTCAGTTCAGTA
>JAVKLA010000088.1:29652854-29670184 GCA_034782735.1 Sagittarius serpentarius
ACACCCCCAAGTCCTTCTCCTCAGGGCTGCTCTCAATCCACTCATTGCTCAGCCTGTATTTGTGCTTGGGATTGCCCCGACCCATGTGCAGGACCTTGCACTGGCCTCGTTGAACTTCATGAGGTTTGCACAGGCCCACCTCTCAAGCCTGTCAAGGTCCCTCTGGATGGCATCCCTTTCTTCCAGCATGTTGACCGCAACCCCACAGCTTGGTGTTACTGGCAGACTTGCTGAGGGTGCACTCAATCCCACTGTCCATGTCACTGACAAAGATGTTAAACAGTCCTGGTCCCAATACAGACCCCTGCGGAATAGCACTTGTCACTTGTCTCCACTTGGACATTGAGCCGTTGACCGCAACTGAGTGCAGCCATCCAGCCAATTCCTTATCCACCGAGTGGTCCATCTGTCAGATCCATGTCTCTCCCCTTTAGAGACAAGGATGTCACGCAGGACAGTGTCAAATGCTTTGCACAAGTCCAGGTAGATGACATCAGTTACTCTTCCCTTATCCGCTAACACTCTAACCCCATTCTAAAAGGCCGCTAAATTTGCCAGGCACGATTTGCCTGTAGTGAAGCCATGCTGGCTGTCACCAATCACCTCCTTATTTTCCATCTGCCTTAGCATAGTCTGCTCCATAATCTTTCTGGGCACAGAGATGAGACTGGCCTGTAGTTCCCTTGGTCTTCCTTTTTTTCCCTTTTTAAAAATGGGCATTATGTTTCCCCTTTTCCAGTTCAGTGGGAACTTCCCTGGACTGCCATGACATCTTAAATATGATGGGTAGCGGTTTAGCCACTTCGTCTGCCAGTTTCCTCAGGACCTGCAGGTGCATCTCATCAGGTCCTATGGGTGGTCTCATCATTAGATGGTCTCGAACCTGATCTTCTCCTACAGTGGGTGGTTCTTCATTCTCCCAGTCCCTGCCTTTCTTTCTGTGACTTCGGCGGTGTGGCTGGAGCACTTGCTGGTGAAGACTGAGGCAAAAAAGTCATTGAGTACCTCAGCCTTCTCGGTGTCCTGGGTAACCAGGTCTCCCATTTTGTTCTGCAGAGGACCCACACTTACATTACATTTACATGACACACTTGTATTTACACTACTTTAAAGGACAAAAACAAATAGATATAGCAAAATCAAGAAATGGTTTTCATTTTTGTTTTCTACTAGATTTATTAGTAGGCTTTTTGGATGTGAGTATGACTATAATTTTCCTGATATGAAGGATGGTAGCATAGACCTTTCTCTCAAAATTGTTAAATGGGCAATGTAAAAATAACTTACAATTTTAAATTGCCCCAATCCCATAGAGATAATATTAGAAAGCTTTTTGATAAGAAAAGCCCTGTGTTGTATAATGTTTGTTTTTTCACTCCACTTTTTACTAAGTACACCTGCAGCATGCAACACTGGCTTTTTATATTGTGTTTGTCCACTCCTGCTGTTTTTTTCCCTGAACTTATTATCTTCTCTTCATGAAGAAATAATGTAATTGGTTGTGGTAGAAATCATTCAGGGGTCAAAAGTAAAGGATTAGGATGACTCCAGGTAGGGAAAAGGTGTTAGGAACTAATATCTCTTAAGAAACAAAGTTCTGTAAGTCTAATGGGCCTTTGGCTCACAAAGGAAAACGCCTTCTAAGCTATTTGAACTGCTTCTCTTCGTAAGCAAAGTATAGCTTCCTCTCCCTCCCTCCTCCCAACAATTCCTTTTGATGCAAATATGCTTCTAATTGTATAATGAGATTTTTGTGTTTTATATGAAGGCAGAGGAATGCTGCTCAGGCTTAAGCTGCTTGCAACAATGGGCAGAAATAGGTTTTATAATAAATGTAAACCAAGAAAGAATGATCAAAAAGTGATAGAAGGGTTATAGATAACAGTGGATATAAGTGTATGTAGTCGTCAAATGCTGATCATTATTGGAGTGAGTTAGAAAACAGAAATGTGGTTTCTATTAAAAAAATTTGAATTTTGTTTCAGACTGTTAATGTCTGCTTTTTGGGTGAAATACAGATGTAAATATTTTGTTGCAGTTTCTGTAATGCTTTTATTAAAAACATTATCAAAAAAGGTTCACTCCTATTAAATGAAAGCGGCATATCTTTCACTGAGTGAGAAATTTCAAACATCATTTCACTGTTTAAAGTAAGAAAAACAGAAAAGTGTGTGTGTGTAGGGGGTGGATGAGATGATCCAGTATATACCAGAAATAAACTTCAGCTAAAAATATGTTTGCAACTGCTTAGTTTTGCATTTTGCTGCTTTGTTTGGTAATTAAAATACTTAAATTCTGTACTCTCTGGAGAGCCGAATGAACAATGAATTTGTGACATTCTGACTTAAGTCAATTCTTTTTACATCTTTCTGCCTTTTATTTATATTTAATTATTACTTACTTACATGTACTTTGTCAGTGTTGTTTGTAGAACTTGCATGCTACATGTCTGGCTGAAAAGTGTTAGCCTCCTAACTCCTGCTGCCTGTTTATTTGTAAAGAAGCATACTATTGCCTTCTTCATTCTATTTAGAATAAAAACAGGGGCCAGGATAAAGCATGAGTCTATAGATGAGGTGTTCCTATGGCTTGAGTTACCAACCAGAGCATGCACCTATCATCTCAAGAGGAGAACGCTGGTTGCTAGTATGTGTTAAAGCCCATGCCACTGCTTCTTTGTTCACCACACTAACCAGGTTAGACTGACACTGGAATCAGTTCTAGCCTTCCCACTGTAGATGTACTGAGAACCAGTGTAGGTGTACTGAGAAAAGACTGTCAGTTTTATTCTAATTTTAATATCTTGAGAAGAGTATTGAGACTGAAGACTCTGTTGGGTAATAGCCTGACTACAAATAATAGGCTTGCAGGAGAAAACTTTTTTTCACTGATGGTCTGTGAGACTTCCTGTGGAGCATTTCACTGTCCCCTAATTTGAAATGAGATATTGCAATAGAATTCACAATCCAGTCCGTGTGCACAGGGCAGGATTAGCAGGACCTGGGTCATACCCAAGAGACTTTATGCTAGAAGTTTCAAAATGATGAATGTGCTTGTCCTGAAAATTACTTAGTTCATGGTCCCTGGTTCAGTCATTGTGAGTAATGGGCAGCCCTGGCCAGAATTTGGAAATAGACTGTGTCCTGTAAGTTAAAACAGGATTAGCATGTCTGCTTTTCTGTGAATACAGATTAGATAGATGAATATGGGACTTGAAACTGATACTGCCTCACTTTGAATGTTACATGTAGATTTAGCTTAGGTTGACAGCAGGTGTGCAGCTCTAATGAGAGTACTTTTTAGAATGTTATTTCCTGATGAAAGCATGTAATGCGTACTCACATAGTTGGGTGTATAAGCTTTGCACCAATCATAGTTTCAGTATGTGCCCCTTTTTGGAGTTGCTAGCTGTAAACTTGCGGGGGATCCTGCGTAGCACCCATGTCTGGGTAGCTAACACAGCATGCTGAGCATATTCTATGGTGCAAGTCTGTGTGGGATTACCTGGAAATGACTGAACAATTTCCTTAGGTCTGTAACTAAAATTTAGTCTCTTTGTGAAGTTAACTTCTGTGCTTCAACCAGTATCAAGCCTTTATACACTAAAATTGTGTGTAGATTGAGTGGGAAAGGCTTGAAGGAAGCTTTGATGCTGAATGTGACTGCTGTGAGTGGACACATGGAAAAGAATTTAGCCTATTGAAATAAGCAGAACTATTTGCAGTGGAAAGGGCTATGGAATCTAGCACTTGAAAGGTAAGAAGGCAGACAACGAATACCATACTTTTTTTTTTCATCAAATGCCGGTCTACCTATCCTTGCCTAATTTAGCTTTGTCATTGCATTTGCACTATTCATATTGCTTACAAATGTGATGATGGGGATTTGCTTCACTATCTTGTTTATAGTGCTTCAGGTTTAATGCTTTGGGACTCAAGTCATGTTATCCTTTGTAACAAAGCAGGTCATGATTGTATCTGACCTTTTATACCTAAGCAGTAAGCCAAAACTTTTGGGTTTCTCTGTTTAAAAGGAAGAAGACCATCCACTGGATTATGCAAGAGATGGCAGTTGTCTTTGAGGTGGAGCAGACTGTTGACTCAAAATCAGCAAAAAGAAGGTTGAGTGCATGCTACTTTCTTCAGCACGACTTGGCTACACTTCTTCCTCTTCCTGTTCTTTATGGGGCTTATAGCCTCTCTCACTTGGAAGTACTGTTTGATTGGAGAAGCAGGTAAGGAAACTCCATGTGCTCCTCAGAAAAATTGTGGGTTTTATATGGTGCATGTATGAAAGGAGGGCAATTGTCCTTTACGCCTGTTCAAGTAGTTTTGTTGTTGTATTGAATAATTTAAATACAAAATGTTTGTTGCATATTTTAAGTCTGAAATAGGTGGTGCTATATGGTTTTGGGCTTCAGTTCTTCAGAAACCTAACACTGGTTACATTCCATACTCTCATGTGAGAGGATGAGCTCCATGGTTTCTTTCCTGAAATGGGAACTGTTAGAAGAGGGGCTAGGAAACCCTCTCCTGAAAGCACCTAGCAGTATGAGTGAATCCTGTTAGATAAAGCAGGTATCTCCTGACTATGTTTAATGGGTGCTTTCAGGATAGGGGTTTGTGGTCTTAGAACTCAACAGAAGGTTGATCAGGGCACATATGCAGTCTTTTAGCTCTTTTAAATTCCGTAAATCATTGACTGGAAATAGTTTGAATCTGTAAAAATAAAAAAGTTGATTCATGTTTGTGTGTAATGTGCTTCCTACTTTCTGCATATTTATATCCTGACACACTACTGTGTTGAAAGAATATCTTATAACACTATTAAGCTCCATATAGACTGTGTAGTTATATTATCAGAGGCTTAATGGTACAAAAGCTTCATTATGTCCAGAATCTTCAAATACAGGAATATAAACAGGAACTTAATGCTTTAGGATTTACAACTGTGGCATTGCTATCCCATACTTCTGAAATGGGGGAAAAAAAAAAGCTTCTTCTTTTGCTGCTAGTATTACAAGTTCCTATAATGGTTTCGGAAGATGTTCTATTTAGTTAAATTCAGGTTCAAAGGATTCTTTTAATGCATGACACAGGAAGATACCTTCTATCACAAGAATGAGAATAAGGAAAGGAGATGGATATGGTAGGGTTTTGTGAGCTTACAGTATATACAACATTTCATAAAAGACAATCTGGAAATACCGTTTCACCTTTTAAGCGTAACTAGCTTGGGATCAGAAAGCTGCAACAGGTTGGCTTACTAGTCTAAATGTAGTTGTCATATAAATTGATTTGCTATTGGGAATCTTTGGATTTTAGTGATTACAATAGAATAAGGCAACATGATCTGAGTCTGGTTAAATTTCCAGGAAATAAACTGGTTTATCACTGTGTCTGATTTGGAATTATCTGGTATCCTGTTATCTTCTAGGGAGCAAAGGCTGATGTAATGAAAAGGAAAAATATTTAAATTGTGATTGCTGAAGAGCTATATCATGGGGATCTACTAAAAGATACTTTCTCTTTCTAGAAACCTTGGCTTGCACACATTTTTCAGCTGAGGTGTATATTACAAGATTTCTATTATCCAGACCATTTAGTAGACAGCATGCTGTTTGTTTAGATTTATTGATATTAATCCTTAAAGGAACCTGTTTTGTTATCAAATTAAAGTCTCTGAAGAACATGTGCCAGAACAATAGTCACTGTTGCCTCAAAGGTTTAGTGCTAACCAAGTAAGTGGGGAAAAAAATATAAAGAGAACAGAATGAAGTGCCTGGAGGGAGTGTTTTGTGTCAGCCTTCTCTGCACAGTACGTCATAAGCATTTAGCTGAGGCTGAGAGATTTTTGCTTAACTGCTTTCTGTACAGGAATGAATGCAGCTCAGAGCTTGGTATGCAGAAGTCAGAGTTACCTTAAAAAGATTTATCCAAGATGAGTCATAGAAAGATTAAAACCTTGACATTTAGTGAAGCTGATGAACCGTTGGGAATAGATGACAGCAGTGAAATGAAACACTTCCATGCAAGGATTTAAGGGAATCTGCAAATCGTAACATGAGAAAGCAGATGATACCTACCTTTATCTGTGTAGCTAATGGCAAATGTTGATGATAATTTCTGAAATACTGAAGCAGCAAACTCTTAGGAGAAAGAGGAAATTACTTTCTTTGAAAAAATGAAAGCTATCTTTAGCTAAACTTTACCTATAGCACAACAGAACCACCATACTGACACTTGAAAGATCCTAGAAAATACTTGATTTCAGATTAAAAGGTAAATAGAAACATACCATGTTCTTAAGTATTTCAGCAGTTTCTGTGATTATTTTTGTTAGAGAATTCTGGGTTCCGTTACTGTAGTTCCAGAAGACTTCAGAAATTTATTTCTTTTCCCTCTGCCGCATGTGAGGGAAGTACTCCACGTTTCTGAAATAATAGATGAAGCACAGTGAAGTGTTAGAGGAAATGCAGGAAGTTTTAGTGGAGTAGGGTTCTAATTCTAGATCTTCAAACTCTTACTTTCATAGTGCACCATTCTTTTTCTTACATGACTTATGATGTATAACTTCATTTAGTATATACGTATACATTGTTATTTTTAAGCAAAATTTCTTTCCTTCTTTAAGCAAGCTTTTTTGTGAAGGTGATTTTTCCCAGTTTACATAGTTTGAGACTAGGGAACAGTAGCTCAACTGCAGATAGTGTTTAATGTTTGCATTGCTGTAGCCCCAGTGAGTATCAGGTTGTCAGCAATTAGGCTCTGTCCAAACCTGAAGACTTAGTCTTTGCTGTAATACAGCCACTCAAGTTTCTTGTCTGGGAGACTTAGTTAACCTCTAGGGACTGAGGGAGGGTGGCTAATGCTAACCCTTCCCTTCCACATCCCTTTTACCAGTAGTGAACCAGTGAGAGAAGAGGTGTGATTGGCCTGCTGCACTCTCACTCTGATTAACTTAGACCTTCGTTCAGAACTCTTAGAGTCTTTTTGCTCTAAGTGTTCACTACCTTACGCATTTTGAATACCTGCATTGTTGCAATTTGAAAGATGAATGGGTGTTTCTTCTGAATTTAGCAAATCTGCCCAACGCTATGTTTCATAGGTTAGGAAAGAGTCTGAAATGAAGCTGAGTAGAAGGGTATGAAAAGAAAAACTACCAAGACTAGGACTTTGCAGCCAGAGGAAGTAATAATGCCACCTTGACAGTTCCTTTCAACATAAGGGCTAGAGGACGTCAGACAGAATTATATTCAAAAGAAAAGGAGTTTTTTTTCAGAAAACCTTGTAGCAGCTGAAGAACTAAAAGTGCCTAGAAGCTGTGGATAAATGGCTTCAGAAAGTGATTGGATAAACTGACGGGAAAGTTTGTTCTCAAAATTAAGTATAAGGACATCATGTCCTGCTCAGCAATCCTCTGAGCTGCAATTTGTTAGAAGAATATTTGGAGGAAGCATCATATGCTAACACTGTTCTCACTGCTCAGAAGGGATGCTGGACTGTAGATGTGCCTTTTGTCTGACCTGGTAACCCTTCCTATATTCTTACTCATACGAAAGTCTGTCTTAACTTACGGTTGTAACCCTGTAAGCAAGCCCTGCTTTGAGTATGTTCAAATCCTTGATATACTGAGTTAAAGTTGTGGCCTGCTGTTTTAAATCCTCCTGTGCTATCTTTCCTTCACTTGTACATCCCGACTGGTACTTTTACTTCAAAACAGGTGTCTTCATTTACGTTGTATAACAAAATATGGCTGTATACATCACCTGAAATTTCATCCACATTTAAATCTGTCATGTTAAGTGGCTCTCTTTGTTCAGCAGAGAGAAGGTAAAGCTTGTTTATTCTTAGCTTCTTAAGAGGTTACAGTACAAACCTATGTGCCAATGGACACAAAAAAGTTGCTATTTTAGGTTTTGTTTAGTTACAGTTGCAGTCAGGATTATAGAGAATCTATAGAGAATCTATTCCTGGCAAAATTACTGCAGAAGTCTTCATTTTAATCTAATTTTTTTTGTCAGTGTATGAGACTGGGGGGAATGGTTTAACCTGTAACCTGTCTGAATATTTCTCAGTACGCTCTGATGAAAACCTTTAGCAGTTTGTTCTGTATTTAAAAAATAATGTTTTTTATGAAATACAAATCTCATTTAAAAGGAAGCTGAGAAAAAAATTCTGTGCTGCCCATAACAAAAGGAAGTGCTTAGGGTCTGTTTTATGTGATCATGAGTTAAACATTGGTTTCACAGGCAGTGACCCATGCTTGCTTCTCTGACTTTTCACTGTTTCACACTGAGATGTTGATTAATCTAGAAACAAGATTTCAACTGCTTAGAGTTGCAAAAGAAAAGCAAGGTTATAACTTAGATTTTTCCTCTTTAAGCAGGAAATAAAAAGGTAAGTGTAACTAAAATGCATTAATGGTAGATACCTAAAATATTCTGACTTAGTGGTGTCAAAATACTGCAAGTCTGATGTTCCCATTAGACAGTACAAACGCAGCTCCTTAATTGCCATGATCTTCCTTTATTTTCCTTTTTTTTTTTCAGTCTGAGTGAGCCATTGAAACAAATATTGCATTATAGTATTCTAACGAGAGAAAGCGTAAAACCAGTTCAATGATCAGAAGTGCAGCATGTCTGACCCTCGCAAGCAAAATTTTAGCTGAAGTATCAAAGCAGCAGTATGCCATTTTCCTTTATATGCTGGTAAGGGTGACAGAAAAGTGTCGAGAATCCTTGCAGCCTGTTGATCTTCAACAAATTTTCTTCTGGTGGTATAAGAAGCCACGTGTGAATTGGAGTTGCATTATAAAGTTAAAGTGAGCCAAGAAAAACAAACAGTAACCTTCTTTACCTCAGTCAGCAAGTCAACTCAGATTGGTCCTGAGGTTTCTCCGTAGAGTGGGGAACTGGCTATTCTTCCTAGTTGTCCTTGCCTTACACATATTAGCTGAAACAGTGAAGTGTGTTGCCTTGTTCGAAGACACAGATTTCAGTCAGAAGATAAAAGGCACTCAGACACAGTAGCTAGAGAAAGGGAAACTTTTAGGTGGCAAGGCAACTATAAAGCTTTCCTAAATATTAATGTATTTCTCCTTCTTCCATCAACTTGCAGGCCTCTAACACTGGGAATTAACAATTTATTGAACTCAGCTGTGATTCCTCTGGATTGAAGTAAAATTTAATACCCCATAAACCAAAGGAAGTTTTATTTTTAACCAGATGAAGTGCATAAATTTCCTCCCTCAAGTATTGAATTCTGTTGATAGTAATGAGATTAAAAATTATTCACAGTTAATCCAAAATAAAATATTTACCATTAAAAAAAATCAATTTGAATGCAAATTGGAGTGACTCTTCATTAAAATGAAACTGCATATAAGCCTACAAATTTCACTTGCACTTATTGACAAAACTTTTCATCATAGAAAAAATAATGGTGGGTAAAAAGGCTTTTAATAGCAACAGCACTAGGCATACTGTCCTTTAGGTAGTCACTGGGGGAATGTCTCTTTGTGTAAGGACATCTGCAGCTTTGAAAGCTTTGCTTGTGACACTCTGGAGGTTTTGTGCAAAGCCTGCGAGAAGCATCATTCTTTTACCCTGTTCCCTCTGGATATGCACCTCAATGAAAATGTAATCACCTTTTATGAAGGACCAGCAGAGAAACTGCTTACATTTCATTTTATAACTATGCTGTTCTAAGACTGTCTTCTTGATGTGGCACATCTGTATGTCACTGAGACCTGTCACAAGAGCAGGGAGAATTGACAGTCACAAGTGCAAAGCAGGAAGGAAATAAAAAAATTGAACCAGATCACAGGTTTAAACTTCCATTGTGTTGTCAGCTCCAGTACAAGTTTAGGAAACACAATGCTAATAATGTATTTATGTTATCAAGAAGTGGGCTTATCATCCTTGTAGAGACAAACTAAAAGTTTGGGTTTCTGGAAAGTACTGGTTTTGTAGTTGAATATCTGTTGAACAGATACTAAGTAGTCCTTATGAACGTGTAGCAAATAAATGTTGAGCTTCTGTAGACAGAATTGAGTTAAGTAGCTGAGGGAGATACAGTCTTTTACTTTCAACTCCTCATAGATTATTGAGGGAAATCCTTTGCTGTCAAACTGACAGAGCATCTTGAGCAGTCTTTGAACTGAGGAATTGGGCATTTTGAGTTTCAGGTGAGGCATGATACAACTAATGGGATTTGTGACATGCACAAAGTAATTAAGAAATGGTTGAACAAGAAGTGGAAGTGCATTTTTTTCTTTTTCCTTTGGTGATTGGATGGTGCCCCAGATCAATAGGTCTGAGTCTGAAATTTTTGTTCTATTTTTCTATCACTCTGATTTTCTCATGGAATTTGAGGTTCTGTAAAATGGCTACAGCAATATTCTTTTTAAAGAGGATTAATGCTGTTTAAATTTAGTGCTGTATTAATTAAAATGTAATCTTTATTTTTTATATTTTTAATATCTAATATAAATTCTATGGCTTTGTAAACATGTGGGTGGTTTTGGGGGGGGATGGGTTTTGTGTTTGTTCCCCCCCCCCCGCCCCACTGCCTTGGACTAATGAGGGGCAAAGGGAGAATAGGTAAAAATAATCCCTTTATTCTGAAGTTGGAATTGACAGATTTTTCTGGTAGGAAATATCTCAGAGCAGAAGTGATTTTGGATTTTGCATTATCCTATCCAAGAAGTAAGAAAAGAATCAGAGAAAATGATCAATAAAGCAAACAGAATAATTCAGAAATAAAAACAATGAAAGGCAGCTGCTGTGGTCATCCTGTATAAGTCATGGGACTTCACAATCTAGCTGAACTCTAAAGAGCAGAAGATTCCAGGTAGCGGAGAAGCCTTGGTCTGACAAGTTCGCTATAGGATGTTTTAGGAGTTGAATATCAAGGATGACATTCATATGGGCATCTCCAACTGCTAAATATAACATAGTGGCTTTTTGTGGAAAAGATGGAGATGGCAGGAACATGTAATTTCCTGTGTACCTGCCTAACTTCTCTCTCCTTTGGAAGACAGGAAAACAAAGTGTGGGAACTTTTTTTTTCCATAATAAGTTTACTATCAGTGGAAATGTTCTATCTCTTGCTATAGCTGAGTCAGCCAGTTAACTGTATGTAAAGGTCATTCCTACCAAATGCTG
The DNA here is from genome assembly GCA_034782735.1 of Sagittarius serpentarius. Taxonomy (NCBI): domain Eukaryota; kingdom Metazoa; phylum Chordata; class Aves; order Accipitriformes; family Sagittariidae; genus Sagittarius; species Sagittarius serpentarius. The sequence goes on from JAVKLA010000088.1 coordinate 29,664,022, forward strand.
AATGTACTAAGTACATTCTTTGACAGAAACAAGGTCACCTGCTCCATATGTTTGCTTTCACTGTTAATAATGTGCACATTTTTTCTGAACGTTGAGCTAAATTAATGTAATTATGTGTGACAGCTAATTTTCTGAGTGATAGGGAAGTGTTTAGGGAGTAGATTTTTAATATCATGAAGGATCATCTATAAGTTGAAAATTGCAGCCTGGTAAGTAGGTTTGCACTGGTGAGGAGAGCTCACCAACCAAGTCAGCTGAGGGGACAAATTAATAATTAAGGTATTGAGATGTGAGCATATATAAAATATAGTTTAGGGCTCAGGAGGAAATGGGAACTTTTATTTTGGGTTTGTCTTGTTTTTCTAAAGAGAGAATAATTCACAAGCAGAAGTCAACTATTACTAGAGAAAATGCACAACAAACCTGGCTGGCTTTTTAACTTTTCACTGTCAGTTCCTAAGGACATGGGATGGGATTTTCATGTTTCTGTAATGCATCTCTTACTGAAATTACTGGGGTTCTATCACTGAAAGTGTCTGAAAAAGCATCTTCCTCTAGGAAGTGTTAACAAGCAGTGGTGTCAGATGTGACTGTAAAGAATGTTTATGCATCTCAGGTAACAAAACTGAAAACTTAAAGAAATACACAGTTCTTTTCCCAAGACTGAAAATTCATCCAGATAGATTGGTTTTGAAATAATTATTGTTCAACTGTTTATAGTCACTTCTTTTCACGTTGTATGGCTTTCTTAAGAAGAATTTCTGCTTGGAGTATGAATTGTAACTGCTGATTTGACCTTTCAGCTACTGTAATCCAAATCCCTCCATCAAATGGAATACAGCATGGCAGTAATCACACCATGCCTTATCTTAAATAGCTTCAGTGGTGGTGCCGTAAGTTGGCAATATGTTCTTGTGTTTTTTATCCTCATGGAAAAAACGAAATGTTTTCTAATTCTCACATTTGTTTTAGAACCTGATAAGAGGATAGGAGGTCTCATGTTTCTTTCTTCATCTCCCACAAACTTCTGTAAGGGAAGGCACGATTGCTATATGGTTATTCATCAGAAATCAGTTTGTATTTGTAGTATTAATCAACAATTTCCTATTTAAGATTTTATAGTGTTTAGTGAATGTGACCTCATTGTTAGCTCCAAAAAACCCCGTGAAATACGCTGGATTTCTCACTATATACTGATATAACCAAAAATTGTGAAGTTGGAATTTATGGAACAAACAGATACTGTATCACTAAAAACCAAAGGACACACCACCATCCTGAAAGGTTATTCTTTAAATGTTGTTTCAAAATCACTGTTAACCATCTTTGATTATTGTTTATTAAATAGAAAACCCCCTTTGTTCTCTTTTATTTTTCTTTACACAAATAGTATGCAAATAAGATTGAATATCAAGTAATATTATTTAATCTCTTTCCATGGACAACTTTGTGGGATGTCAAAAATTAGGAGAGAACTCTAATATTAATTTCTATTTACAAGAATATTTATTAGGAGTGTATGGAATCCTTTGTGTTCTGCAGGTGACATGACTTGTTCTCTGATGTATTCTGGAATCCTTTATAAAGTTATTGAGTATTCAGTTGTTACCATACTGTTGGGAGGTCATAAGAGGTGCTCATTGGACATTAAGTTGCTGCTTCTTTGCATGAATGGGATGCCTTGAGATATCTGCTGCTATGGTAGGAAGGGTCATGTGAAGTCTAAAAGTGTCATGAAGTCCAATTCTAGTAAATGGGAATTATAAAGTAAGCCAAAATAATATTGAGTGTGTAAAATGTGGATGAAATAACAAAAAACTCTGTGATGAGAATTGGACGAAATTTTAAAGAACTGTAAACTGGATTACATTCTGGCATTCCAGATTGACTACATCAGAAGTTATTTTTGGTATAAAATCGAGTATTGAATCCAGTGAGGTGGTCTCAGTTACCTTAGTGTTAATTACAATTTTTCACCTATGTATTTAGGATATTAACAGCATAACTAAAGATAAAATTTTGGGCCTTTTTATCCTGAGTCAGATAGTTGGGTGTGCATGTTTGTTCCTTGTATGCCACATGAATGCCTGCTTGGAAGAATTCCATGCAATATGGCCCTGAAGAGAAGAGAGGTCCAGGAAAGCTGGCTGATTTTCAGGGATCTCCTCTTCCAAGTGAAAGAATAGTCAATGCTGATGAGCAGTATGTCAAGCAAAGGTGCTAGGATGCATTGTTCATTTTGGATAAACGTGGAGCTCCTGACAAAACTAAAACATAAAAGGGATGTGTACCAGAGGTGGAAGCAGGACCAGGTGATCCAGGAGGAATACACAGACATGATTTGAGCCATGTGGTGACAGGCATGGAAAAGTCAAAGCCCACTTGGAGTCTGGAGATATTAAGGGCAACAAGAAAGGCTTACACAGGCGTATCAGCAGCAAAAGACGACTAGGGAAAATGTGGATCTGCTGCTGAAAGGGGCAAGGTATTTGGTGACAAAGGACATGGAGAAGGCAGAGATGCTGAATGCTGCCTTTGTCTTGTTTTTTACTGGTAAGACTGGCCTTCAAGAAACTCAAGTCCTTTAGACCAGTGGGAAAGTCCAGAGCAAGGAAGTCATACCTTTAGTGTAAGGGGATCAGATTAGGAGACATAAATAAACTGGATGTGGGACCCGATGGGTTGTATCCATGAATGCTGAGGCAGCTGGCCAATGTCATTGCAAGTCAGTCGGGAGAGGTTCGTGAGGACGGGAAGAAAGCAAATGTCCCCAATATCTTCAAGAAGGGCAAGAAGGAAGATAAAGGGAACTGCAGGCCAATCAACCTTACCTCAGTTGCTCAGAAGATGATGGAGCAAATTTTCTACTTTCTAACGTGGAGGACAAGAGGGGTGATCAGGAGCAGTCAGCATGGATTTCTGAAGGGGAGACCATGCTTGACCAACCTGCCTTCTGTGATAAGTATCTACCTCAGTGGATGAAGGGAGAGCATTTGTGGTTTTTATCTTTACAAGGCTTTTGACACTGTCTCCCATATCATCCGTATAGACAAACTTATGATTAGTTAAGAGGACAGTAAGGTGTATTGAAAACTGGCTGAACATCTGGGCTCAAATGATTGTGACCAGTGTCACAAAGTTGAGCTGGAGGCCACTCACTGAATGTTAGTATCAGTCAGTATCGCAATGTGGAATAAGTTAGAAAATGACAAAATAAATCTAAATTCAGTAAAGTAATGCATGTTAACTGCAAAAACGAGTAGTATTTTTATTAGTGAAGAAAGCCCCAGCATTAAAAATGGAAGCAACCAATTTTTTATATCTTAGAGAAGCCCTTAGAAAGAGGTGGAACACATTAAAATAGATTTGCCCAAACCCAAATTACAAATACCACTTTAAAGAACTTGTTCTGGAATACTAGTGAAGGAAAGCGAGTGATGTGGAAAAAAATAGTATTTGCTGAAATCCCAAAAGAACATAACTGGGAAAAAAGTATTTACTGACTGTTCTATATATGTAAGGATGTGTCTTGTCAATGCCTGCCTGAAAGAATAATTGTTTTACATGGTCATTGAGATGTTCTTTGCTGTACTGCATGTAAATTGCATGTAAATCAAATACAGTAAAGAAACATTTCAACATAATTGACAAAGAAATTATATTTAAATATAACAATTACAGAGAGAGGCTGATACTTTTCATTTGACAATTTGGAGGCCACTTCATGTTAATTCAGGAAGAAAAAAAAATTCATGCATAGATTACAGTAGCTCAGGTATGAAGGAGAAAACTGCTCGTTTCTTTCAAGTATCCCTCTAATCTAGATATTGGCCACTTCTTTTCTGAGAGAGAGCAGGCTTACAATGATAATTTAATTTTGGTTTTGATCCACAGTTCTGATTTAGGAGTATAACCTAGAGTTTGAGGGAAAAGAAAATTCAGTTATCTACAGGCTCTGGTTTAGCTGTGGGAATGGAGAAGTTTCAGCATCCAATACAAGCTAGGCTGTCTTCAGTTTTGTTTCAAGTTTCAGTGACTTGAAAGGGCTCTTTACAAGAATGTTGTTTTTTCTGGGTTCTGTATCACTTAGCCCACAACCCTGATGTGTCCCACTTTACATCTGTCCTGCTTCTCTGCCAGCCTTCACCTCGTTTTGCATCTCCATCTCGCCTCTCACTGCTGATCAGCAATCCTTCATGCAAAATTCCCAAGGACTGTAGATGGGAATATGTCAACATGCACATTTGAAAGAAGTTCAGCAGATTTAAGGGAGTTGTTCATTCTACTCTGCTTTTCGAAGTAAAATACAGTTCAGAAGTGATGCACTCTTAATAAATGTGATCTTACTTGATGCAGTACTTGATTCTAAGGCTTGGAATATCAATGGTATATCTTATAGTTATTCAGTGATGACAGCACATTTTGTTTTTATAGCATGGGCAGATATTTTATTTGTTTTATGCAAAATAACGTAGCCAACATAATTAGACAGTAATTTGTGACTTCCAATGTAAACATTTTAGGAGCTGTGTAGTCAGAAGTGAGTGCTAATTGGAGAGCTGTTAGCTAAACATACATAATTGGGAACAGACTGACAGGCTATTCCAAACAGCAGGCTATTTATAACTACATGCTGTTTTTAAATTATATTTTGTTTAATAGACTTTGGACAATGCATCAGAGGAGAGTTTCATGACTTGATCTGCACTTTAATTTCTTTAAATAAAATGAAACCTTGCAAATGTGAATGCCACACAAGCTAGCTCTGATAATTAAAAGGTATTATTAACTAGATGACTTTCTGGCTGTGCCATTTTCTAATTTCTTTAGGAGTGTGGACTCCCTGAAGAGAGTTATAAATTCAAATATTACTTAATTACGCTTTTAACAATAAAGGGCACTTTAATCAGCAACCTCTCAAAAGCCCTTGTCTTGTAGTCATTTATTCAAACAATGAGAAAGTCAAGAGGTACTTATATTATCAAGTCTTCTGAAAGTACAATGCACGTATTCACAGGCCCTAATTTATGTTGTAGCTGTTCCTATGGACACATCCTTCAATATCAATATAAAAGTATTATTTTAACTGTTTTCAGCTAACTGGAGTGTGATTTACTACCAGGATTTTTTTCATTTTTAAAGGAGAACTTAGAAGATATCTGGGCATCATGATCATGCTTATGGATAGGAGTGAATATGTGAATTCTGATAATTGCCCACTAAAGAATGTGTTATGTTTCAGAAGGTGGGAAAACTAAATGTACCCTGGAGACAATTTTGAAGTTGAATGGTAGTCTGGATTTTTGAGGGAGTCTGGATTTTGAGGGAGTAGTGTGTTGGTTTCTTTTTAGGATAGCTTCTGTTTGGAAGCTGGGAGAAGAATTGATTAGGGTGCTGGAAGGGGTCCTGTGAGTCTAGTACAATGCTGGTGGGTGTTGGGAAGTTCACGCTACGTGTGCCAGCTTAGCTGAGGCCCTAGCAGGGGCTTTTGAGGATGAGGTAGCCTGTAATGGGCTTTGAGTTACATGGAACTCTCCATGTATAAAGAAGAATCAGTTGTAGAGTGAAGAGTACTTTCCAAGACCCAAAGGAAAAGAGCATTTCTCTTCCAAAGGATTTGTGGCTAAGACTACATTTTGGAATAAACAGCGATCTACTGTGCTGCTCTTCTAAGGCAGTGCTATTGCATGAGTGAACTGACTGCGCTTAAGCAAACAAATGAGTGTCAGGGCTGACACTCTATGCCCTATGAAATTCTTCATGCTCATTTTGAAAATACACACATACACTGAACAACACTGTCATTGCTTAATTCTTCTCCAGTTGGTAAGTTTAAGCAACTTACCATGTGTTAAAAAGGGCTATAACAAATACACTGGTCTTTACTCAGGTGTGGTTTTCAGTATCCACCTTCTGTTATTTATGTTTTGTTTTGTTTTATTCTTCTTCATGTACTGTTTAACCCCTTGATATAGTGTATCTGTCCTGGTTTCGTCTGGGATAGAGTTAATTGTCTTCCTAGTAGCTGGTACAGCGCTGTGTTTTCAGTTCAGTAGGAGAAGAATTGATAACACCCTGATGTTTTCGGCTGTTGCTCAGTCGTGTTTAAACTAAGTCAAGGGCTTTTCAGCTTCTCCTGCCCAGCCAGCAAGAAGGCTGGAGG
>JAVKLA010000088.1:29670284-29688355 GCA_034782735.1 Sagittarius serpentarius
CTGTTCTATTAAACTGTTCTTATCTCAACCCACGAGCTTTATTTTTTCCGATTCTCTCCCCCATCCCACTGGGTGGGAGGGGAGTGAGTGAGCGGCTATGTGGTGCTGAGTTGCTGGCTGGGGTTAAACCACGACAGTATCTCATTTTATTTTGTTCTAGAATAAATAAGTGAACCAAGTGGAGAGAACTGGCCGCGCAAACCCCTGATTAAAAAAACTTTGTCAAAGAAACTAAATGAGAGAGGAAGTCCTTTCTTGTAAGTGTGACTCCATGTATTTAAATTCATATCCTTGATATTTCTGTTCAAACTTAGCCTATATTTTGGCTCGTTAATTAACATTTATGCTGATGTAAGATCTAAATGTTCATCCTCAGTGTCCTTGCCTGTGAGTATGGATTTGCCCTTAGAACATGAACTTTCTCATTTGAGGTTTTATAAACAGTGATTTTGGTTCCTAAGCAAAAAGTACCATTTTGCCAACACTGGCTACAGAGGTCGTAATCTAAAATTTTGTCAGTTGTTAGCTTGTGTTATATTCATCCCTTGAAGTGAAGGAGAGCAGGCATGATATGTTTGTAACTGGTCATCTTTAAACACATATTAAATACTAGGGACTTAAAGGCTGCTGTATTTTTTTGTATTTTTTCTTTTTTTTCTTCTCATTAAAGAGACTCAGGATGTCTAAATGAATCTCCCACTAATCCCTTTTAAACCCTGGGAGTTTATGAAAGCTGAGAATTAAGTATTATTGAACATGCACTGTTACAAGAACATTAAGTCATAAAGAAACATTTCTATCAATATACTTCAGCTATGGGGCAATTTGCATTAATCAAAATGCCAAAATATCAACAAAAAAAGCAACAAAAAATCTTTACTATCACTCCTGTGCTGAAAAGAATGCTATGTGGTGTAATTTACCTTTGAGAACGTTATAGGTGGCTACAAGTGCTCTTATTATGTTTAAAAGAGTTTCTAGGTCATGGCATATACAGAAGTAAACCCAAAGTATTATTGACAGAATATTCCAGATGTATTTTAGAGTATACTTTAAACAAAACATTGTCTTAAGGGATTGATACAATGCCTATTCTTGAAAACTTGTATTTTTACCTTCTTTGTCTTATTACAACTTCTAACAGCCTGTGCTACTGTTTTGTGCTGCAATTTATGTCTGTTTTCACATGCGTGATTTTCAATCAGCTTAGTCAGATTAGTCAATCCATGTTTAAAATGTACTTTGGATATAGAAAAATTAATAATAAAAATATGTATGGATATGAGTGGAGCTCTGACTGTGACGAGGGGTAGATTTGATAAAGTTCTGTGGTTTTTGTAAATAGTGCTATCAAGTAATTTATTTGTGGCTATTTGCAGAATTAAGCAGGCTAAAATGTTGAAGATTGAGTCTGCTTTTATTTGTACTCTTTAGACATATTGATCCACCTTTAACTGATTTTAACCTTAATCAGGTATGATAAGAACTGTCTCTGTGATAGCATTTGCCTCCTATTCTAAAAAGAAATCAAATGAGATGGAGGGACAAGAATATTATGTGTAGTTTGCACACTTTTTGCTTTAATGAATAAATGTACTCTGCAAACATGGAAAATAATATAAAATTAAGACAGTGATGAAACAGGGCATGTTCTGTTGCAATTAAAATTGCTTTCTATTTGAGTTACTTTCAAAATTCAAATAAATAATGGTAAAATCTTCTTTTTTCTTATATTCATCATAATTGTTGCTTACATTGCTGTGTTAGTGTGCACAGGAAATGAACCATCCTGATGTAGAAGCCAAAGGCAGAAACAGCAGATTTAAACCAAAGTGCTCTCAGATTTCTCACACTGTTTCTGTGAAGTGATCATGTGCCAAGAAGATTGTGCAGGTACAGTGTGAAGAGCATGACATAGTTCTTGTGGCAATGTCACTTCTTCTAGAAGCTATCAAGACTATTTATATGTAAACTGGAATTGTAGTCAAACAGCAGCTTTCCCTTAGTTTTAGCTTTTCTGATGAAAGAGTGAGTTCCAATAAAATCTAAACCCCTGAGAGTGTTTACATTTAAGTGTGGTTTGACTAAACCTGAAGGCTGGGGCTATCAAATAATTTTTGTTTTAAGCATTCTAAAACATAAAATTCTATCACATACTCAGACAACATGAGTACAATTAGATGTAAAGCCTTATTCAGTTCGTGCTAAAGCTAGTGTGAAGTTGTTCAAACTATAGGATGACATGAGAGACCTCACAAAACACAGTAGCATTTCAGAAGGAGGTAACTTTTTAAAGCTCCTGTGTGTTAAGTTGTCTGACTCTAAAACTGCAGGTAGCATAAAAACGATGATTCATTGAGAACATGTAATTTGAGTGGTATATTGAGAGATGTCATGCAAGAATGGTTTGGTAGTTCTGGGTCCTACATCATTGAACAGCACTGTGCAGTCTTACCACTGTAATTGTACAGTGTAAAAAACTGTAGATTATGTATAAAGGGATTCTCTTAATCAGAAAGATGATTTTAATTCATGATTACTGAAAAAGAAAATTAATGATAAATTAATGAGGCTGCTTATGTCAAACTGAATACTGATCGTCATCTTCAGTCTATGGTGCACAAATTGGAACTGGGAGAAGGCTGACATTTCACAAAATTTTATTTTAAAGATTTCTGTTGCATTTGTTAGGTCACTTTTTGTCCTTTGGTTATCTTAAATGGTTTTGACTGGAACTGTAGCTTTCGTCATTGAAATTACACATATTTTTGAAAGTAATGTTTGAATACAAAATGTTCAATATTGAAAAGTGTCTTCCAATTAAAAGTTTAGAAAAAGAAAGAGGGAAAGCTGACTATCTTTCTTGGCGCTTTTGACTGTTTGTTTTTTCCTTGAGGCTCTCAATTCTATTAAAGGCCCATGGATTATTTGAGCTTTGCTTATTTCTATTACTTATCCAAAGGTTTAGTGATTCCTTTTAAACTATGTTGGTTTTTTTAATGATTAAAAACCACCTTGGACATGAATAGTTTCTAATTTGCCATTTCTAGTAAAGGAAGTTTAAATGTGCTAACAATAAATACTATAGCTAAATCATCAGCAGGCTTGTTTGTAAAAGGCAATTTCCATTTCTTAGACTATATTAGTGTTCTGACATTTCTGTGCTATGTTCAAAAAGTAAACCTTATTAACTTTTTCACAAGCGATTATGAAAGCAATGGGAGTAATAAGACTTGGTTTCCAATTAATGGTTGGACTCCTAAAAAGTAAAATCAGCAAATGCTGATTAAAGTGGTTGAGATGTTCATAATCCATTCTCTGATGTATGAGTTGGGTTCATATTGCAACCTTTAATAAAACTTCTAAGAATGTAACCACTATGATATACTCAGATATGTCAGAAGCACAGGTGAATAGATGTGCATACATGAAGAAATGCACATGCTCTCAGAATACGCTGATTTGCCTAGTTTACTTAATCTCAAGCTAACGACAGAGTCAGACACAAGGCAACAAGCAATAGTCTCACTAAGCAGTTGTCTGCCGTATGAAATACTGAAGTTTGTATTCTAAATGAGGCAATACACAAGTTTTAAATTAGGCTTCTCCTATAAGTTCCTGAAAGAGGGCTGTTCTGAGGTCAGTGTTTATATCTACTCACCTGAGAAACTTTCCACAGAACTTCCTGCAAAAGCTTCAGTTTCAGGAACATGGGTTTGTGATAAAAAAATGTTCTCTGTAGTCTTTCAGAGTGGATCCATTTGGACTAGGCAGGCACTTTTGGCCATCTGAATGATGACTGGGTTATTTAAAAAAAAAAATACAAAAAGCACAAATCCAGTTCTTCATCTGAATAAGCGTATGATACAGGAAAGGGCTGTAATTACTGATGAAAAGTCAGCTTTGCCATATGAGTCAGGAGTCAGTTGGCAACATCTGTTCTCTCTTCAGATACTTATTTCTTTTTTGAATCACCTGTCTTCATTCTTGATTTTTGATACATGGTTTTTCTTCATCTCTCCATTAACATTTCCTTCTTCACACATTAAACATAATTTTGTGGATGTGTTCTTGGAATTCTACCCGAGATGGCCTATTAAGCATTGTAATTAGTCATAACATCATTAATAAGTCTGAACAAGCCCGTTACTGTGAACAGTAATTAGTTCTAGAAATACAGATATTAGAAATAAAATATATTAAACATTTTACAGGTTCATTCCTTTCTATGGGATGAAAAGGAAGGGTTTTGTTCTACTGTTTGGAATTTGGTTTAGTCTGGATTTCTTCTTCCCCAGCAAACTCTGAGAAGATTCTGGTATGAATTCCATGGCCAAGTGTTGAGAAAAATCAAGGAACTTAAATGTAAAGATTCTTCATCTCTTTTAAAGAGAAATTCTCTAAATGAAATTTGTAATTAATTAGGATGTAATGCAAAACAGGAGTCTGTATTGTGTTAGTTCATCAAGATTGTATATTCTTTTTCTTTTCTTTGTGCTTATTTATATTATTGGGAAAGTTTATAACTTATTCTAAGTTGCTGCCTGCTTGTTATTTTTATCCAGCTGGAATCAGGAGAGTTTTTCTCAAGTATCTTTATTGCTTGCTTATTATTATTATTTTTCTATATGCTACTAAGACCACATTGAAGAGACCAATTGGTACTGAAGTCAGCTGATGACAGCTGTTACAAAATCCAGATCACTTTTTCTTTTTCTAAAAGCTTTTTTTAAAATAGAGCATATTTATTTTCAGTTAATAGAGATTACTCAATTATTGTCATTCCTGTTTCGTAGGAACTACAAGCCAGCTTTTTGAGTGTGATTTTTCAGATATGGTTGTGGTAAGTTTTTGGTTACACAGATTGAAACATGATAAAGAGATCTGATTTCTGCAAAAGAAGCGCTTGGTTGGGCTGAGTGACTGTGCAGAGATGCAGTGTTATGTCAATGAGAAGTATTCATTAATTCAGTTGGAACTGGGTGAAGATTTACTGTTAGGAAAATCAAACCCAGAAATAGTCCACTTGCCTATCCCCCTCAAAGAATAAGTTTCTGTTAGGGCTGCAACTTTGATTCAAAATTCTCAAATAAAATAAAATGTTTGGCTGCTTAGTTAAAGACACTATTTTAATTAGAAATTGAACTAAATTCGGTTACAGATAAACAGGCTGCTCAAATACGAAAAGTAAGGTGACCTGAATGAAAGCTTTTCATCTCACTGAAAACAGACTTTTTTTCAGGTCAGTTAGCTTGAAATGAATTTTTAATAGTCTTTGTTTTGTTATTTACTTTAAGCTGAAAAATAAGTGATTTGTGTAGTTCTTGAACCTGTTTCTGCTAAAATCCATGTCTCAGGTATGTAAAGCTGGGTAGTCTTGAACATTATCATAACCTTCCCAGTCCCCACCCTATTCTGTTTTAATATATTCACTTAAATATCCATGAACCCAGAACCGAATGCAAGCTTTAGCATTTAGAGTGAGAGACTTGCTACTCAATATATTAACAGAACTTGCTGTTAAAAGTTCTGCTAACATTTTTTCTAATGGTCCTAAGATTTCACCTTAAAAATTCAACTGAAGAAAAAACGTATTTCTCAAAAAGACTGCCTGTCCATATCAAACTTTTTTCCAGCTGTTGGGAGAAACTAAGTGTCTGCAGGTGCTTCGAATTAGATTTTTGGCAAATTGTAAACAAATATGTGTAAATATATATTCTGGTAAGCAGGAATTGGCTTCAACACATTTCTAATCTGTATGGTATTTAATCAAATTTCAGTCAAGAATCATTTTTAGTCAAGAAAATACCTTCTTTATTTGCAATGGGATTAATATGCATTAAGATTTCGTAGATTTGGCTTTAGAACTATCAGAAATAAGTGAAAAAATCCAGGATAAGTATAATTTTATTTTACTCAAACACCAAGCAATCAAAGGCTCAGCTGAGGAGTTTCTCGAGTTACTAAGGGACCTGTGTTTGCAGTTAAGGGACCTGTGTGTGTAGTTTGATGCCAGAAGTGTTTGATATTTCTAGACCTTAAATTAGTTCTATACTTTATAATTCTTGAAAGTAACAGAAGATCATAGTCTGGAGAGAGATGTATATTTTCTTTTGAGAGGATGATGAGTTTGATTCCTGTACAGGGTAGATAAACAGAGAGGTAGAAGTCACAGACTTACCATAGCTCTTAGAGTACAAAATACCGGAAAGTGCCCCTGAAAATCTACACAGTAAAATTTCTCAGGGAGGAAATCTCCAAATTGTTGAATAGCCTGGTATTCAAGAGCTAGGTTTTTATATTTTACTGTTATTAGTACTTTCCAGTTGCTATTGAGAGTTAACTGTCTCTGCTAAATAATGATTCTAGGTTGTTGCATGTGAGATTTCTACCAGGTTAGTGGAGCTGGAAGTGGAAAGGGGGGTAGTGATTACTGAAATCAAATCTAAAAAGAGTTGAATAAAAAAGGCAATTATGCAAAATAAGATGATATCCAATATAATTTTTACTAGGAGGATCTCACTCTGTTTGTTCAACATTTTTAAAGCAGCATAAAAAGTTGTTCAGAAGTTTCTGAAAAATGTGTATAGATGAGGTACTGTTCAGTCAGGGATGCAAGGAAATTCTGGAACAACAATTCACTTAAAATATGTTGTTAGACCCTTACGCTATTTTATTCTGTCTAGTATAAAACATGCTGTAGGGACATTGCAAGATGTATTACCTAATAATTGTAGTTATTAAGTTTAGAAGCTGGGTGTTTTGTGGTTTTTGCAAGGAAAACTTGCTTTTAAATTGTTTTTTTAACGGAAAAAAAAGGATCAGAGTTGAAAATGGGCAATGAAAGGCACTTAAAGCCACCCTTTCAATTGTGTGGTTTGGGTTTTTTTTTTTTGTTTGTTTGTTTTTTAAACTCCTATGCACTTCATAGTCTTTTTGGTATGTGGGAGAGAAGAAACCAAACTAAAAAATTATATTAATTGTAGTAGTATTAAATTAATTTAATTTAACATAATTAAAAAATTTTGATTGACCAGAATGGAAATTTCATAGAGAAGGTAAAGATTTTAGTATTTTAAAATGTTTTTTAATCCTCAAAATATTAATTGAACACGAAAATAATTTCCACTGACTTCAATAACCAAGTAATTAATTTTTAAAGAATCACGTCTCTCTTCTTCCCCAATGTAAAAAGATTTATATGCATAGCTATTTCTCTTTATTAGAAAATAAATATGGTTTTGGATTTTCAGTTTTTAATGGAAGCTGTTTGTAAAGGTGGGGTTATAACTGTAATGTGACCTACTGTAAACTGTAGTTTGATTCAAGAAAGTAGATCTGTGGTGTAATAGCTTTCATAATTAATTGACGATTTCAATTCAAATAATACAGCAGAGTAACTCATGGGATTTTGCTGTCTCTTTGGGCCCTCTTTTACAGCTTCATCTGAATTTGCTCCTCGAGTTTGTCTTGCTAAATGTTTGCAAGTTTGGCATTAAATAGTGCCTTAGAAACTTTTTGGAGCAATCTGCCATGCCTTTCATTTAACAGGCCTAACTAATTGGAATGTTTATACAAAAGGGCACAGTTAACCCATACTTAAAAATTCTGACATTAAGCTGTGCCTCCTTGAAAATGAAGTGTGCTTTGGATTCTTTTACCACCTGCTGGTGTGAGGATTTATTTGAATAACTAAGCTGCCCAGATTTTTAGTGGGATTTTTGGTGTCATAAATTTTGAAATATGCATGAGTAATAATTTATGAAATCCACAAAAATCTTTTGGATGCCTTCATGTAACTTAAGCTTTATTTAGAGTTTCTAGTTTCTCTCTTGAATCTTATATATTTGCAGTCCAGTATACAGTGCTGAATATTCTGTGAAACTGAATTTTACTCTTTTCCTTTACTTTAAATGAATGAACTAGCTTTAAGGTGCAGTCAGATTGAGTGAACCACATTGATGGTGTGATTGCCTAGTGCAGTGGTCTGCAAACATTTTGATCGTGCACCCCATCAGCAAAAAAGTTTTTGAGCGTGAACCCCCAATATATGTATTTTTATTTATAAATTATATGCTTGTACCACTGTACATTATAAAACATACACAAAAATAGAAATTAAAAAAGGATGAGATAAAGATGAAATAAACAATATTTTAAAATATATTTATTATATTTACTTTAATAGAATTATTATTTTATTAACTAGTATTTTTAATGGGAGTGAAAATGTTAGTAAATGGCATTAATAAAAACTATTATAAACAAAATAAAATTACTATAATGAAAATAACATTTTTTAGTGAGAGCAATGTGATTGAATATGCTTCATTATTTTTTCAAAATCTTGATTTAACGCTTTGTGATGCAGTTATTGAAAGGTCTGGTTCTAAGTTCAGTTTATTTTTAATACTTGGTTTTAATGTCTATGATAGGTGAAAAAGATACCTCACAAAGATACATAGAGCTAAATGGAAGAAGTGCATCTTTGGCCACACTTCCTAAATCGTAATACTAATTTTTTGAATCCCATCCACCAATTATGCAAAGGTTTTTGTTGAAGTTTGGCTAGTAAATTTCCACCTTCCCTCATGCGAATCAGTTGTTCTCACAAGTGAATTGGAAGGTGTTGCATTTTTATGTTTCTAATCAATGGGTTAAAAACCTACTAAAACATCTCACTTGGAAGATTTTGAACAGAGTAGAAAATTCTGTTTCCAAGTTTAAGTGCACAGATAAGAGTTTTTATAGGTGACACACTTTATGTGATTTTGTTGTTGAAACCCTTGTCCAAATACCCCCTTTCAAAGTGCTTTCTCGATAGCGAGTTTCTTTTGAAAAAGTTACTTTCTCATTAATTCTTAAAACATCACCTTTACCTTGAAGGGACAGATTGCGTTCATTTTTTCAAAAATATCTTTTAGGTAGCATAACGCTGACAGCCACTTCTAGTCACAGAAAAGGTCAGCAAATTTGGAACACTTGTCTTTTTGTAAAATAAAAGCATGTAAGATCTTTAAGTTTGCCAGCTCTTTTAAGCACTTTGCCACGAGATAACCACAAATATCTGTGTGGTACAAAAGATTTTCGTGGCCACGCTCCATCTATTACAAAGTATTGTGAAGATTGTACTATTTAAAGGTCTTGTTTTTATAAAATTAACCATGACATGCTGTAGCACTTTCTGCACTTCTGGTCCCAATTTCTTTACTGCAACAACTTTCCTATGAAGAATACAGTGAATAAATTTCATGTGTGGTACTGTCTCTCTAACCTTACTACAGAATCCATTTTTTATTCTAGTCAAAGCAGGCACTTCATCAGTGGTTAACCTTACGCTATTTTTCCATAAAACATTGTTTTTATTAAAGTCATTTATTGTTGAGAATATATCTTCTCTGGTACATCTTTCCTTTTAGTGACTCAGAAAAAAGTGGTTCTTCGTGTATTTCATTATTGAAACGGAATCTGGCAAATACTGTCAGCTGACACACATTAAAATCATCTGTACTTTCATCCATTTGTATAGCAAATATCCCACGTTGTGTAACTTGTTCTAATTCTTGTTTCTTCAGATCTTCACCAATGTTTTCTCTGTGTGTTACAACAGTATTTGCTGGCAAAAGAATGCATTTTAGTTCATCACCATATTGTTTGTTTGTATTATTTCAGTCACTTTTACTGTGGCAGGAAAACCAGATTGTTTCACCAATGGTATATGGCTTTCTGTTTGGTAGAGGTTTGTCTTCATGTTCTGGATGCCTAAATGTCTTCCTAATTGTGATGGCTTCATACTATCATTGGCTAATATCTCAAGGCACAATATACATTTAGAGCAAGGTTCATTGTTAATGATAGCGGAAGTAAATCCATATTTCAAATAGTTGTCTTTACAATTTTGAATTTTTTCGGCCAACTTCTTGTGAGATCTGATTAGCTCATTGTTTTTTCGTCAATGCGGCTGAGGAAGAGCTTACACCAGGAGTAAGAGAACTCTTAGCTCTCCCATTTTCTTGTTGTTGGCTTGTACTTGCATTATTAGCATTATCTTCAATCCACAGTTTCTTTGCAGGAATCTTTTTAAGCCACCTGTCCATCTTGTGAGGATTCGTTTATTTAAAACTAGATAACATAAACTTCAAATCCACTTAAACGGGCATACATAAACTGCAATACATTGCAATATGCTGAAAGCGAGTGAAGAAGTGTGGATGCCGCTGTGGAGCCCTCCCTGTAGTGGAACACCTACTCTTCCTCAGGATACCTCATGTACTATAAATGACATGTGACTGCCTGATATATGCACTGAGTAAGGGCACCAGTGTTCAGCCATAGATTAAGTATTAGTAAAAGCTTCATTCTTATTTTTTGGGATAAAATATAAATAGAGCTTCCAATATTTTCTTCTCGTACCTCAGTGGATGCTCTTGCAAAGCTTCTGGGGTGTGTGCACCCAGCTTTGGAGACCACTGGCCTAGTGAAAGCTGTTTCAGAACAGCTTAAACTCTGACAATACAAGATGCAGCATTGTAGTCTGGATATGTGTGTCTGTTGTGAATTAACAAAACTTTTTTGAGGAACCAGTAGAAGTGTTTGAGCAATTGCTCAAAATTTCAACTTTTGTCTTATCCCATTAGCCAAGAAGATGTATGTTTCACTTTTCTGAGTCTTGATGTTAGTATTTATGGAGTTATAATAGAAAATACAGTTTGGAAGGGACCTCTGGGTGTCATCTGGTCCAACTCCCTGCTCAGGGCAGGGAGAGCTTTGTTGCAGCAAGTAACTCGGGATCTTTTTAAACTATATTTTGAATGTTTCCAGGGATGGAGATTCCATAACTTCTCTGGACCTCTGTTCCAGGGTTTCATTGCTCTTATGGTGTATAATTTTTTCTGCCTATCTAATCAGAATTTTGTTTGTTTGAAGATTGTGACTGTAGTCTGTTGCTGCGTCCCTCTGAAACTGACTGTGACTTCTCTATAAACCCTCACCCCTTTAGGTAATTGAAGATTGCATTTAGGTACCCTTAGCCTGCCCTTCTTCAGTCTGCACAAACCTGGGTCCTTCAGCCCTTTCCATACACCTCAGTTCCTCCAGGCCCCTAAGAGTCTTGGTGTCCCTCTGCTAGATTGACCCCTGTTTGTCAGTGCCTTTCCTCCAATGGAGAACCCCAAAACAGACCCACTACTCAAGATACAGTCTTGGAAGTGCTGAATATGGGGAAATAATCAGTGTTGCAACTTGCTGGCTGTGCTCATGTAGGTGTGAAGTTAGCTTCTACTTTGTTTCTGTTGTATTTGAAGGTGCTCCATGTAGGCAAGGACTGCAATGTTCGAGCACTTCCCGTTTGTATAAAACCTGTGCACGACTGAGCTCTTAAATAAGCCGCTAACTGTAAACCTCAGCTCTTAATACCTCTACAGATTAATACACGACATGTTAATGTGGAGCTTGTCAATGACTTATTCATGCAAACTGCAGTTCTTCCTTTTTCAGTCCGATAGCAATTTAATTGAGCAACAGTTTTAGTATTTTAAAATCCTGTGATTTGTATTATACATTTTAAACTAGGAGTATACTGTCTGATTAAAAATATGAACTAGGTAAAACACTTAGCACTTTGACTCTTAAGAGATTTCATTTGGTCTTTTGGTAGGAAAGCAAAATGTTGATCTGGCATATTCAGTATCAACATCCTGTGGGGGGGGGGAAAAAAAAATCCCTTGTCAGACCAAAAGGATAAAGGCTTTCTGTATTTGAAGTGAACATTACATGATATAAGATGCTGGATGGATAAAATAGGAAGGCAGCATGTTCTGAAGAACAAATGGGTGGAAAGAGGAAATGTGATTCCAGGGAAGTAATTGCATACTGCTTTAGCACAATCATGCAGAAATAAAGTATTAATCTCTGTTGTTTCCATAGGAGTAAGGTTGGAGCATGTAAAAATAAGGACAAATATTACTGTGCCTGAATTTAATATAGCCAATCTAATTTAACACAGCCAATCAGTATAGACTTATTATATATACTCTTAGTTTTTCACTGTATTTATAGGAAATAATAAAACTAAGATTCCAGTAAGAAAACAGCTTCCAGTCAGGTAAAAATGAAAAGTTTTGAGCAATCAATGGAAACAAATAAATACAAGACAATTTATAATATGCACATGAAATAAATATTTCCTTTGCTGTTCCTTTGCCAGCAGTCCATTATACATGTCTTTTTCAAATAATGTCATGCTTCTTGTTACTGTGTTACAGTTAGCGGAAATTGCAGCTGAAGGAATTAGAGAGGTCCTGGCATAATTCACTGAGAAACCTGAGTTTAGTAAATTAAATGTTTTTGATTGATATTAACATACCACATGTGAGGAGGAGGGAAAAAACACACTAGTCCATTTTTCTAATTATAGCAAACCTGACCAAGTGATTGACACATGAATTCTGCAGTGTGAATATCCTTCCAGATTCAGATGAAACATAGCTATTGGTGAACCTTGCACTTGCCTTTCCACTGCTATCCTTTTGCATTATGTATCACATTCAGATTTCTTGTGCTTATTGCTGGCACTCATATGGCATTATTTTAAGCGTGCTCTGAAATTCTGCTTTAAATTTCATTGTCAGTTCTCACCAGGAGCAACACTCACTTTATCCACCTGTTCAGTTCTTACCTTCCCCTTTCTTAATGCTGCTCCTTGGCACTCTGTAGTCCACTGTCCCCATGTGCTGCTCTGAAGTTATTCAGATCTTGCATGCAGATCAAAATCCCTTTGAAGTTACTGCATTTTGCTAAAAAACAGAGGGAATAGGGAAAAAGCTCAGGCATTCCTAACTAGGCTTTAATAAATGGCAGTGTTGTACTGTAACATGTTATGGCTGAGAAATTAAAAAACAGAGGAAGGTAACTGATAAAATCAAACTTAAGATGGCAACAGAAATGGTAGCTAGGAAGAATATTTTAATTATACTTTGCTACTGCTCTAACTTTATTTTTAAATATTACATTTTAACTTATTTCTTGCATGAATAATCTTATTCCTGATTAATTTGAAACACTAGGTCTGTGCTACTCTCACGTATTATTCCTGGAGGGATAATGTGCTTCAGGGACAAATGTTAACTGGATGTGCTGCATTATGTTTTCTTGGCATAGCAAACAAAGAGGAAAAATCATTTCTTTCCAGTTTCAGAAAGCAGCCTTAGGGGATCACCCTGGCAGTGCTTTGAATTCAACTAAGTGATTGTGGTAGCTTTTCCTTATTTTTACCAGCAGACAGGGGTGATACTCTTACTCCATTAGTAGACTTGGAAACATGAAACTTCTATGGAATCCGTTCAAGCTAAACCAGCAATCCTCTTTATAATCTATGCAACACAAAGTCTTGTTCTCCCCCCTCCCTACTCCTCATTCACGAAAATTAATATATGGATGGACTAACTGAACAATTGTAGATAGTTCTAGACTTTGATGGCCTAAAATAATGTAACATTAGAGATGCAATGATATATTTGAATGAGATTTTTAGTGAGCTGAACACTGCTGCAGGAACACCATACAGATCAAAGGCATTAAATTACTCTGCTGCTTTATGTCCCTGGGGGTGTGTCTGATGAGTGTTAGCAGAGATGGGTACAAAGGGTCCTGTGTGAGAGAAAAGAGGAAAAATGTGCAAGGCAGTTGGCTTTTAAAAGAGATCACGAGACAAGTGAAATACTATTAGGCCCAATAATTACTGCATGTTAATATGTGCTTCGGTGTGTATGTTATATATATGGAAAATATGACCACTGTGAATTGATATGGTGGATTTTCTGGTAACAAGGCCTTAAAAAGGTCTACATGCAGCAGAACAGATACAACCATGGTTTCTAGATGGGATATTTTGTTATAAAAAAGAATAATTCTTTTTTCATAATTGCTAAATGAATAATTGTTTGGGTTTTTTGCTGTCTGATCTTTCTGTGTCTCCATGCAAACCTGTAGATAAAGTGTTTATTTGAATATTTAAAGACAAGAAATGCATCTGTTGTGCCATATCTACTGTATAGTGTCTACTGTCTATACTCAAGTTGATCTTAGGCTTAAGTACAATTCTGATAAATGCTTTATAACTGCTTAGAGCTTTATCTTGCTGGGCTAATTTAGCTGCTACACGGTTATCTTACTTGGAATGGCTATTAATGGCAAAATAGCATTATCTTTCCCTCCTATCAACTTTACATTTATTATTTAACTCAGAGAAATAACGTTTTGTTCTGGTTTAAGGAAGAAGTCTTCTTTATCCTTATCTGAGAGTATTTCCGCCTGTGTATGTATACATGTCCTTGATTTTTGGCTGTGTACCTAGTTGACTTTCAGTTGCATGAATGCTGTCACAGTTAAGATGAATGGTTGGGTCCTATCCATGAAAGGTGTATTTTGAAAGAATAAAATTAATCTGGAAACAGAGTTTGGAAACTTCAGGCAAATAAAGATTGCAGCTGCACAAACAAATTGGGTTATTATGTGCACAAATGAAATTAACACGTGCAACTGGCCAATGTGCACAGGGAGCTGTGGTCATCATAATAGTAAATCAGACAATTGGACGCATAATAATATGTAGGCATGGTATATCATTTTTATCTGTGGATTTTAAAGCATATTAAAAGTGAAAGGTGAAGTAATTTAAAAAGAACAGTAGAATCCCCCAGTTGACATAAATGAAACTCTGAAACTTCAAAAATTAAAATTCCTGTTGAAAATCACATTGCAGCTAAGAGAATGTCTTGGTCTTGGGTAGATCCTTTGTCTTGGATGGTATATAAGTGCATTCACTATGCCAGTTCCTACACAGTTACACAAATACAGAGTAAATTCTTCTTGTTGTACCGCATCTCATACTGAGAGCCTTCTGTTGCTGTAAGTTTGCTTTCTGATCTTTATGACACAATTTTATTGTTGACATTTTGAAACCATGAAATCTTTCTGCACTTTGCCATTACCCAGACTCATCCATCATTTACATTCTTTGAAGAAAAAATTTTCTTTGGTGCTGGTAGTTCCTGGTGCTATTTACTGAAGTCGTACATGGTAGTGTCAGGGAGCTTTGGATCTGTAAGCATGTAAGAATTGATACCGCTAGTGTAAGTATATTCTGAGTATTATAGGCTGAGCCCTCCTTTTGCTTCGCTACAGCTCCCTCTTGCAGGCAGAAGCTAAGAAAAGGTCTATCTTTCTTACCAAACTTTCTAGCTATACTTCCTCCTTTGACCATCAAGTACCTACTCTGATCAAAAGTGCTTTATGTTTTTGTATAATTTTGTATGATGTAGACTTGTGCATGATTGAAGGCAGACATAGGACATGTTTTGAGCATTAGAAAAGTTAATGTACTCTTGGAATAAAGGAGATTTACTTTTATCATCATTAGATGTAAGATACAAGAATTCAAGCATTCTGAAGAACTACAGAATATTTAAAACATTTACATCTCCATACTGTTGGAGGCAGAATGGTACAATGGGACCATTTTTTTTCCAGTGGTGTCATTAGCGATTTTGATTTGCTAGGAGCCGGCTGGACTTCTGATGTCTGTAATAGTACCTGCCTTAGAATTTTCTCCTTTATATGCCAACAGAGCCTTCCCTTCATTTGCTACTGATCTATGCATAATGCACAGCAGAATTAATCTGAAATGATGCATGAAAGGAACCTGTGCATGAAAAATCATATATGCATTAAAAGAACAGATTCAAGACAGACAATAACTTCTAATATGAAAAAATCCAGATCAGTAAGCTCTTGTTGTGCCACAAACCTGGGATTAAATCAGAATCTTTTTCAAGAGGCATTATAAATTATGTCCATGTGAGTTAAACAAATGGATATGACCACACTGGTTTAATGGTCAGCAATTCCAAATCGTACTGCTACTGACAATTTCTAGTCTTTCGGTTGTTGTTGACATACAATCATACAAACTGGGATGGTTTAAAAAAGATGCTGGCTTACTGATTTAACTAAATGCAACAACCTAGGTTATAATTTCCACAAGCCCACTAAAGAACTCCAAAAAAGGAGATATTTGCAAGATTTTAAAAAATGGAGGAGCTGGAGTAGAATATATTTTGCCAGGGAGATGAATTTGCCAGATTAACACATTTTGAGTCTCTTTCCATCATCCATTGGTCATTCAGTATTATAGTGAAAAGTTCATAGCATTTTTCACTATAGTTGAAGATTTTAAGCATTGCCAGCCTGTCTTGAAAAGAGGTGGTTCTTGCCTGTTTTAACTGAACAGCAGATGGCTTTTTTCGGGGTACAACTAATACACAAGACAATTGTTTTGCATGTTTTTACTTTGTTAGTAGCCATGCTGTCTTCTGCAGTGTTTCAGATCAGTACAAGCTATGTTCTGTCCTGTCCATATTCCTTTTTATTATGAGATTCATTTCCACTCTGGCTATGTACTCAGTTTTTATTATCAGTGCATGCTGGGGCTTTTAATAATGCAAACTAAAACTGGGATGTTTGCCCTGCATCAGTAGTGAACATTTGGTAGACAGCAATACATTCTGTCCATGAAGACAGTTAATTTCACTATATTATATCACTGCTGTGAGGTTACTTCAGTGTTAAGTTGGTTAACTAAGCAAAAAATTTAACTGTTTCAGCTGGCTTAAATATAAAAGAATATTTCTGTGCAAAAACAACGTTTGCTGTCTGAAAAAGAGTTTGTACTTATTGGTCTTGTCTTAAAATATAGAAGCAATGTATAAGGGATGTGACCTGTGAGTTCATTTATATACAAAAGCTATTGTTTATTATTGTTTGTGGTTAGTGATTGATACTTTTGTTATATGCTTTATTGTTTTTCTATTTATTTGTTCATTTTTTTCCCTCAAATGCTATATTTAACATTCAAATGTAAATGCCTTTCAAATTGGAGAGACGCTTCCGATAGCTGCATCCTATTTTGTTCAGTTAAGTTTACACCCTTACGCTGTTGACTTGCTATGAGAGAGAATTCATGCAGGGTAGGTGTGGGTTTTTATTATGTATGTCAGTTTAGAATGTGATGTCTTACTTATTTTCCTAGAAGAGAAAGCTGTAGCTTCTTCAGGTATATAGTCAAATTGATCACATCCAGAAATAGAGGGGAGCTATTAACTTATGCTGCAGTCCTTGTTCCCTTCTAAATTACAGATGGCACATTTTGTAGCTGAATTCTGATCTTACAAAGAAAAGAAAAAAGATTAAGAACATTTATGCTCAGAGCCTTTTTAGTTAGCTTTGACAAATGATTCAATTGGTCATTTTCAATAATGACAGTATGCATGAAAAAATAAAGTATTTTAAGATCACTTATGGTGAATTATATAAGTAATGGCTATTGAGCTATTAATCAAGTTGGAATTGTTAGAAGTCACTGAAGCAGTATCTCCAAGATGGTCTTCTGTCTCCTACTATTTTTATGTGTGTTGTGAAAAATGGGATTCTTGCAACAATGATTGATTGAACTAGCTCAGTTTTGGTCGTGAGTCATGGTTTTTTTCTCCCCTTGTGTTCAGGTAAGAAATCTAAGTCAGTTTCCCCAGCAGAGGACACTGTGCTTCTGCAGTTGGCTTTGTAGATTTTTATTTTGCCAAAGACTCATGGAAATAAATCAAGTAAGATATGATTTTGTGCTTGGTATTCTGTATGGACACCATGACTGACATTGCAATTATAGGTTTTTGCATTGTTTATGCTTCTCCAAAGGCGTATCTGAGTGTTCTGAACCATGGGCTGAAAAGATCTGTGCTAGCTTTTATTACAGTATATAATTGTATTTACCCGTTAAGGCCTCCAAGTGTATTTGTGCTTTTCATAGCTCTAACACTGTTTTATTTGTAATTAAATAACAGATTAAATGAATAAGCTCCAAATAATTTTTGTAAAGAATGTGATTCAGCATAGTTTTTTGTCCTGGTTTCGGCTGGGACAGAGTTAATGGTCTTCCTAGTAGCTGGTACTGCGCTGTGGTTTGGGTTTATAAGGAGAAGAATGTTGATAACACCCTGGTGTTTTCAGCTGTTGCTCAG
>JAVKLA010000088.1:29689275-29708265 GCA_034782735.1 Sagittarius serpentarius
CTGGTCCAACGCCGCTGCCGTGAGCAGGGACACCTTCAACTAGATCGGGTTGCTCAGAGCCCCGTCCAGCCTGGCCTGGAATGTTCCCAGGGATGGGGCTTTTACCACCTCTCTGGGCAACCTGTGCCAGTGTTTCACTACCCTCACTGTAAAAAATTTCTTCTTTATATCGTCTAAATCTGCCCTCTTTAAGTTTAATGCCATTTCCCCTAGAGCAGAATTGTTAGAACATAACATGGGATGGTGAGAAATAATTCACCTAAAAATGCTGCTTGTCAGTTTTGTATTTCTTTGCAATGTTTCTGTAACATTTACAAAAAGGTAATTAAGATTTCATAATCACAAATGTTTGGAACTGCTTGTTGCAGTCACAGGACAGTTTAAGATAACCAATTAGAAGTATAGTAGAGGAATATATGATGAGCTATTCATTTGGAAGACAAATACAAAACTACAGATTGTGTCCATGGAATACCTTGAAATATTTTCATGAATTGTATCCATATAACTGTAGGTTTCTAAGAAAAAAATGATCATGACAAAAACCTTAGACATTTATTTATGTAGTTTATGGCTTACTATTATTTATAAATCCTGTTTGGTCATTCAGTGTATACTTTGTGGATTCAAAAATTATTTAGTAGTGAAGGCAAACATCATTTATGGCCCCCACTAAATACACAGAGAAATAGAATTCTGAAATAAATTGTCCAAGGAAGTTTCTACAGCAGGTCAATAGCAGAATGAGAGAACTTCAGATTCCACTTTTAAAATAAAGAGAGTATTATTTCTTTAAGTTTTTAAAGTTATTTATTTATTTATTCCCCCCCGCCAATAAATCCAGAATATCAAACTCTATAAAAACTTTATGTAGCCTTGCTCAAATGAGCCAGCTGTGAACATACAATTCTGAAAAAATGGAATCATCAATAAGGACATCAAAACAGCAGGCCAGTTGTGGGATCAGATATTAAAAGTTATTCATAGGCAAACTTAATTTTATGCCCCAAAATTATGTGATTTCTGTTAACAGGAAGAAATGCTCAGGTGAAAAAACAAGATCTTCAAAAATCTGTCCCAAATCCAAATACGTGTGCACATTTCATTAAGTTTTACTTAAAATTGTAAAGCTTTATCTACTAGTCTTATAGGCTGTATTACATAATCCTGATTGTAATTCTGGGAGTTTAAAACTTTAAATTGAACTTTAACATAGCGGAGAAAAAAGTCTAAACATGCATGTTTGGAAAATAATAATTGGGATCTGTGAAAGTTTTAATTATGTACATCTCTGTGTCCCTGCCTGGATTCTGCCCTTCTCAAATCACTGGATTCTGTATTCTTTCAGGACTTGAGATAAACTGTCTAGGTGCCCAGACTAGTAAAAGGAACGGTTTTTCCATGCTCTTAATACAATATTTTTTTGAAACAAAACTTCTGTTACCTGTTGACTGAACAACCTTATGTACAAAAGAGTTTTTCCCAGCCCAGCAATCTCAGGCTTTCAGGGATGATTTACTAAGAAAAGATGATTCAGGTGACAGAATGGAGGGTCTTGATACATTACTTAGTTTATTCTTCTACCTTTGGTTTTGACTGGACAGGTAACTGTTAGATGTTGTGAAGCAGAGGATCGAGGTCTGATACTCCCAGTGAACTATGGTACTTCAATAGTCTCCAAGGTTGACTATCGAGAACATGGGAGACAATGCCATTTTTTTTATTATTTTTTGCAGACACTAGAATTACTTGTGGCTAAATGGTTCCTTTTGTTATCCTTTCTGTGGCTGGTTAATGCATTTTGAGCTTCCATGTCCTGTGCCCTGAAAAAAAATAAAAAACCTGAACGGTCTGCTTAGATACTGAATTGGCTTTCGTCACAGTGAGTGTGTTTTAAACAGCTTAGAGTGCTTTAAAGAGACTTTCTAAGAAGATTCTGTTTGCAATGGCTAGATATGGAGGGTTTATTAGGATTTTGGGTAGTTCTTGTATGGGCAAAATAAAGATAGAAACCTTTCATGGAGTACACTTTATAAATTGCTTGCTCTTCGAATGGCCACCTAGGAGTAGGCATCTTATTAAAAGCTAGTGCAACACAGAAATTTTTTCCAAGGTGTTTAGAGATGACTGAAGGTACTAATAAAAGCTTCTACAAAAGTCTTGGCACTTTAATTTCCACTGTTTTTTCAGGTGGAATGATATAAATAGGTGGTTTCAGAAGTCGTGCGTTCGTCGTGCTTTTGTGACCCTTAGGCAGCTGTGTCAATTTCTTTCCCTTTTCCTTTCCCTAGTTCTTAGACAGTCTCTGGTTCTATTTTTCTGATGTCTTAACTTTCAGTTTCTGAATGTTGTCATAACGTTAGTCTCCTTGGACAGCAAGAGGGCTGGCTAAGTAGTGCACTGCTAGGGTTCAGACTAGGAACTGAGAAGGATAGACCTAGAAGAACCTTCATACATGCTGCAGACAAACCCCATGTGTTCTGCTTATTGAAAAGCAAAACAACAACAAAAACCCCCATCACCTCCCCCTGCAAATTATGGTTCGTGTTTACATCCCCGGTAGACTATAAGACAATTAATTTTCTTATCTTACGTGGCTTTGTACTTGTGTACAAAGGTGTGCACAGCTATACTATCTTTCAGCTGGTTTACCAGTTTAGCTTACTGGAAAAATGTCAGGAGGCAGAAGGACACACTTTATAATGGCAAGAAACAGTCAATGGGGAGTATTAGGGAGAGTGGCAGTTAAGATTGCTTTAATTTATCCCTTCTTCTCTATGATCCTGCATGCTGTGGAGACAGGGAAGGATGGACATTGTCTTTTCTTCCACAGACTGGGACCTTTTCTGTCAAAGCTATACAGCATCACTCTTGTCATTGCTTGTGCTGTCTCTGAATTTGCAAAGTAGCCTGCAAATATCAGCCAAGCAAAGGAAATTTTTGTGTAAGAGCTACTTATTTTAAGCTGGAGGTTTTCTGGAACTTATTAGTGGGTATGATTTATACACATTTTAGTGCACATCCTAGGTAGATGTATTATATTGGATCTAAGAAAAGAAAAATTCAAATAGGTACCAAGAAATAGAGCAAGTAGATATAATAGTTAAAATAAGGTGTGCAAAATAATGTACCTGTTTTGTGTTCAATCAGTTTCTAAGGA
Organism: Sagittarius serpentarius; assembly: GCA_034782735.1. Classification (NCBI taxonomy): domain Eukaryota; kingdom Metazoa; phylum Chordata; class Aves; order Accipitriformes; family Sagittariidae; genus Sagittarius; species Sagittarius serpentarius. The sequence continues at coordinate 29,692,436 of JAVKLA010000088.1, forward strand.
TTACTATTCCATTTATTTGCAGATATGTACTGTACTAGGAATTATATAAACATAAAATTTGTATTCGGACAATATGCCCCTAAGTAGAAATAATTTTAATTATTCAATATTGACAGTTATTTTTAACCAAGTCTATTTATTCCAGTATTGTTAGAAATTTGTTAACTGCCTATAGATTGTTGTCTATACAATGTTGTTGAAATTTGTAAGTATATTAATCATTTACCTGGGTAATTGATTGTAATAATCTGATGCTACTAAGGAAAATTACTACTTGATTTTTCCAGGTATTATTTTTTGTGCTAAATTATCTTTGAAGGGTGGTCACTCAGATCTGAGATGTAACTGTGATTTACTTTAATTTGAGTTTTACTTAGGGAGTAAAACATTTGTATTCTGTGCAGTTATTCTATGTGTTTTGGTTGATTGGTTTTAGATCAGTCATTTAATGAGAATGGAGTGTGTTTGGAGAACTGTAATACTGCTGTCAGTTTATAAAGGCTGTGCAGTTGTGGAATGAAACCAGTTTGTGAGTTCTTTTAACAGGAATGGTATTGCTACAAGCACAATTTCTTCAGATAAAAAAAGAGTTGAACATCAAATACAAACATGCTATTATGCCCACCTAGCAATTAGTGCATGGTTCTTCATCTAAACATATTAGTTGCTTCCAAAAAAACCACCCGGAAACCAGCCAACCAACAAAACCCTTAACGAACCCCTAGGTAACTTGAAAAAATTTGACTGGTGCTTGTGAGGAAGTTACTGGGCTGATGTAACAAACCTGTGGTAAAGCAAAAGTACTTTTGTTTTTTTTCCTTGACTCAAGAGCTCACTTATGGTGTAAGAGTGCCATGAAAGGGTGTATGTGTGGAGATCTTTTCCATGCTTTTTTGTTTGTTTCTTTCTTTTGTAAGTTATATTTAAGCAAGGTAGAAGGAAAGTTATATGAAAGCTATGACTGTCTAAATTAGCAGACATAGTTAAATCATCAGGTTTTGACATTTTGTTTTCTGGAGAAGTAATTGTTGTTTTAAGTTCTTTGGAAGTAGTAGCGTTATTTATGTGAGGATTTAAGATCATAATGACAGCTACTTGGACATACTATGTCTAAAACAGGATTCATGGCCTACATGTGCCTCAGCTGTTGGTCTGAATGCTTTACTCTGCCATCAGAAGGGGCAGATAGAATGGTCGTACCCAGTTGATTATAGAATCTGGTCAGTCATGGCATTTCATTAGCCAAGGCAGACATGCGTAGTCAAGGGAAGTCAGAAAGACAGAAAACATATGAAGATAATTTAGCAACACCCTTTTGCACTTGTATTTGCCCATTGGGAAGCAATATGTATGTTTTTTTCCGTATGTTATGTGTAACATAACTACCAAACAGGTGCAATTTTTACAATAAAGGGAGTGGTTTTAGAATTGTTGATATGACCATGAAGTTTTCATGTAAAATAAAAGATAGAGAACATTCCTGTTTTCAGAGGACTTAAGCATTTTAAACATTATTGGATAAATATTGGAGAAGAAAATGGATTTACTATACTTTTATAATGGAGTGGGATGCAATTCAAGCTTGTTTCTTTTCTGCACACCAATACTGGTGCACTGTAGTTTGCCTGTGGAGAGGTAACTTCTGTACTGGAAAGAATGATTCAGCTTCTGTGTCTGTTCAGTTTTGGTATTTGTGTCATCTGTGATCTTAATTGGTCCCTGAGAGTTGGTATTCTGTTTAAAACTTACAACTTTTCTATGAAAAAGAAGAAAATCAAAAATAACAATGAGGCCTGTGCCTCTTCACAAACCTGACCAATCATATCACTTACATAGTTAGGTCTTTGAAGTTATCAATGTATGGACATTATATTTGCACTAACTGGAAAATTTGCTATTAGTTTAACCACCTGCTGAAATCTAACCATGTCAGAAAGTATTTGTTAATTGGAAGACAGGTTAAATGCACAATCCTCTGTAATCTGTATGTTTGTTAAAAACACAATCCTCTGTAATCTGTATGTTTAAGTCTTGTGATATGTTGAACTCAGTGGGACAACTTATGCATGGAAGAGCTTGTGTAATGATTGCAGGACCAGGTCATTATTTTGGGAGCGCTATGAATTGTAATCTTGTATTCTTTATTTCCCTTAAATTTCATTTTCCATTTGTAGCTCTATTTGGACCCAAAATTCGAATACAAAGGCAGAATTTTGAATAAGAAAAATGCCCCAGGTAATAACATGCAAGACTAAAATGTGAAATGTTTGTGGATATGAAATGCTCGCTTAACTTTCAGTTTATGGTAGTAAGGCTGCTTAAAATATCTGAATGAAACTTAACCATGATAGATTGTGTTGAAGAATTGTATTTTTTCTTACATTTTTCCAAGAAGCAATACCTGAAGAAATGATTCTTTTGATTTACTTTGCCCTCACAATTATACAGTTGAAGAATTTGTTATTTTAGAAGTCAAATTAATGAGTTGCAAAACTGTGAACTAGATCAATTATACAGAATGTATTCTTAATACACAGAATTAGGCAAATTGTAAATGGAATCTTAGACTACGATTAATATGTATGGCAGACTAACAGTTAATATCTGTAAAGAATGAAATGTTTTCTTGTAATATTGAAACAATCAGAATGTTACAGTAGTCTAAGAACTTCCATAATCTTTAGTTTTTCATGTTTCTTTTAATTATTAAGGACAGGTGCAAAATTATTAGAGAGCTATGTATACGTTTATTATCTAAGTTGCTTGTGACTAATCAAGCAATAAAATAAAATCTGGTAAGAAGCCAGCGTAAATAACTTTGTCTTGAAAAAATGTTCACAGCGATTGTTTGCCATTGCTTGGTTGTGATTTCATTCTTCTTGCCAGTAACACTTTAGAAGATACTTGTCAATGAATATATGGTGTGGCCTTTGTTTGTATCCATAATACAAATTCTGAGTGTAGTTTTAAGGAAGATTGAATGTTTTTTCACCTCCTTCTAAGTAGTTAGATTTATTCAGTGATGTGTCTGTGCTGATTTTGGATTTTCAGATATAAAAATGCAGGGGTACATTTCCTTTGCAAAAGGTAATTGTCGGACCTATATACTTACTTAGTAGTGTCCTTTTTGAGCTGAAAACTTCAATTGTGAATCTTAGAATTAGTTGGCTTTCCAGTAAATAAGTTCTTCCTGACTATTTCTTTAAAAGTTTGGCATTCTTAGCATATTTAGAAATCTGAACCAGCCATTTCACTATTCTTCCCTTGAAACTACAGAACATGGAAGAGATGGATCTTTTGGATGGTTTCAGGCTTCATAGTGTCTCTTGCTCCTGTTATGTTTACACCAGCAGAATTCCTGCAAATGGACTTGAAATCCTCACTAGCTGAGGAGCTCAGATTTAAGTGTCCAGGCTTACATATTTGCATTTATTTTCCAATGCAGACAACTAACTTAGTTTATCTGCAGTAGGTTCAACTGAATCCAACAGTCATGGACATTCTTTTAGTTGCAGGACAATGGGGAGTCCCCTAGAGATGTCAGAGATGTAAAATTACCAGTGCTATTTATTAATTATTAGAGCTGTTATCTGTATGTCTGTATGTTGTTAAGTGGGCATGCATATATCGATGATCAAATATTAAGAGCTGGATACTGAACACAGTCCAGAAACAGTCCAGAATTTGGGAGTGGGGACAAGCTGTTTAGTGTTGCTGAAGTAATAAGTGAAACTTCAGTAGGATTTTATGTGAGTAAGTGTCCACTGGTTGTTTTGATATTCTCTGCACTGGGAAAAGGTAGATTTAAGCCATACCTTTGTGGGTTGTGATGCACCTGTGCATGGCTTACTGCTTGTTAAGGTGCGACATATGTGGTTAATATTGGTCACCACGGTGAGCAAGCTAGCTACCAAACTTTCATTCAGATTGTGTTTGATGATATACTGAAACACTCTGAATATTAGCCTCAGTACTGAGTTGTCATTTCCCTTTTCTAACTCATTAGTAAGAGCAATTTAGTCCCAAAGAGAAGACTGTTGCACCAGGTCATATGGTGTAGATTTTCCCTGATCTAAACATGGAAGTTCTGTGTACCTGACCTACTTCTACTACATAATTTATTTTCACGTTTTCTTAAAACTCACTTACAAATTCTGATCATTAATTATATGCAAGATTATATTTGTTCTGCAGGAAAGCTAAGTAAATAAATAGATAAAGCTATCCTGATGACAAAACCTAAGTTTAAAAGTATTTTGTGTGTTAAATGAATTGCATCAAGTAAATAAAATGTATTCTGCCTGTTTAGTATAGATGTTCTGTCACCAAGATAAATGTACTAGCTATTATAAGTATCTGTGTGGCTGAAATGCATAACATAATTACTTTGCCAGCAAAATGCTACCTACTTTAATCATTCTGTTCACAGAATAATGTAAAGTGATTTAGGGGGTAGAATGAATCCACTTACAAATTGTTTTATGGTCATAATGCCGTCCCTTTGTAGAATGTAAATTGATGATGATAATTTTATGGGCAAATGATTTTTCAATTAAAATGTCTTTTCACAGACAAAATAGGAATGTTACAAACTGTTCCAAATAACAATATGTCAGCGTGAAGGCGTACAGGGCTGTCAAATGTATCAACCAGAGCCTCAGCTGAAAGAACTCCTATGTTAAAAATGTGATTTATTTTAGCCAAGTTTGTAATTTCCTTCCATTACATGTGCAAAGTACCTTTATTTGATCCCATTGACATAATAACCAGCATAAGAATTTATCATATAAACAGTAGCAACTAACATATCTCTTGTGCTGTTTAACTAACTTTTATCTATTAATAACTTACATTTTAGTAATTATTTTCAGGTAACTATACCCTGTTATCTTTATGACAATAATTACAATGTCTATGAGAGTCAGAATAAATCACTGCGGTACAGTCATCTTTAATTTTAAAATTGTGATAAGGAAAGAAACTATATTGCCCAGCCTAACTAGAGTAACTCCTTCTCAGCATAGGAGGGTACTCTGATTATTGCTATATCATTATTATATTCTAAGCTGTTTATATAGCACCTGTGCCATTTTACTAAGTAAAAATTACTTCAGCCATTGATAGCTTCTGCTACTGCACATAAATGCTTTTTTTCCTTCTTAGTGGTAGGTCAGCCTAAGAAATACTTGTGTGGAAGCTCTTTTAAAGAGCTATTAACTGGAAGATCATTAAAATATTATCAAACTGCTCTATATGCTTATCTTATTTAAGTAAGTCTGTTACCCAGAGATCAATTTTTTCCCCTTTGATGTAGCAAAAAAATGTTATTTTCTTTGAATTTTATTCTTTTTTTTTATTTATAAAACTGGAATAAGTGGAACGACTTCCTCTTTGCACAAAGATGACATTTATAACTTGATTGAATTCATACTAAAGAACCTCCCCCAACAAAGGATTTTTCTACTTCAGCTTACTACTGCTACTCTAGTCTCAGTCTATTTTTCCTCTTTTGTTATTCATTTTTGCATTCACGTAACAGGTATTTTGAGGAAGATACACTTTTTAACAAGCTGTATAAGACCTGTACTTTTTTTCTCCTTTATCAAAGTGTAATCATAATTCATACATAAATTTACCAGAAATGCAGGACTTCACTTTCAGTTTTGGTCCATTGGACAGTAAACTTTTTTTACTCATTTGTTCTAGCATAATGACATCATTGGGGACACATTAGTAAAAATGTTTACAAAATGGCCCTTTGTAAACTAAATGTGGTTTTTTAGTACTAATTTTACTCTAGTTCAGAGTTGTGCAGGAAGAGAAAACTGATTTTGAAGTTGCCATTTTGAAGTTACTTTTATGAAGGTTTACTAGTTTTATGGATTAAAATAAAGATTAGCATTATTTTTGTGTCACTTCTGAGCATTTACGACTTAAGACACATCCTTTTTCACATGGTTATCATATTTTAATAAAAATTTCCATTAGGAAGAACGTCCATTAAAAACGGAAATATTTTGTCAGCTCTTATTTCCAATGTGTACTAAAAGTAATTTCAGAGTTTTTCTTCAAAGTTTGTTCTTTCTGCTCGGCAGCATAATTAGACATTTCACAGGTTTTTTTTTTTTAGAGGTGATACTGAATCTCCTGCATGAAAGCTCCAAGAATGTAAAGAACAAATCTTACAAATTACTATTCTGATAAGTAAAGCTGAAGAGTCACAAAGAAAATATCCACTGAAACCACTGGCATATTCAAAAGATCCAGAAGTCTACATTTTCCTGACCTACCCTGATGGCAGCTTCAAGGAAAAGGAAAATCTATTTTCTTTATTCTCATCTCCTTTTATTTTTTTACATTCCAGATGATAGAATCTTAAAGGTCTCCCATTTGCTTTCTGAATATTGAGGTTAGACAAAATAAAAGTGGGTGATACAGCAGTGAGCAATGGTGGTCATTTGATGATTTGAGAGATTTTTTTGGCAAAAATGAAGGCGGGGCTTAAATTGACTTGTGTGCATACTTCAAACCTGGAAGCTGACCAGCCTTACAAAATTCATTACAAAAAGCTGTCCACATTAAAATAGGATTAGAAAACTGATCTGTGGGAAGTGATCCCTTGTGCCTTCATGACCCTGGTGTGTTGGAATGATTATGTGATTCACATCGGTGTTTTGCAGTCACAGGTAAACAGGGAATGTCCTCTACATTAGAGAGTGAGAGCTGCAAGGTGCTAGAAGGCAGAATATAGTTCAGTTGTTTAAATTCTCGAAGTTCAAAAGGGTCTAAGATTCTTGTATTAGAAGATCAGTACTGAGCGTTGCATTCACAGTACTGTCTATTATCACTGGAGGACTCCTGAGATTTGACTGAAAAGTCTTGTTTCTAGCTTGTTTGGTTTTTCCCCCTTTTGTTTATGTCTACTGGTTGCTTATTATGTTAAAGGGATTTTGCTAGCCTCTTGCCTTTCAATTAATATTTTATAGTTGTTTCTTCTTTTCAGTTTTCAAGCCTTTCACAAGGTTTAATGAGAACTTTTACAGCGGGATTAGGCAATGATGCAACTACACTTGCAATACACGTACATTAATGTTTCAGGTTTTATCAGGTCTCTCTTGATAGTCCCCATTTACTGAAGTTTAGATTGCACCATGAAGTGGTCTTAGAGGGCACAGACTGAACTCTTTTTTATTTTTAGATGAAACTAAGCCAGAATATTTGTTCCGAGAGCATAGCTAATATATTGTTTCCACTAAGAGAATGCTGATCCATAGCATCAGACTATAGCATGAGTAACTACTGCTTTTATGGAACAAAGTGATAATGTTGGATGAGCCTGAAGTCATGGTTCTGGTCATCTCAGAATTAATTTTCTTGACCTTTAAATCTTTGATCGCATTTCACTTTTTCCATTTGCACTGTTTTCCACCTTTTACAAATACCAACGTCATACATCCACTTAATAGAAAAGAGCCTCAAAACTTGAAATTTGATACCATGCTACCTCTTTAAATGGCTCAGAAGAGCTTCATATATAGACATTATTAGGTCATTTACGGAAGAGAGTAGGAAACGAAATGAACTGAACTAGAAATTATTTCAACCCCAAATCTCCTGGCTATCCCTACCTAATTTTTTACATTTTTATGTTGCATGTTATTTCTAAATATGGTCAGACATCATATCCTGACTCCTTCACTTGTCTTTGTTTTAAAGTCAAGTTAAGTAAATTAAAATAAGGCAAACTGAGAAGACAGAATAGGAGAGCAGAAATAATTAAAGCAGTTTTAAGTTGTTTAAAGAATTCCAGTGGACCTTATTTACCTCTCATGTCCAATTTAGTTGTACATTTTTATACAGCCTTAAATGTTATCAGTCAGGTTCATCTTATCCCTATCTTGTTAATTTCTGTTAAATGGCTAGATTTGGTTTCACTTTGTCCTGCATCAAAAGACTTGACTCAGATTTTAAATGCTGTTGAGAAAATTGAAACTGAATTTGTATGGTTTTTGTCCTGTTCCATAGCAGAGTTTTCTGTTATAAATGTTTTGTAGTCTTTTAAGAATTAGATGAGTTCAAAGTTATTTTTTACTAGGCTGCTCTGAAGCATTCTATATGCCCTGTTGATGACTATAAATTTTGCAGTTTCCTGAGCCAAGTGATACAGTAGCTTGCCCTTGATACTAATGTCAAGGAGAAAGGCTCAAATATCACTGTAAGAGGCAATGCATAGTAGTGCTACATACATAAATAGCACCATCAGTTTTGTTGATTGCTGTTAAGAAATTTTTGATGAGAAACATAAATATTTAGTGGTCGCAGAGATAAATATCTGTTACCAGAATTCTACCTTGCCAGTGCAGTATAAAAATACAGATAGATGTGTGATATTGTGTTCAGTCTAAAATGGCATACTGAATGAAGGTTTTAAATTTTGAAAGCTGTAGTAAAGGAGGTGCCAGAAAAAGGGAGCTGGTGCAGTGATGTGTGTATGTGTAATGGACCAGATCTATGTAGTAAAATCTGTCCAAGGTTTACCAGTCTCTTCATTCGTATTTCCTACTTGGACTTTTCTTTTTTCTTGCAGGCTTTTCTCACCCCATTTCTCCTTTGCATGAGCTTTGAGGTAGCTATAACCACCTTTTCTGCATCTCAGTTCAGCCTTGTGTTTCAAGCTCCACATGTAGTGTTTAAGCTTTCCAAACTCTCATCTACAATCTGATTGTTTGTACACTCAACAACAGTAATCTCCTCTCAGACCATTTTTTCCTGTCCTTTTACTGTCTTCAGTTCCTTATAAAACACTGCTGTTAATAGTATCTTCCTGACTCACTGCTCTCACTGTCACATCCTCATTTAAGTCCCTCATTAAAAACAAACTTCTTGTCCTTGCTTTTCATGATTGCTGGTGCTCTTTTTTTAATCTGATCTGTAATGCAAGATTCTCTCTTCCATTTTCATTTTAAAGGTATTAGGATAGATTGCTTAATGCCTTAATTCTGTCACTAGTCCTTTCACACGCTATGGTATTCCTTCTAAGATGAGAAGGCCTTTGTCTACAGAGCCAGCATGTGCTTTCCCTGCATTCTGGTTACAATGAGGCATGTAACAAGCTACATATATTATTATAACCGATGGGCTAAAAACTATACTTATTTATTATCTGATCTCTGCCATCCATTATCTTGGCAAGCTTTTGATTCATATGCCTATTCTATCCTCATATTGAAATATTACACTTCTGTGGCAGTGGTCAGTCTTATTCTGTGTGATGGAGGCCTGAACTGCTGGTTGGGTATGCTTGCAGTACTAAATGTAGAAGCAAATAACATTCTTTTAACAATAAGCTTACTCATGATTCTTTCCCCTCTAGTTTCTTTTTCCTTTTCCTCACAAAATTCTAGAAAGTGAGGGTGATTTAAAAATGAGAGATTAATTCTACAGACAAATCCTTGTGTTGGACTTCATGCTGTAGTGGAGTCTCTCACTAACTGAGTCTCCAGTAGGGTAATTAGCAAGACAGGTTCTCTTTGCTGTGGAAACAAATTATGATATAAACTAGTGTGGGGGCCAATATGCAACAAATACAGTCTCTGATGAGCATTTTATGGTGAGGAAACAAATATTTTTTCAAGGATTTTGTCTGGCTAACAAATTGTTCATTTTCATGTAGAGAAAATAGCATGGGGAGAAAAACTGATTCAGGGAAAAAAGGTAGAAGAAAACCTGTTCAGTTGAATAGCAGAGTTGGGCAGATGTAGAGGGAAAGAAACAGAAAAGTAATTGGAGAAATTATGAGGTCAGAGGCAGGGAACCTCTTGTAAGTGTCCAGCAGTCTTAGTTTTGCTTAGTGTCTCTTAAATCCTTTAGAAATTTATCTGATTTTGATGACTACAAACCTGCTGCTCTTGGTTTTAAGTGGGAAAAGAGAGTAAGGCTATTGAAGTCTTTAATTTTACTTTGTTATTTGTGAAAGGAGTTAGAGGAAGGAAATTATTTCCTCCTGATTTCTGGAGGCCAGCTTTATTAGGCTGGAAGTATGAGGTTTCACAGCATATGTCTATTGTAACTGGCACCAGCAATGGATATATTTTGGTCTTTTCAACTGTGTTTAACCTTATTGTCTACTCCAGAGACACAAAAACTGGTGAACTCTAGAGAGAGAATGTGTTGGGGGTTTTTGTTGTCATTGCCCCACCCCATGTGTCGCTGACCTCTTCCCCCCCCCCCCCCTCAAATTCCACAGTGGGCCATTTCAACCCTTGTAAACTTTTCCACGAGAGAGATCTCACTTCTGGGACAGACCTTGGCTGCCTTTACTGACTTCTTCAGAGTTTGTTTGAAGATAAGTGACTAGGGTTAAAAAAACCTCACTGAGCCTTTGCTGTGTATCATATTTCTCTGTTGCTTAAGCATTCTAGACAGTTGTATTTAGTCACTTCTGTAGTTCCATGGAACTGAAAGGGAAGGTCATTGGCAGCCCATTGGGTACAAAAGGCAGTGTAACAGCAACAGTGAAGGTCCTAGTCTTGTGGATGTGGAGTTTTGCTCTGTTTGATGTTTCTGGTGTCAAATGCTGGCTTTTTTACTAAGACACTTGTAGTAACTGTCCTCAGTGGATCCCTCTGGAGATTTCCTACATGTTCCTTTTCTGTTTGGGTTTTATTGTCAGAAGCTCTGATGGGGACCAGTGAGTCTCAGTTAATTCAGTTGAGTCTCACTAAACAGATCTTTTGGTATCTTGCACAAATTGAAAAACCTCAAAGCTCTGTTTGTTACTCATACCAATTATCCATCATATGCCAAAAACTTGAAAATTCTGAGCATGTCCATGTCAGAGTAGATTTTCAAGCTTTTCACACTTCACTGATCTCTTGATTTTAGCAAACAGCAGTTCCTACTGTTAAAACCAGATGTCTTTTTTATATTATTTGTAAAAGTGAAAAAAGGATTTGTTGGGGTTTTTTTTCAGTGAAAACTTACAAAAAAAATTGTAAATGGGAAAACAATCCTCTATTTTTCCTAATATTTTGCAGACAGAAGTTACTAATTTCCTACCTGGCAGAAATTTCTGTTGTCCTTTGTTAGAGCATCTAAATGTTGAGTCTGGTCATGTATCTTCCTGCTATATGGAGGTCCATTGATGCTTCTCGCATATACTCAATGTAATAGTAAAGTCTGTTATATTAAAAAAAAACCCAACAACACCCTGAGAGCAAACCTGGGATGATAAATCATTTTAGTTTATAAAGTTTATCTTATAGTTCCATTTGACCTGATTTCTGGAGAAGAAAGCTGAATCCCAGATGTGTATTTTTAATGAATAAATAGGGATTCTTAGCTGTGGTATTAAACTAAGGATTTACAGACCTTCAAAACTTTTAAACACTGTTACGGGTTTTTAATTAATTTTCTTTCTTTGTTTCTGATAAATGACTGTAACTTAATAAATTCCCTCACTCTGCTAGTATTTCTGCCCTTTTTGATTTTAACTAGAAATGATTTGTCTTCATTTCTGCATCAGCAGCTAGAGATCACTTTGATAGTGTGCCTCTCATAACATTTTTCCAATGGGGATTGTAGCTGGAACTCTAACAAGAATAGCAATTTGTTACAGTTTGAGAAATATCTATAAATCCTTAAGGCTTTGTCATATTAGAAGGGATTTAGCTGTATGATACTGGCAGGAAAGATGCAGAATCAATGATAAAAAATAAATAGGAACCAGTGGGTGGTCTAAATTGATATTGACAAGCCAACAATACAAGCTATTTCTACCTGATTACATTGACTATAACTCTGTAAGGACTTTGATGCAAACTAACGGTTTTGTCATATTCTGATAATTTTAAAGTGTATCATCTCTGGGTATCTTGTGTATTAGTTTCTTTTGTGAATGTCAGATGGGGATTTTATGTCCCAGAAGCTATAATTCATGTTTTACCTGCAGATTTTTCAAGATATAGTGATTCTTTTGTCCAAAAACCAGAAGCAAAGAATGCAGATAAAATCATGCTATAATTTTAATGTACTTAATGTCAATCACAAAAAACCCAACCCAAAAGACAACATGCAATTCAAAACATAACAGGTAGCTGCTCCTTTCTTCTCCTGTCTTCTCCTGTCTTCTCCTGTCTTCTCCTGTCTTCTCCTTTCTTCTTTTAAAAGGCTACAAAGGAGGGAGTCCAAGGGAGGAACACAGAAGGAAAAATAGTATAATAACTTTATAAAACAATAGAAATATATGTATAAACCCATTAAAATAGGTAGGCACCTCCATGATTTTATTAAAGGTGGTTAATACTAGTATAATTTTGTGAGCTTTGGGTTGTTATTTCCATGTTGACAGGCACAGGACTAGTCCAGTGGGAACTGGATTTTGTTACTAAGCAAGTTCTTACAGCTTTGCATACTTAATTGGGAATACATCTGCCACAGAAGCAATGGGTTATACATTATTCATTGAGTATTTGGAAAGTATATTCTTATCAGTGCTCTTTGCTGATGCTGTTTGATCCTAATGGACAAAATCTCCACAGGTAACTTTTCAGGGCCTTAGATAACTCCAAGTCCTAGCTGTAGTTGTTTAAATTTTCTCAGAAAAATGAAGGAGGTTGGGTTTTATAGCATTCTTACACCACTTGAAAAATTTGCTCTGAATTTAAATTAGAATTAAGTGATCATGGAAAATCCTATCAAGGTTATATAAACTGAATTTTTGTGCAAAGCAATGAAGTCACATAGACTTCCAGTGGGATTTTGGGGAGTAGGCAGAGAATATGCATCTGCAGCTTTCTTTATAACATCATGATGGAAGGTTAATTTCATATTTCTGACATATTTTGCTCTTGCAAGTATTTCTGTCAGGGCTGTTCCTGCTGAATCACATATCCCATAGTTCTTAGTAAAGATAAGCAGAAAAGTGAAACAGAACTCATCTCCGTAACAACTGTGCAATAACCATAATAAATCATTGCTTTATACAAATGTGGTGACAGTCCTTTTGACATTTACTTGTAGTAAAAGATTCTCTGTGGTTCTTTGTATTGCAATAAAAATAGAAAAGTCATTTTGTGAGCTGAGAACAACATAAATCACACCATCTTTAAGAAAGCAGTGTCACTATAGGTCCTCTTCTAACATCTTGCATTGGGGGATTCAGTAATGGTATGAAGTCCTTCCTTGGTAGAAGAGATCTTCTCCTTCTCATGTTCTCCTGTACCTTATTACCAAGAGAAGTGACTCAACAGAATAGAAACAAGGTATTTCTGCATTTGCCTGCTGTCTTTATTCAGATTGTTGGCCATTTGCTGATAGAATTTAGGTTTGTTTATTCTGTACAGAGTTAGGACAATTGCTTTTTCCCTTTCTGTGGTCATCAAATCATGACTGTTTTGATTACCTCCAGACAGATGACAACCACAATTTACAGCTCAATACATAACTAAGAAAGGTGATGTTTCTCCTCTATTCGAGTAAAACAATTGCATGTGGTAATAATGCTATTGTTTCTGGCATTAAATATCTTATACTGATTAAAAAGCTGTATCATAACACAGTTTTCATTAATTACTACAGTATTTTTGCAAAATAGTAGAAGTTTCCAAGTAAGTGTCATCTAAAAAGATCGGTGACAAAGAACTTACTGGAGGAGGTGCTAGAAAGGAGTTGCCTGACCTAATGCACCTTCTCTGCATCTCATTAGATGCACTGAAGATGTCCAGGTAGCCTAAGACCTGTTGAAAGGTATAGCTATGGCAGCACAAAAGGTAGTCAATGTGGACTCTTGCAGTCTTCTCAAGCGAGCTAGATTTGGGTGTAGTGCTGTCTATGCCTGAGCCTGTACTTATTCCTCAATGTCTCTTAACTCCCTTAAGCCTGAGTCTTGGCTTGAATGCAAGCATGTTCCTGTCAAAAGAGAGAGATTCTGCAATGAGCAGCTACTTGAAGTAGTGTGGGTGGGGAAGGGGAAAAAAGGGCAAGTGGTCTTAGAATAGATCTTGATGAGTTCAGGAGTTCTGGAAAAAGGTTATGTGATGTGGTTGTTTGTGGTAGGAAACTAGAATTAGTGATTTGATCCTTTCCTTCTCAATGTTCATTAAGGAAACTGAATATTCTCCACTAAGCATAGGAAATTACAGTGTCAAGAAGATTTGGGACTATTAGAATAGTATGATGGGCTCAGCTTTGCAGGCAGTTACCTAGAAATTTGTTACTGGGACTTTCTTTCATGCAGAACATCAGTTGTGTGGCCCTTAAGCAGTCTGTATTTTAAATAATTCCTCTGAACATACTGAGAGTGCTTTAATAGAATGTCTTCATTCCTCTAGGTGGACTATATGTGGTGATTAAATTCTTGGTCCTTTGTGTGGCTTGAGAAAAAAGTATGCTAAAAGATGTGTTTTTACATTTATAGTAAAAATGTTGATCCATCTGTTAGTCAACAGTGTTGCCCAAAGGGTTTGATGGTTTTAAAGAAGATACAGAAAAAAACAGAAAATATTTTTGTGATGTTGGAAATCTTTCTTTTTGAATTCTATGTATGCTTCTTGTCCTCATTTGAAGAATATTTAATGGAATTATCAATGTATAGAGGAAAGCAACAAGAGAGTGCAAGGGAACAGAATGGCTTCTGTATGAGAAATTGTTAAATAGGCTAGAACTTTATTTTGGAAAAGAAGTGGCAGAGAGGGATATGAAAAAGGTCAGTCATATCACGAGTAATATAGGGAAGGTGGAAAGGGAATGATTGTTCCCTGTCTCATAATATGACAACTGGTGGCATCAAAATGAAATTATCAGGAGCGTGTTCAAAACAAATAAAAGGAGTACTTCTTCACACAGCATGTAACTAAGTTTTACAGCTAACTGCAACAGGATATTATGGCTCCATGAAGGACAGTTAAACAAAAAGATACAATTTCTGGCTCAGCCTGGAAGCTTTTGAACTCTGAATTGCTGGAGAATGTCAAGAGTGTTTATAAGGCAAATGGTAGGGAGTAGAAGGGATGAAGGAAGGTCATGGGGTCATCATATATTAGGATGTGGCAGAATAACTGTGAACACAGCTGTGGATGTTCTTTGATATTAAGATAGACTAACTGACCAGAATCTCTGGCTGACTGTCTTCTATCCAATTTTCTTTTCCCAAGTGATGCGAAGTGCTGAAAAGCAGAGAAGAAAGTATCATCTAATTGACAGTCTCTTTATGTGCTGTTTATGGTATGGTCAGTCCAGAATGGGTCAGAGAAAGGTATAGCTCCAGTTGGTTTCCATTTTAGTTCATCCCACCTAAATGCAGTAACGCATATTTTTGGGTTTTGCATATGCTGCAGTAACTACTACGTCTAGATAATTCCACAGAGTTTTTCCTTAGCAAGTGCCAATATAACAATGTAGCAAGCACTGACTGAGTGTTACTTAATACTACTGGTATCCTCTCCTGATAATTTATATGTTACAATATTTTCGTATAATTTAAAACATGAATATTTTTTTCCTGTGGTTTCACAACTACCCATTTCAGTGCATTCTATGTTTCTGCCTTAATTTTTTTGGGGGGGAGGGGAAATAAATAAATGAGGAAGTATCACTGCAGTGTGCCGTGGTTTAACCCCAGCCAGCAACTCAGCACCATGCAGCCGCTCACTCACTTCCCCGTCACGCAGTGGGATGGGGGAAGAGAATCAGAAAAAAGGTAAAGCTCGTGGGCTGAGATAAGAACAGTTTAATAGAACAGAAAGGAAGAAACTGACAATGACACTAATAACAACAATAAAGTGACAATAATAATAAAAGGATTGGAATACACAAGACAAGTGATGCACAGT
>JAVKLA010000088.1:29708365-29805094 GCA_034782735.1 Sagittarius serpentarius
TCCTGGCTGTGTCCCCTCCCAACTCTCTTGTGCCCCTCCAGCCTTCTTGCTGGCTGGGCATGAGAAGCTGAAAAGTCTTTGACTTAGTCTAAACACGACTTAGCAACAACTGAAAACATCAGGGTGTTCTCAACATTCTTCTCCTTATAAACCCAAACCACAGCGCTGTACCCGCTACTAGGAAGACCATTAACTCTGTCCCAGCTGAAACCAGGACACAGTGGAATCTTTTATTAGTTATTTTCAAGAATGACTTTAGTGCGTTTGTTACATTGTACATATAAAAAGTTTTCTGTAAAAGCACTACTAATAATTATTTTATATTTGAAATTTTACCTGTAATAATATCAGCATTCAATTCAAATGCAAGTATATATCTTGGCCTAAGACAAGATAAAGCAACAGGCAATGCATGTGTGGCCAGAGGGTTTCACTGTCTTGCATTGTGAAGGGTGTCTCAGTCCATGCATCTGTGTCAGTGTGTGCGTTCTGATCAGGAACTCTGAGTCATCCCCAGTTACTGTATGCTTTGGTTCACACCATGGAGCAAGCAGTCTTGGAGCACATGAACTGGATTCCTTTTTGGACTGAAAATAGCAAACCCAGATGTGCTTCAAGAGGACACTGATGGGATCAGTGTCGCATGGGGAGGAACCAGCCACGAACAGGACTAGACTAGTCCAAAATAAAACAAATGCAAACAGCCTGTATTGGGGTCTGCTATACAGATCTGCCCTTACTGGTCCTCACTGCTTGCTAATACAGACATAGCTTATGTTTCTCTGTAAAACAGAAGCAGAAAAGAAAGAGGGAAGAAAACAAGTACAACCTGAATAAATACTGGGCTTGTAGCTCTAAGAAAAAGTTGAAAACACTTGGGAGAAGTGCTAACCTGAGAGAAACTTGGAATTTTTGGGGAAATGCACCGTCTCTTTGATTTACCCCCCCTACTCCCTCCTTTTGGGAAAATGGTGTTTGGGTTTTTCCGGTAAGTAAGAAGATCTTTATTGAACAAACATCTCATAAAACACCATGATAAAATGATGATGTTCCTGGTAACAATTAAATTAAAATGCTTTCTGTGTTAGAACACATTGCCACAGACATTCATAAAAATCCATGTTTGGAAATGTATTGAATAATTTATTATGTAATTTGATAAATTCTAAAAATTCACTGTGGCAAATATTTAATTATTTTTGTTTCAACTATAGATAAAGATAGCTGGAGTGATCTTTTGATATTTTAGTTTATAAGGCTACTGCTTAGCTGAGATTGATGTAGTTTTGCATCTTATATAAATGATTATGGAGTGTATGCTTTGATTATTTAATTTCTTCCCAAATGGTGTTAAAAACTTTTTAGGGAAGGTTTTACTAAGATCTCTGCTTCACTTTAGGTGTGGAAATTAGACTACAGAACACCCAGTTTTATTGTGTTTAAAAAGCAACAAAAATAGAAAAAGTTTGAACTGACAAGGTAAAGACTACACTTCACTATCTTAACAAAAAACCATAACATTATGATTTCAATGTTAGCTTTTTCATATAAAATCAAACAGACTTTTGGGGGAGAATCTTTGCAATGGATTAACTTACGTACATTAATGTAAACATCAGTTTATTTATTCATAGGAAAAGCACTGCCCCTTTTAATGTCATTGTCCAAAATGCCATTGTGTGTATTAACTGAAATTACATTTCTGATGAGACCTAAGGGTTACTTATATAATCTTATTTGAGGATAATCTTGCAGGTAGTTGTACTGCTGAAGAATGGACGAAATCTTAAGAGTTGCTGATATTAATGAAAGAAAAGGTGGGTAATTGCTGTTGGTTTAATACATGCCAGGGTTTTTTGTTGTTGTTGTTGTTTGTTTACATATGTTTTAGACTTATTAAATAATTTTTCCGAGGGCAGCAGTCAATAATGTGTCTTAAAAAGAAAGGTATTTAAGCCATGTAAATGAATTAGTTTGCATTTCAGAACAGTATCTGCTATCTCATTCAGTATTATATTCTGATTAATCTGTTGCATTGTGCTTGTCCTCAATTTTTTTTGAAATTTTCCTCACTATTGTTATTTTATAGCCTCAGATAAATAATCTCCATGAAGTGCCAGGAACTGTTTTTGGAATAGCAACACACTATGAATTTAGGTTAGGATTCTAAATAGAATGACTGGCTTTCAACTCAACAGGAAGAAGATTATAGTGTCTAGTAAGCTAACAGCTTTAAACGGAGAGGATTTTTGCTGAGTTCCTATTCTGAAAAGAGGATTCACAAGACCTTGCTGGCTTTTATGTACCCTTTTCTTCCTGAGTAAATTGTTTATACGTTTTTAGGTTAGTAACAGAGCATTTTTAATACTAATAGAAAATGAATTAGAAACATTTTGAGGTGGAGAGCATTTGATGTGTATAATAATCTAAAGGAAAAAAAAGGCATCTTGTGTAACAAATTATGTAGTCTTCGCTTAAAAACTGTCATTGGCTTTACAAGTAGAAGAGCAAGCTAGTGCTATGCACTCATTAATTATATAACTAACCCTGGGAATCAGTGGAGGGGATGGATAACCTTTCCTTGTGATGACACCTTTCAGTGTGCCAGGTAGCATATCTGGTTCAATCTGAATGGTATGTGGACCTTCAAAACAGTGTGTTGTGTACTTTTCTTTCCTTGTACTGCTTCCAGGAGGGTGCACTGTTTGCTTCTACATGTGCAGATCATTTGAGAAAGCAGCAATCTAGCCCAAAAGTGTGTGGCTTATCTACACTGAAACAAAACCAGGATGGTGCTAGTTTAATTATTGTATAGACATTAGAAAGACACATGTGTCGCTGATATTAATTCTGGTTATGGTTTTTACAGATTCTGCTGGTGCTTAATAACATCACACATCTTGTTAGTGTCAGGTTTTCTAATCCTATATTTTTGGTGCACTGAAAGTTACAGATAAAACGGAGCAGTAGCAAGCGGGACAGAAACAGCAGCAACTCAAATAGAAAGAATGAAGGGATTAGTCAGTGTCTGACTAGTTCATGCTTGTAGAGGGAGGGTAATCAACCCAAATGTCAACATTTATTAATGCCATTCACATCAAAGGCTGTCAGATGAGCACTACATGAGAGCCTCTGGCTTAAAAAAAAGTATTGATTGAAATAAACTGTGGTTTGAGTTTCAGCATGGTTGCTCAATACATATATAGCTTCATATTCTGTAACAAAGTCTCTAAAGGCTGGCAGACTCAGGAAAGTAGTTACAGAAACGTCAAATCATGATCTTCAGTTGGTGAACACTTGTCTGTCTGATTCCTTCCATTTAGTGTTAGACTTAAGGGGATAACAACTGCAAATGGAAGAGCTACTGAAATCCCAAGCTCAGAGTTATGCACATGTACAAACTATGTCACTTGCCACTGCATATTTAAGTGTGCCTACAATGCATGTATAATTGCATATAAGTTTTAGTGAAACTATATGATACGGTAAAAATATGAAATTGCTGTCAGTGTGATATAAAGAGCAAATTTTAAACATTAGAAAAAGCTTAAATATGTAGTTTTTAAAATAAAGTGATAAAAGACATTTTAAAATAAATTAGTGGGTTCCAGGTTGATTACGTGACTGCATCTTTGGCAGGGCTTTAGTGATCAAGTTATATGGTCAGCTGAGAGAAACCAGAGCCTTAGGAAAAATGCATTTTTGTGTGAGAGTACAGAAGTTCCATGAAAGCAGGCGGCTTTTAGACCTGTGGCCAGAAAACTTACATTGCTTACACTGTATCAGCCAGTGCATTGCTCAGCCTTTCCTCTTTTCTTTCTCTATCATTTCTGGTTTACCTCTTCTGGTCAGGCAGTCTTAACATGTCTGTATTGCTAACTAGAAGGGGTCCTTAATCTTTCCAAGAGCCTCAAATATAGTGAAGATAAATTTAAGTATTACCATTGTGAAGAATGGTAACTGCTTGAAGAACTTTGTTGCCAGCATTAAAACATTACAAAGTTTGATTCTTGTTCATTTTCTTCATGCCAAGTTAAAGAGATAAAACTGTCTAATAAGTTTTTCTCCGGCTCCTTGACTGTAAAAACTAAGCATCTCAGATCTTTCCTGTGTGATTAAGAAAAGCAGTCTCTCCAATATACAGATGCAGCAGTTACTTGCCAGAAATAAAGGTCTGTGTGGCAGAACAAGAACTTGCATTTATGTGTGTGGCATTTGTTGTTCCTTTTTGCAGTAGGTTGGTTAAGGTTCCTGATTTTCTCTGACAGCTTGCACAAGGTAGAATACCTTGAGCAGTCTTTGAGAGAGAACTGTCAGCAGCCGTTCTTGACATTCTTTACAAGGCAAAGTCAGCTAATTCCAAGCAGTGACAGGATGGCACAGGAGAAATCGGTGACATAGCTATTCCTTGAGTGAATCAAAGCATCCGCCTTTCTCTTTTGCAGCTGGGAAGTATAGTAAAGCAAATTACTCAAGGATGTAAATTAACATGTAGTGGAGGTCTTCAGCACTATTTTTTCTTAGCCTCCTTCTTAGTGAGTACGGGGCGGGGGGATTGTCTGCCTTCCTCTTCTGTATTCAGTGTCCCATAATACAGTCTCACAATACAAGATGGAATTCAGTTGCAAAAATAGAAAGTCTCATGTTGCTCTTTACAGGCTATTTTCCATTCTTTTGCTGGAACATACACAACTTTGTAATGAAGAGTTGAGGCTTGTGATTTTAATTAATATTTCCAGCTGCTTAGCTATTTGCATATTTCCATAGCAGGAAAGCATCTGTGTAAGTTTTATTATGACCAGAAACATCTGAAGCACCAGTTTTATACCTTGCAGTTGAAAAGATGAAAGGAAAAGCTCAGAAGAGTTGCCATTAAACCATTGCTGAATTTTATTGCCAGCATTTCCCAATAAGTAGTGATTAGAATTAAGTGACCATGTTGTTTTGTTTTGATTTGTTGTTTTGGTTTTTTTTTAATGCTGCCAATCCTGTCCAATATCATAGAAACTGTATAGCATCTATGCTGGAAAATCAGGCAAATGGTAAAGAGAATTTTTTCCTTTTTTGACAAACATTGCAGAAATTGTTAGCCTTAAGTTTAGCCCTCTTCTGGTTAGGGATGAGGGTTCTTAATGGCTTTTGGATAGCTTTTCTAAATGAAAAATTTCTTAAACTTAAGTCAGTTGCTATTTATAAGTTACTGTCTGTTTGAGATTCTGCCACAAATTATGTCTGAATTGAGAAAAAGGTAGTGGCTGCCAGACTATTCTATCATTCATGTTTCAACTTGAGCAGAATTATGGTCTGGGTCAGTGACATACACAACTCACTTTTAACATTAGACCTAGTCCTGAGTAAGTTGGGCAAGTGAGTTGTATCAAATGATGTCATGATTCAGGCATCCTTTTCAATTCTAAAAGTTTCTCTGTAATTTTCTTGTTCTGGAAAAGTGGTATAGGAGAGTGCAGCAGCTGAAATAGTAGATAGGGAAATTACACCATCTATTTAAATCATCAATTTATCTATGTCTGCTAAGCTTCATGTAGCACCATTGGGACATTTAAGGCAAAGTAGGTAGTTACCTAATTCACATACTTATGTTTTGCATATTGTTTTAAACGTCTCTTTTAAGACATTGTGTAGACTTAGTGGGGGTGAATTTTCCTTTAAAAGTTTCCTTTGAACAGAAAAAAAAGGCGAGAGATCTAGAGTCATTGTCCCACCCAGCAGAGCTGAGGGGGCAATGACTTGGTGAGCCAGAACAAGTTGGTTGAATTTAAAGGTAGGTGGCAGATTGTATGGAGGGCATAGTTTCTGGAGGGCAGAATGCTGCAGAATTGGCTTTTTTCCTTTCTGCTAGTGTCTCCTATGTAAATTTGATTTTGTATATTCCCCTGCTTCATGAAACCAAGTTAACCTTTAGCCATAATTTCCTTTCTCACAAACTCTTTTCTTTACCTTTCTTCTGTTTAGTGGCTCTTGTCTATCTCCAAACAATTCCTTTTAGAGTTATTTTTTTGAGCTGCAATTAAATTGAAGCTGCCTTCTGAAGGAACATTGTAACTCTTCACAAAGAAAGAATTGCAGGGAAATCTGGCCCCTCAAATTTGGCACTCAGATGCATTGCAGCAGGAGGCTGCTTTGTCATAGTTTGTGAAGTTTCCTCATTTGTTGACTTGGAGAATATGGAATTCTTGGATCCACTGATATGAACTGACGAATATACATTGATCTATCTATCTGTATGTGGATCTATCTGTACCTCCCCTTATTGTTGTGGTGTTGTTTTTTTTTTTTTAATCTACAGCCCCTATGGCTGTTAGGCTAGGGCCTGTATCACTTAATAAAAAGAAGAGCATTCCTCTATGAAGATAGTTCTTTTGACAAGCAACTACACATAATGGAAAGTTAAAGTTTCTCTGAAAATCTGGCTGAAATTGTTTTGAACTGTTGCTTTAGGCTGTCATGGTAACTGATGCATCAGATGCAGTAAATAAGCAGAAATTTTGGACTAACATAACTAGGAGTTGTTCTTGTGAGAATTAAAAAGAAGAAAACAGTAGGTAAACTTTTGAAACTGATACTGTTTCAAGTAGTATTAATATAGCAAGCAGATATTGCAGGTCTTTGTCTCAGTAGCTTCTTTACTTCAGTTCTGTCTGGTAGTTCTTGTCCTCATTATTCCTAAATAATTGCTTTTTAGAGTTATGTTACAGATAAACAATGTTAAAGCACTTGTGTAGTAATGAAGTCTGTTATGGTGACCTTTTCAGAGTAAGGCTAGTTAGAGGTACCTGTAGTTTAGGTAGAGTTTTAGGAATGGAACAGCAAAAACTTGTGAAACTATGATCATGAATTAAAAGCGTGCAATAGTTTAGTAGCTGTCATGGCTATTTAGGGCACATGCACAGGGGATGCATCAAGGTTAAATGCTGAAGTTTGATTTAACAAAGTTGTGATTATACATTTTAACACAGAAATGTGGTAGAGATTAGAACCAAATTTCTGTTTGCCTGGAACTGCCTTCAGAGGAACGAGGGAACCCAGGGCAGTTGTGGGAGCATTTATCAGTACGTTAGTTTCCAAACCAGGATCCTTAGGGCTTCTTTTGACTTCTATATAAAAAAGGAAAAGCTACACTAGGAAATGAAGTAATGATGAGGGTATGATGGGTGTGTGTCCATAAAACTGTATATCAAACAGGAGATGTCCACATAATGAAGCCCACTGAATTATTTTCTCACATGTGGTGGTTTTTTTTTTTTTTTTCTTTTTAACCTCTTTGAGGAACCTTAGCAACCAGGATAACATAATTCAGCAAACTGAGCAATCTATATGCTACATAGCTGGGAAAATTCTTGGGTAATAAGCCTTTACACGCTGGCAAATAAAGTGTAAAAGATGCAGACTTTAAATTCTGATGTGTTCATCTAGTTCTGCTCAGATGGTTCTCTCTAAAACAGCTGCGCTTAAGGGAAGATCTGGAGGCATCAGATATGTAATATGAAACTGCCACCTAGAAAAATCTGAAACCAGATTCTCGTTGCCTTGTTTTGTAGTACTAAAGTTTTGCTTGTGAAGGGTTAAATATCTTTCTAATCTTGTTGAAGTTATATCATCCAGTAATTAGTGGTTGGTTTACAGTTGTACATTTCGGCAATGGAGCTATACAGATTTGTAATCTAACGGACTGACCAAGCTATGGTATATTCAGGTGTCTTGCAGTTTTGTAATCATGCTCATGGATCTTCTCAATGTTTAATGTATTACATGTGTCTGAGAAGATGTTACTGTGCAATTTTCAGTAATTTCTGGTTACAAGTCTGTATTTTCTCTACTGTATTTCTGAAAGTGGGACAGAAGTTCCTGTGGTGCTAGCTGTGGATTTTGAGGATTTCATGTGGTGGTGGGAATATTTGGGAAAATACTTTTCCAGAAATAGGTCAAAAGCCATGTCATCTGTATGTCATATCTTTTCTTTATGACTGAGAGTACGAGAAAGGTAAGATTGTGTCGTGTTGCCTCAGGCAGAAGAAGTCGGTGCTGGGGTCTCACCAGCATATTTGTGGAAGCAAAATTGCAACAAGAACTGAAGTATTTGGATTTTGTGGTACAAACTTCTGGGTGGCTGTGTGTGTGCGTATGAATATATATATATAAAACGAGCTATGCCTGATACATCCTTTCACAAGGGTTATCTTGGGGTTGGATGGCAGCTTTATATTCTGCCCAGAGAAGGAGAAATGCAGTGGAGTATGTATTTAATTCCACTCCATCTTACTCTTTTTCTCCCAGAAGACTTTGCCAAACAGAAATTTAATAAAAACAAGTATGTTTTGTAACAGTATATGCATAAAAAATTCAGAGAAAGAAGTTATTAAAATGGATGTTCTTAACCACAAAAGACACTGAATATGTCCTGCTGCAAATGCCTCCTTCTGTTCTGAATGACTAGGCATAAAAGAGCTTGTTAGTGTCTTTCTTATTACAAACTTTACATGTGAAAAAGATTCTTAAAGCAAAAATGCAAAATACTTGGATTAGTTCCAAATTTCTCCTTGTTAATATGTATGATATGTGGCTTAGAAGATGAATTTTAAGTTGTTTTTCCCTGAAAATGTCGAAATAATTAATATCACTGCTGGTCTTTTAATATGTATTCATAACAATCAAGTCTTTCAGGTCTTGATTTTTTTTTTTTTGTTTATGTCACTGATAGCTGACACTTACTGTGGCATCTTATCATTTCTTCTGTCTGTCACTGTTGCTGTACCCAAGCAGACGAGTGTTGGGGAACAGTGAGTATGTTGGGGGACAGCTAGGTCCATCTCCAAGGTCAAATGGTTCATTTTCTAGGCTAAAAATATTTTATTTAGCATCTAAATGTAAATAAGAATTGGAACAAAAATGTAAATTTTCTTCAGTCTGGGCTATGCCAAATTTAAAATGGATATAATAAAAAAATTTAAGTAATGTGCATTTCAAAGTTTTGGTCTGTCAAGAAGTCAGGGAAAAGTGATAGCTAGAGCAATGGAAAGGGAATTGTATGATACCTTAAGCGGGGGCGAGGCGGGGGCAGATGACATGAGTAGGTGAGAGAATCCTTTTTGAGGAGTGTGCAAAATTTGAAAACCGTTGAATTACTGTTAGTATAATCTTCACTGTGCAATCTTAAATATATCTGTACCACTCACTCCTGACATTTTCAAATCCTGGAACTATATGATAGAATATATCCAACTCATATATAACTGAACTGAAAGCTCACATACTTCTGTATAACAGAACCAAGCTCAGCTGGACAGCTTACTGTTAGACAGTCACCGAAAAGGAGATTGTGTTCGTGATCCTGGGACAGGAAATCTAATATATGTGATACATTCTAATCCAGTAATGCCTTCAGTAGCTACTGCATGAGCTAAATGCGCTAGTGCAGTGACTCTGGGAAAATTCATATAGTATTGTAGAGATCAACTGAACTATCAGAAAGCAATTTGGATTGTAGAGGCAAAGAATATTCACTTAATTGCGAATAAGAGACAAAGTGTGTACTGTGTGAACAGGCATGCAATTTTAGTACATATGGATGAATGTGTACATGTGAGAGCTGCATACTGGCTGTAGATGTAGGGGCATCACTGCATTCATCCATCATCTTGTTCCTTTCATCTTAACTTTTCTGCTAAGGGTGTAGATCTGCTTCCTCTCCCCTGATAGGAATTTTACCTTGAACAAGAAAAGCAGAATCATATACTTTGAAACAGATCCTCTCCTGGTTTCCATTTGCTTATGTTGATTTGCTTCAGTGAAGCCAGGTCAATTCATGCTAGCTAAGGGTGGAAGAACTGATTTTTGTATTAGATGGTCATGATACTTCATTGGAAACTCCTGTTTAAATAAAATATGATCTCCCACAACAGGGTCAGATTTGAATAAAAAACAGTCATGTGAAATCCATGATAGTGACCACTGATAAGGCTGCTACTTCCAGCTTAAACACTCTTTAAAGCCATGTTTTTGGATCTGTCTTATAATGCCAGTTGCCCAACAGAAATCGAAGGTATTTTTTGTAGTGATAGTTCTTGCTTTGTGTAAATTCAGGAAATGCCGTTGGTGGAACAGAGGCAGTCATCTCAGTGGTTCTTCTGGGTTCTTCTGGGTTTATGAAGTAAGAAAGCAAATTTGGAATTGTTTTTCACCAGGACTTTATATTGTAGTATTGTTACTGAAATGTTCAGATTTTTTCCTTTTTGCATCAATATATGAGAATTACAGTGTTGGACTAAGGTCTATTTGAAATGTTTGTGTTCATATTTCACATCCAGAGCTATCAGTCAAACTGGTTATGTTTTTGGAAGTGGCATCACATCCAATAGCAAACAACATTTTTTGAGTGACAGAAAAGGTTAGCTTATATATGGATTTGACATCACATCCACCTGTTACAAAGTTTCCTTCTGACAATTGAGAGAGTTTTCTCGCTGATATATGTTAGGAAATAAAATCACTTATGCATATTTGTCATAATTATTTTTTTCTTATTTTATTGGTTTGTGAAAGAAGGGACCGTTTTGTTAATATAGTATGAGTTACTGAGTTTCTGGTTTAGCAATATGCCAGGCTGGACCTCTATTTCAATTTGTTACATTCACATAAAAAGTAGTAACAATACCTGCACTAATCATGGTCCACTGTAGTGTTAGAGAGAGCAGCAAGCACAAACTGTGTTAAAATATCAATGGTTTCAGAGTCTGAACAGAGTAATTTTAACCCTGATGATAGTTTGGGTTTTTGTGTATAATTCACAAATAATAAAGTTTTAATAGGAACAAAAGTTAAAGGATGTGGGCTTCGGGTTTCATCTTTATCTCATTAGGTAGGTAGATTACATAGTTTATTGCATTTTTTATTAATGTTTTCTTAGTATGTAGCAACATTAATTCCAGTATCTTAGTGAAGTTAGGAAAGAGCATGTCATACACAATGCAACCCAACCTCAGTGGTGCCACACTAAACATTTCTTTAGCATTGATAAGGGCAGCACAGTCATTTCTGTCCCATGCTGTTTTTATGCTTTGCAACTGATTCTGGCAGAAGCTAAGCATATATTTACTGTTATCTGAGTTGTTTGAATACATGAATTCCTTGTCCTGGAGCAGGGTAACAATTTGAAACACAGCAAACAATGTATGTAATAATGCACTGTTGCTTTCTGTACCTGATCAAAAGCATTTGAATTCAGAAAAATGGAATTAGTTTTGAAACTGCACTCTTGAAACTATACCATTTAGTAAGTAATAATGCATCCTATAACTTGTTCTTTGATCAAAACCCAGATTGCTTTAGCAAAGCTGTGTTGTTTTATACATTCCGAACCAAAACAGATCTGCCTGAGCAACTGAAAAATGTTGAAGTATGAAAGAGAGACTTTTGACTGAACAGCTAGCAGTAAAAAGAAAATCTGAACCAGGTGGTTGGATTCTGAAATAGAGCTTGATCATAGGCATTTCAGGGGTGATTTCCTGTACTTTTCTTCACTAGCTGGACATAAAATATATATTTATATGTAAATAGTAAAAATCTAAGAACTTACCTTTTTCCATTGAATGGTTGAAACATGTATGTAACACAACAGCTAGCTATGTGGAAAAGGCAAGCTGTGTATGCTTCCCATAATCTCTTGGAAAGGGGCAAGGAGTTTTTTATCATTCTGAACCTGATACCTATTGTAGGAAAAGAAATAATACTTATTTCTCTCACCACGGTTTTCAGTTGACAGTATCAGTTGCATTCCCAGATTCTGCCAAATGTATTTATTTGGTCTTTCTAATTGGGCAAAACTCCATTGATTTCAGGAGGATTTTTTTTTTACTGGAGTAAACCTGCAGGACCAAGTACCATAAATGTGATTCAGGTTTTAGAACTGCAGTTGTAGGCAGGGGCTAGGTACATTCTGTTAGAGGTAGAATGCATCTCACTGCTGAGTATTTACTGTCATGGTTTAACCCCAGCCAGCAACCAAGCACTAGGCAGCTGCTCGCTCACCTCCCTCACAGAGGGATGGGGGAGAGAATCAGAAGGGTAGAGGTGAGAAAACTCGATGGGCAGAGATAAAGACAGTTTAATAGGGAAAGCAAAAGCTGTGCACACAAGCGAATCAAAACAAGGCGTTCATTCACCACTTCCCATGGGCAGGCAGGTGTTCAGCCACCTCCAGGAAAGCCGGGCTCCATCACGCCTAACGGTTACTTGGGAAGACAAAACGCCATCACTCCGAACGTCCCCCCCTTCCTTCTTCTTCCCCCAGCTTTATATGCTGAGCATGACGTCATATGGTATGGAATGTCCCTTGGGTCAGTTGGGGTCAGCTGTTCCAGCTGTATCACCTCCCAACTTCTTGTGCCCCGCCAGCCTCCTTGCTGGTGGGGTGGGGTGAGAAGCAGAAAAGGCCTTGGCTCTGTGTAAGCGCTGCTCAGCAGTAACTAAAACATCTCTGCATTATCAACACTGTTTCCATCACAAATCCAAAACATAGCCCCGTACTGGCTACTGTGAAGAAAATTAACTCTATCCCCCCCCAAAAAAAACCAAACAACCCAGCACATTTACAATGAATAAACTGTATGTGCTAAATGACGTGTTTGTGAATGTGATCCAAAGATGTTGCTGGGTGAGAGTAACATAATTTGTTTTTATTATCTCAGTGCACATTACCCCACTGATCTTAAAAAGTAATGGAAGTGCAGATGTATTTGATATTTACTATTTGGGAGAAGACGTGTTGGTCAAATTGGAGGTGTTAGGAAAAAACACTTTATTAAAACCATAATTCCTGTGGCTGCGAGGGGCCAACATAAAACTGCAGAGCACTGGGTCTCTGTCTGATGCTGATCATACCAGATTGAGGAGTAAGCATAGAGTTGTAAGCTGCCTTTGCACCGAGCTTTCCAGAACTTTATATTCTCTGTTTTGATGATTCAGAGATTATAGTAACATCATTCATTATTAAAACTGTGGGACTTCTAATACATTTTTAAAGAGCAAAGTTAATAACTTTAAAGAGGCCTTTTTATCTCCTGCCAGTTCTCCACATGCCTACAAATGCAATATTGTTTCTAAATAATCATGTGTTTTCTAGTAATTTTTCCAGTGTAGTTCATACTGTTTCATGGGTTTGGGCACCTACTTTTGAATCTTTTAATACGGCTGAATGGGGGGTTAATTTGAGACATGTTTAAGATTCAAGCTCTGATGGGTGGTGATAATGATGATGACAGAGTAGAGAAAATATTGATTTTTCCCTGTAATTACAATTTCTGAATGAAAGTCAAATGACTGAATTTATATTAAATTAATCACAGAGAAGCAATTACTGCTTGACCTGTTTGTAATAGTGTTGCTGTAAGGTCCTCACTACGGAGCTCTGTGATTTAAAACATTATAAAGTGTTCATTCATCCCGTAAGAACGGAAGGACATACTGTAGCGCAGTGAAATTAGAGGGAAGGATATTGGTGGTTTATGTAGACAAATATACATTGAGGGGAAGTAGTGATCAAGTAACCTGTCCTAGCACTGGAATTATTTATCAGTTTTCCTTGTGCTGAACAGATGCAGATCAACTGCCCTCTTGGTGATTCCGAGGTGGAAAGATGAGAGATGTTGTGCGTAGATTCTTTACAGGATCAAAATGCAAGAATTAAAATTACTGGTAGTCTTAACTGAGGATCAGACTATGATTTTATTCAGAAAAATCCCAACTGATAGTACGGGTTTGTCTTTTTTGTTCAAGAATTACTCCAAGATTTCATAATATGCTCCTGACCAAAAACCTTAGTGGCTAAAAAATGCTAGAGGCTGAAGCTTCCCCCACGGTTCTAAAACTGTGAGCAACTGTTTCTGGTAAACAAAAAGAGAGATAAATGTGGCCATTTCTCAGCGGCAGAGCTATTTTACAGGGTTTGAAGTTCATAGGCCGAGGGACCGCTTTAAAGCCTACAGGCTTAAATAGCTGTTTAAACTGACCTAGAAGGGAAGCAAATTTCACACCCTCATCTTCTGGGATTTTGCTTCAATGTGTGGTTCACCTCTTGAAATACAAGACATACGTAGCTTGAAATTAAATACATTAGCTAAAATGTTCTAACTGCTGCCACTAGCAGCATGTCCTTAGCATCCAACCTCTCAGAGGCAAACAGAATAAAGCCTCCTGTTGTCCACATCGGGTCCACCTCTTCTCAACGGACTAAGACATAATGAGCAGGGATCACTTAAGCCTTTCCAGACTGTCGCTCCATTTCTTTGTAACTCATTGCCACGTCTCTGATTGAATTTATGTCAGTTATTGTATGAATTTCTTTTGCTGATTTCTGAAGAGTGGCTTCACCTTGTTGCTATTAGGTTTCATACTGGAGCTGGCCTTGTCAGTTTGAGCTTTGCAAAACCAGTACATGATACAGCTTGTTATTCTGTGTTCACATAAAAACCATGATGACCAGTCAGAAGCTACACAGCAGTCATTTAGCATCTCTGGAAATGTGAGTTATGGAAATGTGAGTTATGCTGTTTTGGGTAACTGACCAGCCTGCTGTGTAAGCACAAAATTATAAAAAAATTTAGACAAGGTTAACATTTTGGTATTACGAGACTCATCTGAGCATCATTCCCTTAAGTACCATTCACAGCTTTTCTCTGAAGATACATTAGCCTTCTGCATTATGAAATAAGTATTTTAATGAGGTGTGTCACAGCCATCCTTAGCAATTACTTTACTGAATACTCAAGTGCTCTCTGTTAACTTTTATAAAGAATTAAATTTTGTCTCTTTTTTGAACTCATTGATTCTTAAACTGGCATTTGCCAAAGGAAGTGATGCAAGATGATATTCTTCAGTCATAGAAGCTGAATTTTTCTTACAGATATGCAAACTGCTTTTGTCAGTGAGAGGTTCCTGAAATCCTGACCTCACTATGGCAGTACGAACCAACTATAAAGTCAGCTTAATTCACCAGTGGAAGGTTTTTCCATTATTAGGAAGGTCTAAGGATGGAGTTGTACTTACAGTCAAGGGCAGGGGAAAATATAGTACATTAAAACAAACACAAAAATTACCATCACACTCCGTACACTTTCTTTTTTTTTTTCCTTTTAAATACAACCTCATACCAGCACTGCATGTCTTAAGAATCAATTTAATCTAAAAAAAAACCCAAACTCCAAACATGTATTTCTCTATGTAAATATCATAGGAGCTTATTGTCTTTCTTCCATTTGTGTTTATCTTCTCAGGAGATACAGAAAGGAGATTTTTGTTCAAGCAACAATCTTTTAAAAGTGTTGGAAAGTTAGTGAAATATAATTCAACTTCCAGGAGCCACTTTTAATGCATGACTTGGCAAACTAAGCTAGAGCAAATGTTAATCCAAACACTAATTTCAATAAGGGATGGATAAAATTTAAAGACTGGCAAGACTGATCTGCTTT
This sequence comes from Sagittarius serpentarius, assembly GCA_034782735.1. Lineage (NCBI taxonomy): Eukaryota > Metazoa > Chordata > Aves > Accipitriformes > Sagittariidae > Sagittarius > Sagittarius serpentarius. Next base: position 29,723,848 of record JAVKLA010000088.1, read on the forward strand.
CACATTGTGACTGGCAATGAGTATCAGCAAATTATCTTCTGCTTCTGAGTAAATCTACTTCATTTATCATCTGCACAAAAATTAGAATGTGCATTCACCACAGAAGTGGTTTAATACTTGACAAATAGTGATGGTGTCAGCAAGAAAACAGGAACAAAGGGGAGGGGAAGATTAATGTTATTTGAGAGAACAACTTTTAAGAGTGTTACTATTCAAAGTAATTCGAAGTTCTTAAGTCGTCAAATTAAATTTGAAAAGAAAGAAAATATGTAAAATATCTGTTAGTGTAGCTTAACACTGAAATGAAGAGCGTGTCTACAGGTGAATTACAAGTTCCATGGTTAGAAAAAAGTCTTGAACTCTACTTAGACTTGTCTGTGGGAGAGCAGGGAGACCAAAAGCATGGGGAAGCGTGACAAGGATCAAAATAGAACAGAATGTCCTCAGGCCCAGAACAACCTGCTTTCAAAATAAAGATTAAGTATGTTCAGGTAGGACTGCCCTGATCATATTGTCTTTCTAGTGAAATTCTTTCAGAACATTCTCTTGAACTGACCCAGTAAAATCTTTATTGCTATTACACTGTTTATGAAATTTTATGCATTTCCTTATTTTTAATTCTAAAACCTTTAAACCTTCTAGTTCAACTATTTCTTTAGCAAGATCTTTTAAAATGTGTAACTATGCTGATTATGGCTGTAGGGAAGGTCGGGATGGAGATGGAAATATTTGGCCCCCAAATATTCCCTACATTCATCTCTATTCGAGGCTTCACACTGAATTGTTAGGTTGGTGTGGATAATATATCACTTTGTTTATATTCTGTTTTGCCTTAAGCAAATGATACTACTTCAAAGACTAAGCACAAGGGCGTGTTTAGCAGGAAGACTAGCAATCACAACTGATTACAAGTGCGATTTTGGGGAGTGATTCTCTGGCATATTGATGTATAGTGCTGGAGGCCCTGCTCTTACCAGAATCTTATGAAAAATTATAGCAAACTGTTTTCTGTAATAACACATTTGGTAGTATTGTCTACTCATAGTTTAATACTTAGATCCAAATAGGATATAAGTTGTTGAATTGGGCAAAAATCAGGGTGTCTGTCTTATGGAAAATTCTGGTATTTGTTTTCAGTAGGAGTAGGGATGTAAAATGGAAATGCTGAGATTATTTTTATACAGGAATTTGAAAATGTCTTCAATTAGCATATGTCAAAACATTAGTTTCAGATTTGTCATTGTGCACATCTGTTAAATTGCCACAGTGGAGATGTTATCAAAGTGCCTCTGCTCCCATTTTTCTTTTCAAACAGAATTGGAGAGAAAGATACCCATTTGTAACATGCAGTTCTGTCAGAGGAAACAGAACTCAGTCTTCCTGTAAAGCTGTATATGGGCTTCTATTCTTCTGTGTGATGGTGTGGTCTGATTACTGGGAATGCCAAACATGGCATGAAGCACAGTTGGGACCTTACACCCTGTCTTTCATGAAGGATGAGCGAATGCTTTACTCCTTGCCAGGAAAAGTGGAGAAGCACAGGTCTGGCAGTGTCAGTCAGACTTAAGAGAGAACTGGTAAGGCAGGGAGAATGCCTGTCAAGCATTGTCTGCAAGACAACAGAGGTCTGAGTTACGGTGTCTCTTCCACACAGTGTCCCCAGTAGGTGTTAAAAGGCTATCTTTTTTGGATTCAGGGGAGTAGCTTATGTGTTGATTAATTAATCTTAAATTTGATTAATAAACTGCTGAATATATACAGCAGTGAGTTCAAAAGATGTGGAACACTGCACCTTTGGAGTACCTTGCAGTTAGAATTCATCACAACTTTATACCAGTTCCTTCAAGGGCAGTGGGCTTAGTCCATGCCTATTTCAGCACTAAAGAGATGTTGTCACCTGCAGTATTCTAATGTTATGTTAATCTTGTGTTTGGGGTTTTTTTTATTGATACTGTTCATATTACAATTACATGAACTGTTATCTAAACTGCTTCCTCCTGCATGTCTTACAATAATTGTTTTTCCATTCCATATTTTAAAGTTTACCATTTTTTTAGAAAACAGTGTTCCTAAAGTATTTATTTTTTAGCTGTTAAATAGCTATGAGAAGTCTCACAAAAATGTTATTGGTGTTATTTGCTTTCCCTAATCAAAACCATTCTGGTTTTAATTTTTCATTGTGTCTTGGTTCTTCATTAAATTACCATAGTACCTTTCTCTAGAACTAACTGGTATCTTAATGCATGAGTAACAAATACATCTTCTGTCTTTTTTTCTGCAAGTCCAAAGTGGTGGAACAGATAGGCAAAAACTAATGTTAAAAGTAAAATACATAATTCCCTCTTGAAATCCTTGAAAATCCTGAAAATCTTCAATGCAACTTCCAGATGTAGAATCATCTTCTGAAAAGTCATACACCTACCAATCTCTCTTGATTTCTGAGAATATTTAATAAAAAAAAAAATCAGTGTTTTGTTCATTAATTTTGTAATTATATTCTCTATAATATTGTTTTAATATTCTTGGTTTTACATGGCAACCCAAACTGATTTTTCATACAGGCCAATTTCAATCTAGTAGTTACTTACCACCATTCTGTTTTGTTAGCTCCACCTCTTTGTGCTGATTCAAAAGCCTGATAACTCTTCAAGACAAACCATTATCTGGTGCAGTGAAATTCTTTGCCATGTGCCTGGTTTATTTCAGATAAATGAAGTATCTTTCAGTTGGTTTCTTTTCTGTTTTTGAGCACTGATGCAGTTGTGTTTTATTTTGTAACCCACTGGATAGGGGCTATTTTCCATATATTGTCTATTTTCCCAGTCTCTATTTAGTACTGTTATGTCTTTTCAGTATTTTTTCCTGAAGCTTTGATTTACATTGCCTTATTCAATTTTAGTGCACTAGGATCATAGCACTTGATGCAGTTGTAATGCATTGATTAGTTCTGATATGTAAGACAAGACTACATGTATATTGTGTTAGAACATAGTATGTTGTATTGCTAGAGCAAGTCTCAGTTATGTCTAGGAAACATTTGCTAATGAGCTTTTGCCTCACTTACTGTTGAAGGTACACTGATTACGAATGTGTGCATGGTAGCTGCTCCTTCCTGAAGAACACTGCTGTTTAAAGGATGCTGATAGCCTCCATTGACCTACTTGATAACATTGGTGAGTCTGGATATTTACTTTCTATATTAGTGTGGTGGGTTGACCCTGGCTGGACCTGGTGCCCACCAAAGCCGCTCTATCACTCCCCTCCTCAGCTGACAGGGGAGAGAAAACATAACGAAAGGCTTGTGGGTCAAGATAAGGACAGGGAGATCACTCAGCAATTACTGCCACGGGCAAAACAGACTCAACTTGGGGAAATTAGTTTAATTTATTACCAGTCAAATCGGAGTAGGGTAATGAGAAATAAAACCAAATCTTAAAAACACCTTCCCTACCCCTCCCTTCTTCCTGGGCACAACTTCACTCCTGATTTCTTCACCTCCTCCTGCCTAGTGGCGCAGGGGGATGGGGAATGGGGGTTATGGTCAGTTCATCACACGTTCTATCTGCTGCTCCTTCCTCCTCAGGGGGAGGACTCCTCACTCTTCCCCTGCTCCAGCATGGGGTCCGTCCCACGGGAGACAGTCCTCCATGAACTTCTCCAATGTGGGTCCTTCCCATGGCTGCAGTTTTTCATGAACTGCTCCAGTGTGGGTCCCTTCCACGGCAGGCAGTCCTTCAGGCACAGACTGCTCCAGCGGGGGTCCCCCATGGGGTCACAGCCTCCTTCGGGCATCCACCTGCTCCGGCATGGGGTCCTCCACGGGCTGCAGGTGGAGATCTGCTCCACCATGGACCTCCCTGGGCTGCAGGAACACAGCCTGCCTCACCAGGGTCTTCACCATGAACTGCAAGGGAATCTCTGCTCCGGCGCCTGGAGCACCTCCTCCCCCTCCTGCTTCACTGACCTGGGTGTCTGCAGAGTTGTTTCTCTCACATATTCTCAACTCCTCTCTCCTGCTGCAGGTTTTTTTTTTTCCCCTTCTTAAATCTGTGATCACAGAGGTGCTACTACCATCGCTGATGGGCTCTGCCTTGGCCAGCAGGGGGTCCAACTTGGAGCCAGCTGGCACTGGCTGTATCAGCCATAGGGGGAGCTTCTAGCAGCTTCTCACAGAAGCCACCCCTGTAACCCCTCCACTACCAAAACCTTGCCATGTAAACCCAATACAATTAGTTATGCATACTCTGAGCATAAAGATCTCAAGCTACTTACCACTCATTTTCTTCTGTTCTGTGACATAAGTAGTTGTTCAAGATCACACACAGACTCTGCCTTTATAACCAACTCTTTAATTCAGCACAGATAGTAACGGGTAAAACCACGTAAGGGAACTCCCAAGTCCTGTTGAGAGTCATCATTGCAACTCCTCTTTGCTGGGCTGTACTGATACCTTTGTCAAAGGAAGCGTACACATTATTTTCAGATCTTACTGAATGAAATGTCAATTTGAAACTTTCAGCTTTAATCCCGTCTCCATGAGATATGTCATATCTGTGTGCCCCAGATATTTCAGGAAATGAGTAAATCAATAGGTCATCAAAGCAAGCCAGTAAAGTAGAAAAAGTATTATTCTTACTGTGTTGTAAAAATCAGTTCAGTGTGGTGGAACCTTCTTCAGATCAGAAGATGTGCTCAAATAATAAATCTTCAGGTATCACACATGCAGGATTTCATTGAGGTTCTTCTGCAGCAGTCTTCTGATGGTTATCTATCCAGATTTCTCAGTGCTGAACACTAACTTTTTTGTGGGGGAAAAGATGAAGAGCGCTTTCTCTGTGTGTTTCTGTATGATGGGATATTAAAGTCATGCTGGGGAGTATTCAGTCTTTAATTATTCCCTCTTCTGGGTCAGGGGATTCTGAGACTGTGAGCTGTGAATTAGTGTTCTCAGCTGTGAATTGGTGTTCTCAGCTGTATCTATTTATTCATGTTCACACACTGAGCTTAAGTCAATAAAATTGTATGTCCATTTTTGTTGCAGTAAAAGAATCAGGAAGAATCACCAAACAGGAAGCAAAGATTGAGCAGAAAGCAAGGCAGGTGGAGTGAGAGACTTCCCTGAGAACAGACTCCATATGCAAGGGTTGGAGCATTTGCTGATTGTGGTAACACAGGTCAAAGGCAGATGATGAGCTGGAAGCAAGGGACAGCAGGGAGAAATGTCACTGTCAGCAGAGCAGATGAGGTGTGTAGTTGGTTCAGCCAAAAAGAAAATAAAATTGTAGTCACCAAAAAAAAATAAGTCTGAAGGAAGGCCAAATGTAATAAATACTTTTGACTCAGAAAGTAGGAATAAAGGTTCGCTGACTTAGGAACTGGAAAGGAAGATATTGAGAGGAAATAGTCCTAAAGAATGGGAGAATCTGGGGTGGTAAAAATACCATGTTGGAAAAGATGGTACTTAGCCTTTATCCTGAGTGAGCTGATGAATTCCAACACTTATCTCTTCAAAACAATAATTTTGGAGCAAATTAATGACTCATTTTGATCCAAAATTTAATTCTCAAGTTTTTTGTTTGTGGGAGAACTGACACTTTTTATTATCGTTAGCTATTTTTATACTTCAGTTTGGCCATCATAAAAAAATAACCAGTTTTTGAAAAACTTCAGCTGGTAATTCCACTTGTGAGACAGAAGGAGACAGGCAGATGTGAAAAATGCCAGTAAGGGAAATAGATTCTGCTACTTTTTCCTCAGGGAAACAGGATGTCTTTTCATCTTTTTTTTTAATGGAGGGAGCAAAACTGGACAAAAGTAATGTCAGACTCATTGACAAATCCTCCTATCTCCCCAGGGAAATTACACAGCATGGCTCTAAGCATGAGGTAACTTTTCAGGCCAAAAGACAAATAGAACAATCCAGTAATGAACACCATTAGCTTTTTTTCTCTTTTGCTCTGTTGTCCTATGTCTAGCTATAACTTCACCAAAATACTTTTCTAATTGGCAACTTATTTGCAGTCCAAAAGCCATATCATGAGGCTATTTCTCTGTCTTTCTAGGTAAATCGGCCTATGGGTGTCACAAGCTGCCGCGGCCAAGGCAACACCTGGGTGTCATAATGTCAGAGTAATACTCCCTTCAGTTGATAACTCCTCCTGCTTCAAATTTATTAGTACAGAAAGATACTCCATTTAAGAATTTATTATGAAGAATAAAGCTAAACTGTCACAATGGATTTGATTGCATCTGTTTATTTCCAAGAGGAAACTTTTTGAACGATTACAGTAGTCATATTCTTTCATATTAGAAGTGATTAGACAAAACCTGAAGAGCAGAGAATAGGGAAGTCTTGATTATTGTCTGTGATTACAAGGAGAGACTTGGGGAGTATGTACTTCCTCTTTCCTGTTCTTTTGAAAGGAGGAATGTTCAAGAAAGAAAGAATATATTGCCATTAAAATAGTGTATTTTGGTGTGTGGCTTTTCCAAATAGCTGTGTAAAGTTTGTTTCCTTGTAAAAGATAATCAGCAGCACCAATAGTTGCATTGCTAACACTGATTAATTATCTGGTTGTGTTCCTTGCTTAAAAAAAATTCTAAATCAGAGATTTTAGCAATTAGCAATAATTGCTAACAGTGTAGACCCTTCATATACCTACTGCTGTTACTAAGGAAAAAAGCCATAACCTCAATGTCAGAGTATCAATACTAAAGATATTTCTAGAATAAGGCATTGCTTTTGTTTGTTATACTATTACTTTTTATTTTAAACTAACTACAATACTAATCCTTGTTACTGTTATTCCTGGCAGTTGATGGGAGTGACAATTCATCTGATGCAGATAGTAATTTATACCATGGTATGCAGGGAGTGCAATATATCCAGTTCTCTAGCAACAAAAATTCCACTTTAATATGCAGCGTTGTAGTTAGGCTCTTAATAATGATATGATAATGGAATATTAGCAAATTCAACTTTATTAACTTATATAGAAGGGACCAAGAAACTTTTTTACTCATTTCAAGGAAAAAAATCCTAAAATTTGAGCTGAAATTTTGATTCAGTAGAAGTCAGCTGAAACATTGTAATCTCTTGAACAAAGAGTATTCATTCACCTAGGATTAAGAGTTATTTTCAGCTTTAATACAGCAATGGTGGTTGAACTGACCACAGATGAAAAGGTGTTTTCCATTTTTGCAGATTTAATGGATGCTGTAGAGTTTATATAGTCCAACTGAAAGTTTTCTGACTTTTGTAGTAGATTAACAGTGTTCCTCTGCATTTCATTTAGTCTTTCAGTAAATGCCATAATAGATTGAATTTATAATCAATCTTCTTTATTTTCTTGATGCTATGCAGAAATTGTAACAAACGAAATTGAGTTGCATTTTGGAAATTGGAAAAATTTGTCAAGGTAAATTGCATGAATGAGATTGGAGACTATTTTGTATGTATTACATGAATCTATACTATTTCTGACCTTGTCACAGTTTAAAAGTAGTGCAAAGGGGTGCCTTTAATCTCCGTGTTCATCTCTGCTGCTGTCAGTACTAATTAGTCGAAGTTATAAAAAGCATCCTTCGTTTAATAAATGTAAAATATGTTGATGTATAAGCTTGTTAAGATTATTGTGCTCCTCCTCTTAAAACCTCACCTTTCTGTTTGTGTAGTCTGACATGTAAATTAATCAGAGATTCAGCACCATTTTTTCCATTAAAATAGAACCGTGTCACCAAACTGTCCAGATTTCATTTTTACATTGTGAACTGCTGAAGGCATGAGTAGTAAGGTTCAAATTATGATCTGTTCCTTCTTTCTTATCTCCTCCTTTTCCTACTTTCTGTCTTGCCTTTGAAATACTCTCATCTGGATTTACATCTAAGAATGACAGATGACAGAAAATTTCAGCACACTGCAACGTCCTGTCTTTTTGACAGAGGCATGCATCCCACTTTCAGTGATACGGTCTTATTTACATAGTCTTGTCTTCAATGTTTTTTATAATTATTTGACTCAAAACTGAAATCCTGCTTCAAGACAGGACAGCATCTATTGATAAAGGCAGGTGAAATTTTGGAGGAATCCTATAAAGATGATTTTTTTTAATAGTCTTTATCAAAATGCAGAAGGGTTTTAAGAATAAATAGTAATTGCTTTTCTGTAAGAGCATTATACATTCCCAAGGCTTCCTCATCTTCCACAGAGCTGCAAATTAAAAGTGGAACTGTCCTAAAAAATTGAATTAAATTTACAACCTTGAGGAGACTGAAAATAGTCTAGTTTTTAGGATACTGTTCCTACAGTTTGTCACTGTACTATGGAATGTACTAAATTAAAGTCCTCAGTATCTTAAGATGTATTGGAAGTTCAGTGTACTCAATCTGTTTGAGTACAAGCTCATACCTGCTCAAGGATGAGTTATCTTCTGTGTCTTGGCAGTGCAGATAAATAGCATATCAAAGATTAGCCACTGTGCATTAAATAAGTAATATAAGGCCTATGGGTTGGGGGTAGGGGGGCATGGGGAAGAAATTTATGAAAATTACGTTTATGGAAAATAATGAAAGCATTTAACTACATAAATAGTTTTGAATCATGGGATGTTTTGTTCTTAAAAATTGAACTTAATAACCAGACATCACTAATGTACAAAACAAATGGAAAGTTAAAAAGTATTTAGGTAATTTTGAAAGGATATGAGCTGCTTTTACAAGTGACTTTAGTCTTTAGTGATAAAATCCTGCATGTCCACATTATTGTTTTGAAAATTTTGCACAAAATAGGCATCATAGGGATATATTTTCTAAATACAAATATATGTATTTCACAGGTGTGTGTCTTAGTCCCATGTTAAAAACTAGAATATATGCAATATACAAAGAAAATGAACAAAATTGATTACTCTGTCATAAGGAGTAGTTGCATTAGTGATTATACTTTTTAAGGATAAATTCAAATCTTATTACACTGTATTCTCCTGTCCTTAGCAAACAGAAAATCTTTGGAAAAAAAAAAAAGAACTTGTATCTTTGTATTATTTACATACTCTATAGCAGCTTGCTTTATTACAATAGTGTTGTATAGGGAAAAAAAGTTTTTATTTCTTCAAATTAGCTTATAAATAAGCACTGGAGGATATGTGCTTAGTGTCCCAAGTAGTGAAAGTTAGACCCTGTTATTACAGTCCAGTGTGTTTTCGTAGATGTCCATGTTGCCTTATAGAGTAAGACAACTGGCTTATGGATGCTCACTTCTATATATCATTTGGATTCCTTCAGCTCTCTTTTCTAAGGAAAATGCTTCTTTATGATTATTCTAAATCTTTTGTAAACTCATTCTGGGCTATATGAAAAGAAAAATTGTGGACTCTAAATCAGTTGAATGATATAACAGGGGAAAAAAAACCAAGTCAATGAAGTGTTTTCTTTGAAAACTAGTCAAGACAGGCTTTGTGCCCAGTTACAGAACTTTTAACTGAAGTAGATAATGCTGGGGAAAATTCACCTCTGTGGCTTCGTAATATGATTGTGTGTTGATTTTATTGATTTTGCTTAATAAGATTATTTGTGTTATTAGAGTTTCTAATTTACTTAAAATCATTGGTTTTATTTATCCTAATTTCTCTAAATAATTAAAAAAATGCCATTTGAGGGCTTTATTCCCTGATAGCATTAACTTCAAGACTTGATCTTATACATATTACGAATTACAAAATAAACAAACTACAAAGTTGTCCGAAGCTGACTTATTTTACATTTTATCTTTTTATTTTCAGTAAATCGTGTTTGTCCAGTGTCAAATGGATTTTGGAAGTAGATAAATAATAATTTTAAAAATTATGTTAACAGAGTGAACAGTTTTATAATTTTCTAATTGTTTAATATTCTGTATTAGTCCATTTTTAATAAGTTCTGTTAAAAACAACCTTCTTATCAGAGCATAATATCTAAGTAAAAAACCAAGCTAAGTGCTAGTTTAATAAAAGATAATATAAAGATTTGTAGCATTGCCAAAAGTAATAGAACCTGACAATAGAAATATCCAGTGTTTGTGATGTAGTTAAATCCCTCCCATGACTGGGATGGTTGCCGTGACATGAAACAAAAAGCCAAACTAGGTCTGGCCTTGCAATTCATTTTAGGTGTTTGCTATATGCAGTCAAGATTCTCCCATTATTCCATCAGGTGTAGCTACAGTCAGCTCTGTCTTTGCTAGTCTTGTAACTCTCTACTTTGAACGAGTTTCTATGTAATGAAAACAAAATGAGAAATTGCTGCTAGTGATGCTGGCTAAAATGATAGTGATTTTCATTTTCTATTACTTGGACTATTTCATTGTGTTGAAGAAATTAATTTTGAAGATTCTAGTTTTCCAGCTCTGATGATGATTGACAATAGGCCTATATGGAGGGGTAGCTAATATTTTCTGGTTGTCCCACAATGACTACACAGTGTTTGTACCTCAGAAACAGACAGCTGCAAACAGCTGCAAATAATGGTATTGTATACATATTTGTGAAGTAACCAAGAGGTGAATATTGCCATTCTAATGGGATAGTTAAATTAAAATTACTGATTTTTTTTTTTCAGTTATTGGAGTGATAAATATATCTACAATGTCTAGAAACTTGTTTGTATTAAAATTTGTCTACACAGTATATTGCTTTAAATAATCTTAAAATATCCCTTACACTATTGTTCATTCTCCTGTCTCTTACACACTCTGCTGCTCATACCACTTTGACGTTCCTTTTCCACTTCAGTGATACACTAGATCAAAATTGAAGTCCCTAGATACCTGAAATCCTTTCCTTTTCTGGCACTTGCTTGGTGTAGAGTTCAGCAGCTTAGAAGTTATTTTAGGGTCAATATGAAATAAGAAAATTGATTCATTGTGATACTGCTTTTGCTGAGTTGCTGGCCTTCCATACCAATCATTTCCTAGGCCTACTTGAGAGTCCTTAATAATACACTTTTATCCTAAGTACCTTTGTAGTCTTTTGAATGCCCCTTACCTATGGTACAGCTTTTTCTTTCATAAACAGAACCCCTGGAGATTTATTGCTCATGGATGTGAACTGTTTACATTGAGAAGAAATGAATTTAGGTATGATGTTAGTGATCAGACCATGAAGTGGTATAAAAGGCATAGTTAGACAAAAAAATAATAGCAAATGCACTAAGCTAAATTAGTTATGGATCTCGTTTGTCAAATGTATCTTCTGTATAAAGCACAGTTCTCATTGTGCAGTCTAGGTACTGAGAGTGTCAATGGTAGGGCTTTGACTCAACAAAATCCGATAGGATTGGAGGTGGGACTTGTGAAGTAATCAACACTGCTGATCCAATCTGGGTTTATACCCAAGCCTTTTAAAATGAAATATAACAAGGAAATTCTCAGAACATACTTGCAATGTAACAAAATTGAATCAGGCGCTTTGCATATTCCCTGCTTACGTGTTTGACAAAATGCCTTCAGCTGTTTTCTCACTGAAAAATTCAGATTCATTATTCATATTTTTAATTAAAGAAAAACCTTTAATATGTCATACTAAAAGAATTAATTGCTTTCTTACCTTTTTCTTCAGTTTTCCCCATTTCTTTTGTTTATTTTTCTTTTGTGTTTTGGCTGGAAGTTGTTGGGAAAGGCAAAAATTGAAAAGAGAACTTGAGGAAATGTTATTTTCCTCCCACTGTTAAAAAGTGAAAATAGTTAAATCAGGGAAACATGTAGGTTTTTTTTTTTATTTTCCTTTGTTTTGGTTTAGTTTGGTCAGATAATTTTTCATCTTTATAGGGAGTAAAATCTCTTTTAATGAAGAATGAAGAAAGGTAGTTCCTGGGGTTTTTTGTGCATGGAAAACATTTGGCATCAGAGGGTGTGAGATACTGTGCTTTAAAATTTAAGAACTAGAAAGTAGCTGTAAGAAAATGAAATTGTTATAGGCAAAAATCATGTTTTCATGAATTTAGAAATTTATTGTATTCTGTGTGAAGTTTGAAAACAAACTGAAAATGTTAAGCTTTTAGCACTGTTTGGACAGGTAATACTCTTTCTTACAGAACTTCAGTAAAGTCAATAGATTCATGACAAGGATGATTTTGACCTGTTCATGCTCTTGTTGATGCATTAGTGACTATGCTAATAGCAAGTCTGGAAAGAATTTCAGTTCTCCTAAATGGACTGCAGATATTAAATAATTCATGTCTTTTCTACTTGCTTCAGTCTCCTAAAAAAAAAAAATTTTAAAAAAAGGACTTTTTTTGTGAAAGCTATTAAAAGTTAAAATTTGGTCTTGGCATAAAACGTAGCTACAGTCTTTTTCCACAATTAGGAAACATCTGCTTGTTTTAAAAGCTTGTAGTTTACTACCTTAACTTTAGGGCACTACCTGTAGTAAAAAACAAAAATTAAAGTAATGAAGAAATGAAGCATAAACATTAATGTATACAAAAGACAGTAAAAAAACTGTAACAAGCCTTTTAAATTTTTATTGCAAAAATATGTCCCATTTTCCTTTGTCCTGTGAATGCAAAGCAGTAAGCATTTATTTAAGTAAAGTTGTGTAAGAACATATAAAAGAGCTGACTGAATAGCAGGTATGCTTAGTTCCAAACACTTTGGCTCAAAGGTCTTCTGTTATGAGTAGGTCTATTGATGTTGGCTGCTTTTATATTCTACTGTAGGATTCTACTTTTCAAAAGAGGCATAACTAGAATGATTTCAATGCAATCGTTTTGTGTCCTGTTTTTCCTTATCATCTTGCTTTGCAGTATTTTTACTTATTGTCTTTTGCTTCAGAATTGACTCTCATATCTGTTACTTATTTCCTGCTTTAGACACAGTGTACAAAATACTCTGAAGCCAACAGAGTGTAATCAGCTATCTCTGTTTCTTACTATTTTGTGTCTGTGGTTTGAAAACGGTACAACTGTGAAGAAACTTGCTTGTTTGCTTTATTGTCTATCTGGAGATTCAGACAAAAATTTCTAGCAAAAACCTGCTGGTAATCCTTTTTTTTTTCCTTTAAACAGTATCTTAGGAGGTTTCTACTTTATTGAATAATGAAATGGTTTGGAAAAACATTTTTAAAAATAAACCAGATTTACCTGAAAATAATCTTAGAGTCCTAGAACAACTTAGGTTGAAATGAGCCTCTTGAGGTCTTCAAATCCAAAGCCCTTTTCAAAGATGGCTTAACTAGGTCAAGTTGCTCAGGGCCTTGTCCAGTCAGGTTTGAGTTTCTCCAAGGTCAGATATTCCAGAGCATCTCTGGGTCCCTGTTTCAGTGTTTACCTTCAGATCCCCAGTCAGATCTTGTCTCTTTGTAAATATCAGGTCCAGCAGAGAACCTGCACTTGCTGGCTCCTCAGTCATCTGTGTTAGGAAGTTATCATCAGTGCATCCCAAAAACCAGGGTACCTCCTGGCTTGCTCGTGTCCTGCTGTGTTGCCTGTCTAGCAGATACAAGGATAAAATATCCCGTGAGGACCAGGGCCTGCAAACGTGAGGCTTCTTCCAGTTGTCTGAAGAGGGCTTCATCTAATTCTTCTTCCTGATGAGGCGGTGTGTAGCAGACACCCACCACAATTTAACCCGTGTTCATCTGCGCCCTAACCCTGACCTGTAAGCTCTCAGCTGGCTCATCACCTTCCCCAAGCAGAGCTCCATGCGCTCCAGCTGCTCTTCGCCATACAGGAGAGTTCTTCTCCTCACCTTCCTGGCCTGTCCTTCCCAAATAGTCTGTGTCCATCCATCAGAGTGCTCCAGCTGTGTGAGCTGCCCCACCGTATCTCTGTGGACACTTCTGTTTGTTTTTTTTTTAAGCAGATAAATAACAATAAACAGGATTTTCTTGGAGGATGTAGGTTTCTTGCCTTCAGAGTATCTGCCAGGAACTAAAGGTACTCCTAATCTCAGAGGTCAACAGATCAAAATGCTTGCTAGTTCATATTATCTGTATTACAAGGGCAGACAAAATCCAACCCATTTATGCAAAACAGTAATAGAACTCCTGTAAAGGGATGCGTGTGGATTTTTCTGCCTTTGTAGGACCAATTAACTTACTTTCTTCTAGATTCGTCTACGTTTTCCACTGTCTGGTTCTGTCTAAAGCATCTGTCACTGCATTTTTTAGTTTTCCCACTTTTGCTGTTATTTAATACTGCTATGATGGTTAATAATATGTATGCTAATGAGGTCCTGCATTAGATCATTTGTTTTCACTTCTGATAGTGGAGCAGATGGTTTGGACTAACAGTTTTACTCTTGGGCTTGCAGTACAGTCAAGGGGAAAAGTGTATTGAAGTTATGCATCTTCAAAGTTAAAGTAACTTTTTAGATTATTCACCTTTGCCTTTTAGATTACTGACCTTTTAGAGAATGAGAGAGGGGGAAAAAAACCCTAAAAGCTGAAATAAAAAGAGAAAGGGTCCTATCTGGAATCAGATCTGGTAGAAGCAATGGCTTCTGGTGAAGGAGGCTGCGCAGGCATGGCAGAAAGTAGAAAAATGGAGGGACTGGGCTAACTTCTCAGTGTGTATGAAGGTATTTAAGGATTAGGTAATTTATCTGGCAATACAGAAAAAATCTGAACTGCACGCACTTGAGGTTGCCAAAGGGAAGGCCTATTCTTTGTGAATATATTTTTCCTGGATGAGTTTGGATGAGGAGCTCTTGAGTTTAAGGGCCATCCAATACAGCTAAGCATAGTAAATTCTGTTTATGAATCGTGAGGTGAGGGATGAAGCAAAGATATTCTATGACTGTGTCTTTGGTGTCATAGCTTTTTCATTTTATTAGCATGAAACTATGCGAAGAGCTTTGACATTGTCTGAAATCCTGAGCTGCAATGGGAGGGAATCTTTTATATACTCCATATACAGTAGCAGTAACAGTAATGAAAACAGTGGTATGATAGCTGTTGCTTTTGATTCTAGCCAGATTTTATAGGTTCTTCATACAATGAAGACACAAGCAAAACCACTGTCTCAGGCGTCTTTTACTTGGGAGGCTGGGAACGTAGAAAAATCAAGGGATTTGTTACATTTTAAAACACTTGTTAAGTTCTAATGTTTATCATCTGTTCTATCTGTGGAGAAGATTTATCTACTCAGTGAGTGGGTATATATATGACATACAAGATATATTGAGGTCATGGTTTCCTCAAAGTGCAAATCTCTTACTGTCTGTGCTTGTCTTTATGCAAATTAATGTTGTAACAACTACTGAACTTCATAGTGTAAACCATACGGTGTAGGCCCATTACTGCTCTTCATTGGAAGTGATTACTGTTGATTGATTTATATTTTAAGCTGCTAAAGGTTTATCTAACAGGATTTGGTTTGAGAAGAGTGTGGCCACTTGGCTCTCAAGAATCAGAAGAATGCTTAGTTTTTACTATGTTTTGAACTTTACATTGAGAGGAATCAATCTGTGGAGTTGGTTAGTCAACAAAGTCTTTTTCAAACATACATCAAGGGAATGATGAGCATTAGTATTAATAAAGGGCAAAGAAAGCCTGAGAATTTCAGTGGAAATATCAGGAGCTAAATAGAAGATTCAAACATCTATAGCCCTGATGATATTGTCCTTTAAAACATTAACAAGGCTCCTAATATTTAGATAAGTAGGTTAGCTTTATCTATGTTTTTATGAAGTATCATTTCTCCTTGTTTCTGTTTTAGCATTTAGCGAGTGGCTCCAAACAGTAAAATAGCAGCTGCACTCATGTTCTAGGTACAGTGTTGCTTCTTAATTTTGTAATATTCCTGTTTAATTTAAGCTTTTGTTTGGCTTGAAATACTCTTGTGATTTCCAGATGAAAGAAAATTTTCCTTTTCATAAAGGAAAGAAAGAAAAAAAAAAAGAAAAGCAACCTTTCTTTCTTCAAAAAGAAAGTCTTTCTTTTTGAAGGACTCTAGTCTTTCTATGTGTTCGTTTGGGATGTGTATGCCAAAAATCTATGCATTAATCATCTTTAGCTGCTAAGTGGTACTAAACCTTGAAAAGGCCTTATTAGTGCTTTTGTGTTGTCTGCTGTATAACTATTTACTAGTTTAACTGCCTAATTTTAGGAAAACAGTTGCTGGTTTTGATGTATTTAATTTTCAAAAGTTACAGAATTCTCCACAAAAACAACCAAACTGGAAGTTGATAGAAGTTTTTAACTAGTATTAAAACACATAGAAAAAGATGAAGAATCATTTTGACAAAAAGAGAATTTTTTTTACATTTTTTCAGTACCAGATATTGGCATGATTAAACTGATTTCCCATGACTTTTTCTGAAGGAACTATGTTTCATCAAAATTTTTTGGAACAACTGTAATCCCAACTGTCTTAAATCTTGTGTAACTACTTATATTCAGGTAATTTCATTGTGGCACACCATCCTTCTGATTAGGTAGTTGGTATGTTTTGCATAAAGCTCTCTGATTCTCATAGTTTTCTCCTCGAGAGTTACGTCTGTGATGCCTGTGTTCTTTTCTTACACCATTTTGATATTCAGTGACCCCTGTATTAAAGGATACCAAGTAGAATAATTTTTTAAGGGAGCACAAACGTTTAATTCTTCACTTGTATTTTAGTCCATGTTGGGAACCTGAGTGCCTATGAGCAATAAAGACTTGACTTGGATACCAGATATGCTTAAATTTATTATCCAGACTTATATAAAGAGGTGTCTGGAAAGAGTACTGACAAGAAACTGGTTTTCTTCCTTTTGACTTAACCTCAGACTGGATTTGCTTCCTACTAAATCAAAACTTTTGTTGACTTAAAATGTCAAAATCTACATTAAGTTTATTTAGCAGTTTACCACTATTCTGTATACTTATGTTTACAGTTTATTACACAAATTAAGGAAATGTATAAACTTTTTCAAATGAATTTCTAGCACACTTTGAATCTTTTCTGTAGTATTGTGATGATCCTCCATCAGATGGTGCTATTAGGATTTAAGATGAATACTTAGTCTGGTTTGCGCTTATAAAAACTGTCACCTCTTCATCCTGTTTGCCATTTTCTATTTCAATTTAATTAGTGGAGCTTTATGGGAAGCCTTTATACTGTTCATACAGTGAAGAACGCTGTGTGTGAACATATGGTAAATGTCATATTCACTACTGATTTGAAAATATGCCTCTCAACAACTTTTATTAAATATTGTGGAAGATGCTGTAAGTTTTTATCTTAAGTGTCATCAGTTCTATGAAATCACACACTGTCCTCCTCCAAGTCAAGGATTTACACAAGTATTCTTGAAAGCTACTTCTGCTATTCATAGCTGCATATTATTGAGGTAATGGTTCAAATAAGAGGGCATTGTTTAGAATCCAGCAAGTACAAAATGGTACTATTTGCCTTCCTCTTTCAGCAGTGGTTTCCAATTTGCTTCCAGGTGTCCTATGAGCCTATAAATGTTTTGATCTCTGACCATAGTACCTCACAAGGAACTTCTTTCCCATGTACCTTTATGACAACTTGAAGAGTAAGAATGGTTGGTGCATTTCTCTGCCAACCCCCTGTATTTGTATCTGGATGCTGAGACTTCAAAAATGAAAGCATGTTTCTGAAATATGCTTTTAAAACTTGCAAAGTCTGGGGGGTTTGTGACTTTCAGAGTACAGTGCAAGACCTGCTTGTTTATGGGGTTTTTCTGACAGCAAAGATAGAACAACGCTAAATGAAACTTGTCTTTATTTGCATTGGTAAAATTGTTGTTATGTTTTATGTGTGTTGTATTCTAACAATGACATAAATCTTGCTGATGGGAATTTTTTTATATACTGTGAACAACAAGAGTTACCAATGTACAAAATAGTATCCTGCTTCTAGTGAAGTTAATGTGAAACTCCTCTCTAATCCTAGTAGGAAAAAGATTACACCTTAAGAAAAGCTGAGATGTAGAGTCTCCCATCTCAAGAACTTTTTTTAAGAATAACTTTTTTAAAAAGTTTTGCAGTTGCCTAGTTTATTTTCTAGGCATAAGAGCTGAAGAAATTGTATTACACCAAAATCAAACTGCATTTGCCATTCATTGCTTTCTGGCTGGTTTTCATCGCAGTAACATAAAATGATGTTTATCGTGACCAATAACACTAGTAATTTTACAGCATATTGTGAATAGTGGTCTCATTGTGAATATTCTACAGTGAGGTTTTGGATGAATTATAACATTGTTCCTGGTGGACAATTTTAGTATATTTTTTAATTCCACTGCTTGTTCTTCACTAAGCAGAACATTATTCACATAAAAATGATTTCATTTCATTAGTGTAGAAAGTTATCTTGAAGTGATCTTTACCTAGTTCGTGAAGTCGTCATATAATTTAACTTGCTAATGCTTTTACATGTTTTGGGATTTTATGGTATAATATAAAAAGTTATTATTTCCTCGTGGCATATAGTAAATGAGGTACTCACATGAATGTCTATAACTGCTATGTATGTTTTGACTATAACGTATGATGCAAACATTTTTAAGGATGTGTCCTGGTTTCAGCTGGAATAAAGTTAATTTTCTTCCTAGTAGCTGGTACAGTGCTGTGTTTTGGATTTAGGATGAGAAGAATGTTGATAACACCCTGATGTTTTAGTTGTTGCTAAGCAGGGTTTACACTAAGTCAAGGACTTTTCAGCTTTTCATGCTGCCCTGCCAGCAGAGGCTGGGAGTGCACAAGAAAGTTGGGAGGGGACACAGCCAGGACAGCTGACCCAAACGAGCCAAGGGGATATTCCATACCATGGGTTGTCATGCCCAGTATATAAACTGGGGGGAGTTGGCCTGGGGAGGAGCACTGCTCAGGAACTAACTGGGCATTGGTTGGCAAGTGGTGAGCAGTTGCCTTGTGCATCACTTGTATATTATTATTATTATTATTATCCCTTCCTTTTCTGCCCTATTAAACTGTCTTTATCTCAACCCACAAGTTTTACTTTTTTTTCCCTGATTCTCTCCCCCATCCCACTGCGGGGGTGAGGGGGAGTGAGTGAGTGGCTGTGTGGTGCTTAATTGCCGTCTGGGGTTAAACCACGACAGGATGTAATAAAAACACTGCTCTGCATTAAGGCCCTAAAGCAATACACACAATGAAAAAGTCTTCCCAGTGAATGCTTATGCAGACAGAAATGAGTGGAATAAAGGTAGTTCATTTTCTCTTTTGAGAAACACATCTTTAGCAGACTCAAATAGATTTTTACCTGTTCTTATGCATAATAATAAGATGCACAGAGCACTAGAAAGATGCTTTCTTTTAAGACTGCTGGAATTAGAAAAGTCTAAGTAATTTATTGTAATTCAGTAGAAAACATATCTTGAATGCAACAGCAGCCTTAAAAGATACACTACTATAAATTTTTGTGTGTGCGTGTATGGATATTTCAAGTATTTCATTACCTTGGATGAGAAATAAAAGGTCATTTCTAAGCACAAAATATTATAAATAGAGAAGTAGTGCTTCAATTACTTGTTTCCGTCAAATAACTTCAAAGAACAGGAATAGTTTACACTGCAACTGTCACCAGATGCATCCCCTTTTAATCACTGAATTGTTCAGTCATTTGAAAACCCTGTATAACATGGGGGGTTTGCACTCGAAAAAACAAAATAGACCATTTTTCCTTCTTCCATGATAGAGAAAAATGAGTGAGGTATCCCACTGTGCAGTCATATGGAATGAATTTAAATCCTGTTCTGGAGACACGTTCAGATGAAATGCAGAATTCTAGTTAACTTAAGGCTTGTGCCTCTGTGATTTTCCTCTCTAATAGGTACCTACCAAAATATAATCTGCTATTACGCATCAAAGCTTTGGTGCTGGGCAATATGGGAAAATATTAACAAAACAGTCTCTAAGGTGCTGATTCAAACTAATCCCTGATACAGGTGAGAAAATACATGTGAGGGTAAGTATATTTTCTAGTGATCTGCCTCTCCCACTTTCATATCATACGTGATTTCTCTGACCAAGTTCGCTGTCTTTGTGTGACGACATACTGATGACATTTGCTACTTTGAGTTCTATCTGATGTTACCATCCAGTGGGCAGAAACTTGATATTTTTGGCTACCCACTGGGGAAAGATAGAAGACAGGGTGATTCTTAAGTCATATACAAATCATACCTACTGCCAGATCTGACAAAGAAATTTAGTTCTCTGATTTGGATCCTTATCACCTCTAAAGCATTATTGGCCTGTCAGCTGGTTTTTGGGGAGTTGTGGTGTTTTCCCCCGAAGAACCAAATTTTAAAGGCAATGTAGTACTTATAAAAATATGGTCCTGAAGTTTTTAACAGTGTAATCAAATTTATGTAGTTACTTCTTTTATTTTCTTCAAGGTGATACGTGATAAAAGTTTGGCTGGGATGTGAATGTAAGCCCTCATCCTGGAAATGCACTGAGAAATAACTGTTTGAAAGGCATGTCCCAAATGTCAGTAAATACTTAAATAATGGTAGCAGTGGAGGTGCAGTTGTCAAATTTGGCATTTTACTCTGGGTAAATTCTAAATATTTTTACTTTTAACAGTCCCATTGTTCAAATTTACCCAGTGTAAACAGATAAATCTCAAGTAAACATAATTCAAGCTGTGACTTATTTATGCAGTTTCACCACAGCTATTTCTCTGAATATTGCTGCTATTGTGTGATTGGTAATCCTGGAAAGCTAGTAGTATTTCTTTTTCCTTTCTTATTAAATGGATTTTAAGTCCAGCAAATGCTTTTATATTAATTGTAATTAGGGCTCTTGATGCAAATATCTGTTCAAACAAAGCCATGCAATACTTCCATTTAAGCCATCTCTGTGATATTAAAAAAGAGCAGGGAATAGTTACTGTAAGGTACTTTGAAATCCTGAGAGTGATTCTTTAAACTAGTGCTAGCTAGCATTGCATTGCATGTAAGTGATACATATCTAACATATAGTCTGTTGCTAAACAAAAAACAATTTGGGCTAGCTATTGGTAACTAGACTTCCTCAAAAAAGTTAATCTAGAGATGCTAAAAGACAAGGAAAAAGGGATTAATCTTGCATATTTCAAAGTTTCTGATTTATACAGCTTTCTAATGATTTGCTTTTACTCTGGTACTTTTTGTCACAGAATTATTTTTCTTCTTTGCTGTTCTAGCATAAAGATACAAAAGAAATGACTTTGCATGTTGTGACTGTTTATAAGCACATTTTTATTGCATTTGGTATTGCTTGAGATACTATTACAGCCAGATACTAAATAGTGTTACAGCTTTTGACTGATTTTGCAGTGTTTAAAGGGAAAAATTCAAAGTGTTTCTCATGGTTTAATCTTGTTTTGGGAAAAAAATAATTGCAGAATAGTTCAAAGACATATAATTTCAATAGTTCTTAAAATGCTGAAAATTTCACATGTGGAGAACGGAAGGTAGCTCTGCTAGAGATGTTAGGTTGTGTTTCTTTCTTGGATCTCCACTTGAGAAATACTCGTGGAATAATCATCAAAATCTAAAAAGAGTAAGGCCAGAAAACTCATATTATGTTTTATTTTTTATGATGTGTTGTCCTTCTGGATTTTTTTTAAAGTTTAAGGATCATGCTTCCATATAACCCCCTGTAATTTTGTTTTTCCTGATCAATGTTTTTTTGAGAGCTTGGGCAATATTGCAGCTGATACAAAAAGAGCGAACCTAGATGGTTAATGCATAATGTGTAAAGCTTGGCTTAATCTTATAAAGGATAAGTCAAACCCTGAAGTTTCTTTCATGGGATTTTGAATGTTGATGCACACGTAAAATATCATCCCTTAAAATATTTCACTTTGCAGCTAAATGTACAGAAAACAAATAGTATTTTCAATATATGGTTCAATTTAATTACATTCTTAAAAGATGTAGGGGTGAACTAGGCCTCATTTCCAGAAATTATTATGGAAATCAAGAGAGCCTGTGAATTGTTAAATCATGACTTACTGTGTTTGTACAAAGGAGCTGTGGAAGAAGTGAAACATCCTTCTCAAAGTCATTCTTACAGACAGGCCAGTACCCTGTTTCCTCAATTGTACTGGGGGTGTTTGTCATCATTTCCTTGCAGAGAGTGTTAAAATGAGTTATTTCAAGAACAACTGTACAGTAAAATGGGAAAACAGGCTGAAACCTAGTAATTTGTTTATCACATCAATTGGTCAAGTGATGTGAGTCATGAAAAGTATGGTGATGCTAATAAGCAGCTTTCAGATGTCAATGTCAGACACAGTTGTGTGGAGGTAATTTTTGGTAGCATCCACTTTTATGGCATATTATGGTGTAGTGAGTGTCTTTAGACCCTGGCTACACTGCATGGGCACACTAATCTGCTGTAAACAGTAGGATTTAAATGTTTCATTAAAAGACTTTGTGATTTTGCACCAGTATCAAAAGAAAATATTTTTATGGTGTTCAGTGCTATCCTTGCTGGGTAAATTAAAATTCTTGTGTAGGGATCAAGAGGTGTAGTTTAGATTAATATCTTAGAGAAGGAAGAACATGCTATCATCTTCCACAGTCTAATACCTTTGTCTGAGCCAGCAGTTCATGATGCTGTGAACTGCTGCATTCAAGTGACCTTTCCCAGTGATATTCACAGCAAGTGGCAAGAATAACAAGTACACACACAAAGCCGCACTGAAACATCCTTGCACCCCTCTCCCTGCCTTTATATAATTATTTCTTTATATTTAAAGACTCCTTGCAACAACGGCTGCCACCAATATTCCTGTACTAACAATCTGATGACCGGTATCTCACCACTGGATGCAATTTCATTGTAGCTAAAAAGACAGACAGAAAAACTGTCATTGCCCTGTTATGGGAAGATGCTGCTTTTTATATTCCTCTGAGATAAATTCATATCATATTGCCACAGTGGGCACACTCCATTAATACTTTATAAAGTCATTCTCTGGGAGGATACTGTGTCAGAATTTCATTCTGTAACTGCTGCTTCAGTTTCAGTCAGATTAATTCATTTCTCTGAGTTCTGGTCCACGTGCTTCTTGTTGGATCCATAATAATCAGAGAAAATCCTGAGAACAACTGCCACTGAATCAGCAGATCTGATCTTAGATAAAATCATACAGATTCTCAAAACCCGTTATCCTTGGCTGAAATTGATTAATGTGACTTGGGGGTATAAAATGCATTTTTTGGGTACAGTGAATCTTTCTTACATATAGCTTTTTTCCTTATTTAGATGAAAAGGTGAATTACCAGTGTGATGTTTTTAATGGGATTAGGTATTCCAGTTTTGTGAATGCTGCTATATATTTCATCCACGCTCCACTTATGTTCTTTGCAGAATGAAGCAACTTAGAAATGCTTTATTAATATGACACTGCTTCTGTGCAAGCGTTTGGCAATATCATCAGTGATTACTTGGTCTGTCTGGCTTTTATAGGAATTTACATAAAGCAGAAAACTTTATTATTACACTAACCTAAGTAAAGTCAATTATCTTGATATTTTTAATCTTGTTTGTGTGCAGGCTTTCAGAACAAAAAGAGGACTGATAGGCTTATGGTTTTACAGCTAACATATCTAGTGAAAATTAAAACCTTGCTAGATGACTTCTATAATAAATTTATAAAGACTGTTACTAAAACAATTTCAGCAAGCGATAAACCAGCAGTAATACAGGACACTTGCCAATTGTTAAAGTCAAGCCTTATGAATTGCATAGTTACTCTAGTGGCATCTGAAGGAAGAGTGCTTACCACAATGATGTATTTCTTTCAAGCATTCTGCCACATTGTCTGTGGTTTTGATTATTGTATCTTACTATTGCTCTTTCCATGGGAAATCCTGATGGTTGGAGACAGTAACCTGATGTAGTTTGTGGAGTCACAAATCTGTGATCTCCTAATAAGGCACCAAAAAGTGTGTGAAATAAACCCCAAAGACGAGTTCTGCCCTTGGTGCATGACTGACTGTGCATTTTTAAAAGCCCTAAGTAGCTAATACAGAATTTTCCCACTGGACTTAAGAGATGGTTTTATAATTCAAGTTTTGAATTGGCAGTCTGGCATTCAGGCTCAGAGGGAAAAGTCATCTTCATTGCTTTCTTTTCCTGGTTTGCAAACACTTGTGTCAAAGTAAGAGTATGCTCCTAAAGCCCTGTTGACGCTACTGCAGTAATCTGTTATCGTGGGATATTATATTAAAGTGATCTTTATTCACAGACACAAAACAAAGTAGTGCTGAAGACTGAAAGAACCTGTTTTCCATTCTAGGGCCTAGTCTCATCTCTGACTTTCTGACCATTGGTAAGCATTAAGAATCAAAAATTTGGAATAACTTCCCTGTTCTTATTCTGTTTTTCATTCCTATAACTACACTGAAAAAAAATTGCTAGCATTTGAAAGTCTAAACCTGGGGAGAAGAATTGCCACAAGAAGATAGTGTTTTGTTTTATGATACAAAAAAAGCCCATTGAGCTTCAATAGAATTTTACCCCTTTCAATGGATCATTGATTAGGGTGTATTCTTATCTCCTCTGTCCATTTCTGAACTAAAATGTAGGGGTAATACACTAAAAGTGAGGGGTCAGTGCTAATTCTGAATTTAGGCTTTTAAAATTCCATGATGTTGTATGTGTTGGATTTAATAGAATTTTCGTTTCGAGTACTGTAAACTTTGGGGAAAAAAATGTACAGACTAATACGTAAGTTTCACTAACCTGTATTTGCAGTCTTCTAAAAAAAGAAATTGCCTACAATTATTGAAAAATTGAATGTTGCCCATCTACAGTAAGGTACAAACTACTTCTGAAAATGCAACAAACCCTTGTAAGAAACATTTTCTTGTGCTTAACCAAGGAGTTAACGTAATTACTACAACTGAAGAAACAATTCACATGTTTATATGATACTTTGGTACAATCCTGAGGTGTGTACCAGACTTTATAACTACATAAAATGTACAGCTCTTAATTTTTTTCCTCCTGCAATGCCCAATAAACTTTTAAGTATTCTTAATGAAGAAGGTATCTTATACTTCAGTATCTTCCAGACAGAAAGTATTCTCTAGGGTGTGCTTAATTTGAAAGAAATCTTCTCTACTCTGTGCTGACAGACTTTTCTACTTATCAACACAGTCTGATAGGAGTGACCCATAAGTACAAGAACTGGTCACATTCACTTTTTTGCTGAGTATCTCAAAGAGTGTCATTTCAGTCAAGCTGGGACAATTCCCTTGAGAAATAAAGACAGCTATCATAAAAATCTGTATGGAAATAAATTTTTATTTTGATACCTAGGTGGTTCTGAGATCATCTGACCTTTTTGTTTCAGAATTTGTCGCTTGTTTAAGAAGTGTCATTGTTAGTCCTTCATGTGCTGAAGCAGTGGCAGCAGTGGCAACATTGGCAGTCCGAGTCCTACTCAGCCAGCCTTTGGCAATATATTAAGCTGCAGACAGTAGTATTGGTAGTGACTGGAGGGTGTGTGGGGGTGGTCAGTATATCACCAAAGTATCACCCAAACTTAGTCAAAGAGCTCTGGACAGGCTGAATTCAGAATCCATTGAGGAGAAGGAAACGTGGAACTTTGAAATGGGGGTAATTTTTAGGGAAAGCGTTTGATAATGTTGAGGTTTCAAATAGTGAAATCCTATGATTCTCAAGTGTATATTGCTTTTTGGTTTGCTTCCTCCTCCATTCTGGTACCAGTTGTTTCTTTTCATTTTTGTTTTTTCTTTGGTCTGTTGGCCTTGTTAAAACTAAATAAAGTCTTTCTAACTTTTTTTGAAATTTTTGAAAGAATATTCAAAGGAAATGAGACTGGAGCTGAAAAACCTTTGTATTTCCCCTTAAAAAGACAAACACCTTTATATGTTATCATTGATCTAGTAAGAAGTCATTAAGCTTTCAAGTATTCCTTATCTACATAACATATTTTAGAAATAAAAGCCTTGTTGGCAAATTGCTATTAGACTTTGTTGCTATTTTTAAGTTGACTGACAGAAACTTGTGCTGTATTAAAGGTGAAGATAAATGAAACCAAATAGACTGTATTAATGGCAGTCCAGGGTTCTATGTGAGGTTTTTTTCTGTGAAAAAATTCTTTGGACTGTGAGCAAGATCCTTAGATGTAGCCAGTGGTGCTTGGCTGTGGTGGGGTTTTGTTAACTTAATCCACCTGACGTGGCTGTGTCTGGCCCTAGGGTGGAATACAGGATACTGGATAAGAAGCCAAATCTGTCCAGAGTTGCTGCCCATCTATGTCCCACTGAGCTCTGATGTGGTGTGGAGTTGTCCAAAGCAAATTTGAAGCAGGTGGGGAAGTAAATCAAAGACAGCAGTCATTCTGCCCTGGGGGAAGGGTTGTAGGGTGAGGAGAGAGGGAGACACGGTGCAGGGTTCTGTCTGGATCTCAGCAAGAAAGACCTGATGACAAATGTCTTAATAGGACAACTGCTTTAATAAGACAGAACAAAAAGGGGAAAATGGTTAGCGAGCAAATCGTAATGTCCCTTTAGATGTTGGGCACCCTGTGTTCATGCAGCATTGGATGGAGGCTAGGTGCTTGCAGTTGCATGAAACTGTCTTGCTGTGTTTCTAGAGAAAGGCAAGGCCGGGGAGGTAGCGAACAGCGCTGCTGGCAGGCTCCTCTGTCCTGGGCAGCCGGCTGAGGCTGTCCTGCAGCCGAGGCACTTGTGCTGCCCAAGGTGAGGCTGAAGGCTGTGCTGGACGGGCAGCATGGCACAGTCCTGCACCTGCTCAGCTGAACTGCTAGGTGAATCACTAACTCCTAAACGTGCAATGGTTTCTCAGTTGGGGTCAATGCAGTAGTTTTATGTGGAAATGCAGCAACTCCGTCTAAAATATATTTGCTTCATTTATTTGTAAATCAGGTAATTTTTATGTCTGAATTAATTTCTGTGTCAAAACCATGGGTGTATTTCAACAAAATTTGTAGATGTTTGCAACTAGGATACTTCAGTTAATATATCACATGGACATTGTTTTCATATGGATTTTTTAATAACGTGTGTAGATGGCTTAGGTTCAAATCATAGTGAAATACACAAGGGTGTTTTCTTCTAGGAAATGTTCCTGCTTCTCAGACTAATAGTGCAACCATGATATGTGGTTATAATTTACTTTTGGAAAGAAAAGGTTTTTAGAACCGTCCATTCATGTCCTGATCGGGGGTTATTGCTCCAAATGATATTAAAAGTAGAAGCATTCTGAAAAAACAGCAGAGCTCCAGATTATCTGTAGCCAAAATAACTGGAGATAGAAGGAGGAGGGATGAAGGCAGAGAAGGTCTAGCACAATGACAAAACTGAGACTGAAAGTGTCCATCTGCCTCAATAAGGATGCAAAACAGTTAGTGTATCTTTTCTGGGTGGATCAGATATTATAAAGAATTTCATAAAATTTCATAGAATAAGCAGAAGTTTGAGCTGAATCTAATATAAGAGGAATGGCCAGTTGAAATTGTTTTCATGTTGAATAATAGTGAAATCCTAACTGCTTTTTTATTTAGCTTTATGTTCACACAGAGTGCCTAGCTGTATGTACCCCAGAGAGGTACAAGCCTGGCATGAATTACAAGGTAATAGACCATTGAATGGTGGTAAGTAAGCCTGCAAGACATGAGCTGGAAAGAAGGTGGCCCATGTGGTGTCTTTTTTCATAATTATGTGAATATTTAGTTTAGTTTGAATCTCTTTCTTGATTTTAACTCACAGGACACATACTGAGAAACTTAGTGTCATGATTAGGATAGCCGCTTTCTACCAGGAATAGTGAGTTACGTTAGCACAGTTGTTCCCAGGCTATGGTAGGGTATTTATCCTTACAGAGTTTCAGTTTGGTTTGGGAATTTTAATATGAACTGAGAGTAAGGTGGGAAATGCAGGAAGCATTTCTGGGAGTCTGTTAAAATGTAGCTAATGGATTAAGAAACAGTTTGATGAATTTTGCTGTTGTGGAATCGACCTTTTTGCTCTGGTGCTTAGTTCAGTAGTTAAAGGACAAATGGGAGTCTGAATGCTGCATGCTTTTAAGAATCTAACCTATGAAAGCACGTGAAATGAAATCATGCCAAAGTACACCCCACCTTAACTCATCTATTAAGGTCTCAGAGAACTGTACAGTTCTGAAACGGAAAACAGTTGGGATGGGGGGGAGAGGGAATGAAAGAGAGAAACAAGTAATAGGAATTTCATTACATTGAATTTTCCTCTTAAACTGAGATCAGAAGTAGACCACAGTGCACTTACTGGTCTCCAGTTATCTTTAATTAGCAAATACTCTAATTTATTGTCAGAATATTTTTTTCTGTGTGAAAATAACATTGAGAGGTAGGCTTTAGAAGTGGGGAACCTTCTGCTCTTTCAGACGAATTAAATGTCCTGTTTCATCCCATGTATCTTAAATTATTTAGATAGTTTACATATTAAGGTATCTCTAGTTTTAGATATTTAGTACTTGTATTAATTTGTGAGGAACTTCCTTTTTCATAAATTGCTTGTGAATTGCAGTATATGTATATACGTGTGGATATATATTTAAATAAGGCTGGCAAAGCTATCTTCATTTAGTAATAAGAGGTAGTCAATTGCATTCCATATTCTGATCTGTAACATGGGATTGACTCTATGCTTACTATTACCTCTACTACAAAATGAGTTACCAGATTTTTAATTATCTGTAATACTGTGTGAGTTATGAAAGAATGCTTCTCAGCATATAGAACCATTTCAATGCTCAATAATCTGGTCTTTTCTATCCTATTCTTCTCATCATAGGAAGGCGCATTATGATCTGCTAAACAAAGACTGAACAGTGTCTCTTAAAGGCATGTGACCATACTTTATTGAATATTGTGCACATTAAAATTCTAATAATTCATTAGCCTGACAAACTATATAATGAGAGAAGAATATTGGGTCCAGAATATACCTTTGTATTATAAATTATGCTGAAAATGGGATATGATGATGCATTAAGACATGCTTTCTAGAATTTCACAATTATGACAGCTTTCAAGCACTATAATACAGAATTTTCTTTCCACTTGCCTGTATATAACCTCTCAAATTTCTCATTTGTATGCTTGAGGTAAATTTAAGATTATGAAAGTGCAGTTATGCCTCACTGTTTATGACAGTTGTCCTTGAAGTTAGTAACCTAAGAAGTGAAGAAATAACACATGATTTTTATGTTTAAGTTGCTTGCATACTTTTACTAACAGTTGCTTTAGATTCTGATGGCCATTAACAGCTTTTTTTTTTAATGTGGTCAAGATTAAAAGAACAACAAAAGCACATGTGAAAAATTCAGTTACTTATTATTCAATTCAAAGAGTGAGGATAATAGATTAGACCAAGTTGACAGGTTTAGCATAGGTTAAATTTGTCTAGGATTGACAGTGAAAACACTATTTTATGTCAGCATGTGTGCCTAAAAATCCTGTGAGCCTTGTTTGAGAGCAACAGGTAAGGGGAAATGCTGTTTCTTCAGTCACGGGGCCTCTTTGAGCTATAAAGCCAGTATACTTCAAAACAAGACAAGTATCAGGATTTGTCAGAGCTCCCTTGGGTGGAGACATTAGGTTTGTGGAAGACCTGTTTTTTCCAATGCACAAGGACTGCACTAAAGAGAAGTAAAGCATAGTAAAAGCAAATGCATTATCTTAGAGGATGGCTAAATACTAGCCTAATAAATTTAAGCTCTGTCTCAGCTTCATACAGATATAGTAATAATACAATCATTTGCAATAAGCTACTGATCAGGTGATCTCATTTTTTATAGTATATAATGTTCGTCGGAAAAAAAGATGATCCGTTTCTGTGTAACTGATATAAGCTATTATGTGGATACGGGGCTCATGAGCAAATCTGAATTTGCAGAACTATTGAGTTGAGGTTTCTTATGACTTCTTTTTCTTGTTCAGAAACTTCTGACTTGGTTGGTCAATACAAGAATCTTGTCCAAAACTATCAGCCTTTAAGGCCAATCTCTGTGCTATCTGTGCTATTTCACATTCTGTAATTCCCCATGTGCAGTTTTTTTGACACTATTAGAATGACTACAAGATTAATTGTGTAGCGATTCTTTACTAGATAGACAAATAGGAAAATCCTAGTGGAATTCAAGTAACTTGAAGACCAAGTGTTTAATCTCTTATTCTTGGTAAATGGTATTCACAATAATGCTAAAAATGACAGCAATCACGAGATGATGGTCTTTCATTTGGATGGAATGGTCCAGAAAAATTAGAATTAGAATAAGAATGAATCTTTAATTTTCTAATTCAGTTTTTATGTAAGATATACAACAGTGTAACCAATTGCTGTGTTTAGCACATAAAATTAGGTTTTATGTTTACAACACAAAGCCAGGTAGTGTGAAAAGAAACTAAAAACATAAAGTGAAACAGGGGTTTGTGTTCAGGCTAGTTATTCAGCAAATTATCTAAGTTGCATTAATGTTCATTCTGGACATGATAAAAATTCTGGATTGTTCTGAGAGCAATCTTTGGATTAAATGTTGTTTTTATAAGTCAATATCTATTAGTAACCGCAAAAAAGATAGGAAATGCTATTATTTATTCTCTCCACACACTTTGGAAGTGTGATATAATCTTAAGCAAACTTTCCAAGCAAACTCAAATAATATAAAAGAAGGTTTGCCTTGTGCTCTACTACAGGTCATTTCCTGCCTTCTAGGCATGGCCTATGTGTGAAAAAACTTGAAATCTTTATTTTCCATTTTCTGTTTATTAAAATCATTATATAATATGTCTGTGTGTTGTGTGTGAATATATTGGTATGCATGACCTCCTATTTCTAGGGGGGCCAGTCATGGAACTTTAGGGTCTTACCAGCCAGTTAGACTCTGTAACTGGAGATGGAGGACGTGTAGTATTTTGCGACTGAGCTTAAATTTTTTTATGCAGTGAGTTGAGATAGCATTGGATTTACTTGAGTATAACTCTCTTGTTTTTCTTTAACACTTCAGACACTGAATAGAGTTGTACTGAGCTAGGACATGTAAGAATACTTAACTGTCAAATTGCTTAACTGTTTGACTTGACTGTAAAATTGGTTATCATATATCTGTTCTCATAGTTGTGCTTAGCACTAAATTCACAAACGTTTGTAATTGAACTATTTTCTGTCCATGTGATGCATTAGTATGTGATGAAAAACAGTGAAAAGACCAGCTTTTCTATTAGGGATACTGTTCCTATAAAGTGATGAAACCTCTACTGAATTAGTGGGTAGGTGGGTAGCAACAGCCTTGTCCGGACTTGTTAATACATTCTTTTACTTAATAATATCTTTATCTACATGATATTCTACTAAAGTCAGCATAAATTATGATGTTGAAATATGGACCAAGGGAAGGGGAGAGACCTGGTTATTTGCAAGGACATATTGCTGCATCAGACAATGCAGTAAAAAAATCTTCTAAGTACTTCCAACAAAGTCACTTTTATTGGATTGAAAATGTCATAGGTCTCAACAGACTGGCATGATTACTTGAAAAGAGGGATTTTACCTGGGAGACTTAGTTATTTTCATCAGTGGTTAACCATCAATAGTTGTAAATATTCCTGCAAGAGATATGATAGAGTATATGTGGGGATTTATGACCTCTAATATGCTTTGGAGTGGAGAAAAGCCAAATTTGGTGTCTGTATTTCTCCTCAGTAGTGATGTCAGTGAATGTAAGTGCTTCACATTCTCAAGGCTTATCCTTGGAGCTCCTTAAGAACAACGTTTCTTTGCAGTGCACTTTCTGAAATTTTTTACCTTCTGTTAGGTGAAATAGCTATGTATGAGAGCAACACTAGAAGGACCAGAAGAATGAGGTGTTCTGTGGAAAAAAACCCAAACATCCAACCTTAATTCAGCCTTTCCCCATGTCTTTCTCATACAGTTGTAAGATCAACTATGTCTAAAAATGTGTGCAAAATTTCACCAACTTAAATCACTTCCAAAGAAGGAAGAGGCTCTATAAATCAGTAAGTCATTCCTAATACGCAGAGTTGAATCATTTTTTTTCTGAGAAGAGTTTAAATTCTGTTTCTGCTGGTTAATTTATTACTCATTTGACTAAACTTTTTCTTTAAAATTTGAGCTTCTAATTTAAGTTTCTTAAGTGCACCACCCCAGTTTTCCTTCAGAATATGTTTGAAATATGATCAATCTCGTGTATATATGCTTATAAAAATTCTGTGCAGGTAAATCAAATTTAAAGTCTGGCTCTGGAAAGAAGAACATTATTCCATTAGCAAATAAATCACACAGTTTATGAGTCTTTTTACTACACTGCCAGAAGTTATTTACTGAATGATCATGAGATACAGATGGTATTTCACTCATAGTCATAGCTACCTGAACAGGTCAGATATTTTAGTACATAACTACCACACAAAACAAGAAAATTTGAATGCCAAATCTAACAGTTCTTTGGTATTTCACATATAAATAGAGTTTTTTATATTCACTTCAAGATTAATAGTTCTTGGTATTTATATCCTTTATAAATGAATATGTTACTGCACTTCCATTCAGAAGAATTCCAAATTTTTTTTGTAAAATATGAATCCAGTCAGGGTCAGTGTTGGTGGTGCAGGTTTGGTACTGACTGTCATGAATAGTTCTGTTCTCTTTAATGGGTTTGTACAAGTAAGCACCAAGGAAGGCAGTGAACAGTTGGATAAAGCTCAGCCCCATTCATTAAAAAACCCCCGAATGTTAGACATTACTGATGTTGCTGAGGTGAAGTCTGATGATTCAGCAAAAAACCCTCAGTGCTCAGTACAAAAAAATGAAGTACAAAAATAAACACTTTAGGCAATTACATGATGTTCCAATGTTTCTGTTAAGGTACTATGGAATTTAGGTACCATTGGTGTTTGATATTCATTACTTCAGTTATCATAGCTGAGATGAATTTCAGTGATTTAGTGGCTGTAGCATCCAGGGCTTCATTCCTTGCCATACTGTGCATTCAGTTGTCACCCTGCTTGGTTTATTTTCAGTCTAGTAAAATGATGTACGTTCCTTTCAGTATGAGTAGAAGAGAGTTTTCTTCGGAGTTTGGTTCACATTTGTAGGTCATTTAGTACAGTATTGTTCTAAATTTTTGGCATCTGAGCTTTAATAATATCTCAAAAAGGGCATGAGCAGGATAGCCACTCCTATTTGGGAGTCCTCTGCCTAAAGTCTGGAACTTCAGACAGATGTCTTCGGAAAGATTAGTGTGTTTTCCTTTGGTGATGGAGCAGATAGGCTCATTACTGCAGACTGGCAAAGGCAGAAATTAAAATAGTCTAGTTGACCAGTGATGGTACTTACAACACTTGTCACTTTTGGCATGGGAGATTTTTAGCTGCATGCTGGATGTTAGATCAAGGAGGGAGTAATAGGTCCATCATCCTGTCATTCTGGAGAAACATTCTGAGAGGCCAAAGACCCATTAAAAATATGCCACTCTGCTTTGAATTTCTTTGTACTTACTTCTATTTGAGAACACAAACTAGTATGTTTTATAAACATTTTTCCATGTGCACATAAAATAGTCTTTCAAAGACTTCCATCAGTCCTGCAGAATTATATAAAGAAATATTTCAGTTTGCGCCAGTTTGCCATAAATAGATGAAACAAAAGGATGATGCCTAGTAATAAAGCAGGATAAAGTGGATTTATGAATCTTTGCCAGTCATTTTTAGGATGATTCCTCTGAGTTTCTCATGAGTTGCACTCAGTGAAATACATGCAAATAGGCAAATACTTCTGGTGAAGTAGGCACATTTACTAATCTAGATCTTTGTAGACTTTGACAAACTGTCCTTAAAAACCCCAAAATTTAAGAAGCCTCCACCAAACCCTTCAAGTTTTTAATTATGAATTGCTTAGCTTTCACATTTCAAAGCAACTCTTCATTGGAAGATGTTGTTTTATTATGCAGCATATTGAAATATTAAAAATCGGTCGCATTCAAAGGGGACATTTGTTTGATACTGGCAATTTTGAGAAGTTTGAATAACTAATGAACTGGGAAACGATTTTATGTTCAAAACTATTTTTGAGTACACTGTGATGTAAAAACAACTTTAAGTTCATATTGCATCCACTGCTTCCCAAAGAAGCAAAAAAATTCTTACACAGTCATTGCTCAGGATGTTCAACATAGTAGGAAACAGATCACGTTACTACTGGGGAAAAAAAACCAGTAGGTTTTCTTCTGGTATTTATAGAGTATTTAATTTAATGCAAATAGAGATCACTGCTTTAAAAGAGCCAGTTTACCAGGCTCTTAAATATTTAGCACACTCATGTATTAGGAAAATGTGATTATTTTAACATAAACTTGTTCATAAACATATATACATATATTTTTAGTTTAACTTTCATTAAATATGCAATAAGACAGAGAAAGAAATACTTAGAGATGTGACTGTCCACGCAAAAATGCACGTGCTGCCATTTCAGCCTCAGAACTGGAGTATTTCCCTAATACTTGGTCGTCTGAATTCCCAGAGGATGTGAACAGTGATTTGTAATGGTAACTATGTATCACAGTGGAGTATGTCTTAAGGGGTTGCATCACTTTAGCTTTGAAACATATGCTCACAGACTAGCACTGTTCCATTTTATATATTACTGAGAATACTATTCATGCAATTACAAATCCAGTTTCAAATAACAACCAAAAGGTTTTATATTTTTACCTTTTTTAGCATTATTTCGATCACATAATGCAGTATAGACTAGGCTAGACACTAATTGCAAGCTTACACTTGACTTTCCAAAGAGGTCTTTATCATATGATCATCAGATAAAACCTTTTCTACTTAGGCATCTAGACCCAAGAATGGTAAAACCTTTGGTATTTTTCTGACTCAAAATATGGCCGATTCATTTCTAGCCCGTCTCTTCTGTTAATAAACCACCAGGATAGACATTCTTTCATTCTTCATGGATGAAGGAGCATATTCTATCTGTGAGGTAAAAGATGAATGAAGAATGGAGAACAGAACTAGAACAAACAATCCTGGCAGTATTCAGTAGAAGATAGTGATCTGTTGGAAAGGAAGTTACTAGTGTGGATACTAGTGTGGACTCTTAGTGGAAGAGTTCTTTAAAAATGTTGTTCTTTTCAGAGAAATTGCTTGAATCTATGGCAAGCGGTCTTTACAAGCCAATTCTGTCTCTGAGCCACAGAGGCTATGAATCAGTACTACCTCTGGGTAAGGAGCATTCATAGTTTCATTTTCTTGGAGTCCACTGGCGTTAGCGAACTTGCCTCCTCCCATCTTCTCCACCTTACTTACTGTATCTGATTTTCTCTACCTATTTTTCCCTTTTTATTTGTACTAAACACAAGCATTTTCTTTTGTGCATGTAGCAGTAATTTTAAATGTCCATTTTTAAGAAAAAATACTAATTGCAAAGATGAAAACCAAGCAGGCTACCTAATGCAAGTGATTTCCTAGCAAATTTATGGGAATATTTAAACTTAGCATGCTCAGGAAATCATGGTGGCTAACAATATCTTAAAATGAAGCACCAGAGAATATTAAACCTTTGGACTTTCAGTCCAGCTCCTGAAAGTCATAGTGTGGGTGTGCCAGAGAATGTCTGGGACCATCTGGAACTCGTGAATGAGTTCTGAAATAAGACAGTAAATTTGTATGCAACTTTGTTGTGGACTGCAGAACATATTTGATAAGCTGGAGTCCTTGCATGTTCCACATCTTTATTCCACAAAACCAGCAACAAAATTAGTAGTTGAGTAGAGAGACTATTAAACTATTTCTGAATTGGATAGCTGGCATTAGCCATTCTGAATAATTACTAGCTTGTTGTAAATATGACAGGCTCAAATGACAGAGCAGAATTTATATCCTGGAATCTGAACATGGTTACATGTTCCATGTATCCAAAACAGTAAGGGTAAATATTGACTAGACACTCTAAAACTGAGCTAGGAAATTATAATAATTCCATTTTGATCATGTTGAGCTTTGAAATGCAACCATACTTACCATAGACAATGTTCACTGAGGCTGAATAACAATGTTGCAGAATCATTACTAGGAAAAACACAGAAATGAACATTTTTAGCTGATGCAACCAGATGTGACACAACAAATTTGGAAGTGAAAATTACCTGTGGGAATGATAATGTTTTGGAATGGGAGAGAAGGTAGCAGGAGAAACAAAAAAAGTAAATGTTTTAGGCTTCGCCTGTTACAAGAAGCATGAAAACCAAAATAAGTTTGTGTCAGAAAAGTGAGGAGGTCCATGTATTCAAACTCTTCCACCTACCAGAACAATGAAAGAAAAGAATCATAGAATTGTTTAGGTTGGAAAAGACCTTTAAGATGATTGAGTCCAACTGTAAACCTAACACTGCCAAGTCCATCACTAAACCATGTCCTTAAGTGCCACATGTACATGTATTTTAAATCAAATTGAAATAGATCAACAAATATATCTCAAAAATATCCAAGCACATTCAGAACATAGTAGAAAATGCAATGAAATGTTACATGCATTATAGTGTAGTACAAATCATAATTCTAGTGAATGAGATGCCTGTTTTCACTTGCCTGGAAGTTTTGAAACTGTCTGGAAAAATATTTCAGTTTAAAGGTTATGCACAGTTTTTTAAAAACTTGGACATAACAGAAAGTATGCACCCCACGAACTTACTAGAAAACTGGGCCTCTGGTTTGTCTAGTGAATAGGGTTGCATTAATATGCACCTACATTGGGATTCTGCCAGTTCAGCTGAAGCCTGTCTGATCACTTGGACCTTCACATGCTCTGCTCTTTCATGAGAGAGATGATTGCAAAGGCATATGGCTATGTTTAGAACACCTTGCTATATTCACCCACCTACTCACCTCATCATCCAGACCATGCTGATACTCCAATTTTTTACTTCAATTAAACAAAGCTCCCAAATGGTGCTCTGATATTTCAGGGAGGTCTGACTGGGCGACTCAACCAACATGGAAGCTCAGAAGAGACTATGTTTATTTTCTGTTAATTGAGAAACAGGAAGAAGAGTAATTCAGTTTACAGCTACAGAGACATCCACTTTCTGTGTTAAGGTGAGTCTCTAAGCAGAAGGCGTGTTGTCCCTGTTCATTGAGCTGAAAAATATAACAACTAAATAGAAAATTACCAATACTGACCTGCTTAAAATAGTTTCTATTTGAATCACACTTCTTTGCTGAGTGGCAGTCTGTGATTGCTAAGCCCATCAAGTATGTGTTTAGCAGTTGAGAGCAAATCATGGGAAGGATTCTCTCTGTTACAAAGTTTCTGTAGCCTGTCAGCAAGTAACTGCATTCATGCAAGGTGGTAAAAATTCATGGGTTTAAACACTACACAATTTGGAGAATATACAAAACCATAATTTTTTTTTAAATTAGGTAAGAATAAAGACAATGTGAAAAGGCACAACTGTGATGAAAGGCTCACTGTGGCTCTCCTCGCTTTGAAGTTACGTCTGTCCATGAGAAGGTGTATTTCTGTAAATAGGAATGCAGTAATGTTATTAACTGGATCTCTAGTATCAGTTAGCCGGAGAGTAATTGAGTATAGCAAAATGTGTATTCATGTAATCCACTTTCTACCATCAGCTCTGTGGATAAAGAGCAAAAATTTCAGTCCTCTGAGATTTCCTATAATGCATCTTAATTCATAGGGTAAACTGCTGAATGACATTTCTAGGGACCTTTATATGAAGTTGGCTGTGTACATTTCACTGTCCTTGGGCCATAAGGTACCCAGAAGGGGAATATACAGGCTATATATGTAAATATTTGATAATATACATAAATATTTGTCAAGTGTCAATATATGTAAATATTTGATAGGTGTTTAAGGAGAATAAGGGAAAAAATTGGCAAGGGTGTACTGAAGAGTTTTAGTTGTGTATCATATATTAATGTATAACTGTTACCTAATGGGCAACTTGTGGGTCAAATTCAGTTTACAGGAAGCTTCCACCTGGCCAGATATTTTCAGTAAGTGTTTGGGCAGCATTAACTGAAACCAACAAGAACCAAAGAGAAACAGTGGAAATGTTTTGAACTACTCCATAGAAATTGTTGCTGTGTCAGAGGTGGTTTATGGGTGAAGCTGATTTACTTGTTTATAATTTGGAAAAGCTACTGTGTAGCAATCAGCTATTAGTAATTACATAAAGCGTTCTGTGTCTCTTACCTGATGGTTGGGTGAGTTCTCAGGTTTAGTAGTGTCCCAGGGCGTAGAATGAAAAGCAAAGTAGCTGCTTTCAAGGTGTAGCCAAGCAGAGTATAAATACCTGAATTCTCCACTTTGATACAGATACAAAATATTGTAACAGCTAAATCTCAAGTAAACAACCATGTTTGCTAGTTTTATCTTGGTGTTTATAAAGCTTTGAGTATGCAGATGAACATGTGTCAGTCAGAAGAGCGGCTGCATTAAGGAACCAGCTAGTATGTTCTCAAAAACAAGAGCTGTCAGCCAGGAGTTTGTCTTTAATGCAGTTCTTTTCCTATGTGCTGTCTTCACAAGTTTCTTGAGGAAATAAACATACGTATATGCTTTGTTTGCTTTGTTTAGGTTTCACTTTCCACAGGGACCTCTAAATGATATATGTTTTCCTGAATGAACATCTTTCACATGCAGAATTTATGTGTAGAACTCTTATCACTGTGGAAGATATTTGTTCTGCTCTCACAAGCCCCCCAAGGCATGTAAAAATAGAGTGTGGTTATGATAAGGCACAAAATAAGCCACTGAACCAGCATCTATACGTTGGGGTAAATATATATATACATACACATATATAATATATGTGGTGGTTTTCACTTCTTAATGATATAAACAGAATTTCATTCCATACATATTTTGTTCGTCCTCCTTGCATACTTACAGTAGCTGACAACAGCATCAGAATGTTCCTGCCAGTTCTGCATTCTCAGGTACATCTGCTAACTTTAACATTCTTCTGACAACAAAGACAGTAATTTAGACTATTTAGTTAATTTAGGCTATTTTGCATTAAATGATTTTCTGTTGAAAAAGCACAGATTCTCAAAATGGATATGGCCAGTGTGGTGAACGTGGCAGTTGATAAGGATCCATTAGAAATCTCAGGTTCTTCCACAGCAGCTTCAATAATCAGGCTCATTAACTGTATGGCTTCCATAGCTCTGGCTATGATGTAGGGTCATATACAGGGCTGTTGAAGGGAAGAGAATGCCTTTTTTTTTTTTTTTAAAGTAAAATTTATCTTTATCCATTTTTTCCAAAGTTTGTAGTGTTGGGGGGAGTGAAAATGTCATGTTTGATGGAATAAAACTGCTTTGTCAGTGTCTTGAAGAATTGGATTCCACTTTTTGACCAACATTATTGTCAGCATAAGAGATTATAATTTATTGGTACATGCAGTAGGATAAAAATTGATCCAGTTAGTTATGATAAAACTGCTGTAAATTGTTAATATATTTCTGAATTTGTTTGTAACAAGGGAAATTTGGGTGCTCAGCCAATAATCTTAGTATGCTTTTGTTTTCAAGCTAACCTTTGACTTATTATTCTTTGGAAATTTATGTTCTTGTTCTGGACGTACAAGCTGCCTGGTTGATTTTTCTGAAGTGTGTTCAACTCCAGGATTATTTTCTTCAGCTGTTTTGGTTTTGCAGGTTTGGCAAAGTAATTTATTATTGGATATAACGTGTTGCTCAGTTTTTAGCAAAAATCGAACCACCTGCAATCTAAACAGTGAGCAGTTACTTCTTTTCTTCCATCTATGTAACAAACCACAGAGAGAGAGTTTGTGCTTAAAAATGTTATAGCTTTATGAAATCATAATCCCTGATTGACTTGCTGGACAACCAGTTCAACATCTCTAATGTACTTCAGACCTCTCAAATTTTGGCACAGATCTTCTTCCTAAAATCTTTCTATTAAAGAGCTGAAGCCAAAGATGTAGGAATGTTAAAGACTAATGTTGTAATTTTCTATTAAACATGAATTTTAATTTGACAAAAGAATACTGTTCTTGAGAGGTGGAATCTGAATTGCATTTCCATGTTAGAAAAATTGATCCCCTAAGGCTTAGTGATGCCTCTAAGCACTTAGCAAAGCTTACTTTAATCCATTCACTGGGCCTTTAGAATATTCAGCATATAAGGGAACTAACAGCCAGGCATACAATCTGACTTAGGGTTTGTGGGGATTATCTCACATGATTTTAATACATTATGAATGTTTCTGATGTTCCATCATCTTCTGCTAGAATATCTTTATTTTGATTTTATGGTATAAAAATATTTTTGCGCTGTGCTTGGTGATTATCTTCAACCTAAAAACCCACTAACTAGACCTTAAGCTCTTTCTGCTGCATGTCTTCATCTGCAAATTTACTCTACCTGATGCCTTTTTGGCCTCAGCTCTTGCATAGCAAGGCAGTAGTATCATCCTCCCATGGTTTTACGGGTCTTGGCAATATGCTACTGCGTTACAAATAATTGTGGTGACTTTGTTGGTTTCTTCTGCTGTTCATCTGCGGTGGGCAGTGCTTATGTTTCAGCCATTTTTGCCTTAACCACTATAAAATCTCAATATTGTTCAGATAAAATTGAAGGTCTGGACAGGAATGAATAACAATGTAACAAAAACATGTTCCTAAACATACTTGTTGGGCTGAAGAAATAGGCCAAATGCTATACAAGAAAATGCCTAGCTGTTGAGGTGAGGCCAAGTTAAACAAAAAATTATACAAAAAATCAAGCTCATATTGATAGTATATAATCACTCCCTTCTCTTTTCTCATTAAGTACATTTGGCTTAGGATGAGTATGAGGTTGGTATGATGTAGTTTTGGCCATACACTTGGTTCTGGCAAACTTAATTAAACTTTCTGCAATAAGAGATCTGAGTATTTGGCATATTGGTGTTTATATTAGAAAATATACCTTGCAACTATTTTACAACCAGTAACTTAGAGTAGTAGTGTTTGTAATATTAGATGTATGTTGCAAGTGTGCAATTATGAAATATATATTCCATATATAACATCCGTTGATGTGTTTGGATATGGTGGAGAAAGGTAATAATGAAATTTTAGTTTCTACACCTTTCCTCTTAATAAGGGTAAAGGCTCCTTTTAAGATTATATATGTAATGGAGCAAAATAGTCCCTGCTTTGCAGCTGATTTTAAAAAGCAGTAGCTATTACTTACCATACTGTTAGAAATTCTTATATGCGTATAGATCCTGGATTAAGATCCTTACTATAGAGCAAAAAGACAAGTTTAGAATAAAGTTTGGCTGCCTGCCTAGGTTCCCTACCCCTCAGTGTCTGCTATACTTCAGCTGCTTCCGCAGAAATGTAGTTGAAAGGAAGGCAGATAATGGGATTTACAGAAGTAAAGCTTTTGAGACTGTGCGTTCTACTGGGCAAGCTACTAATGTTTTTAAAACACTCTGTGAAGTGGAAAGAAGTTCTCAGAGGTACTCTCTGTAACTGCAGTTGGCTGGACTCCTTGCTAATTCTTCATTTTCCATGTTTAGAACATAGATTTTTAACAATATGTTCTTCCACATATGCCTTAAAATGTTTAATATTTTCAACAGGCATATGCGTGCAAATATGTAGTTACGTGCATGTAAGAATATGCCATTTTTTTTCACTATGTTAAAAGAAAGTAAAGTTTGCAAAGTTGAGTTCATAAAGGAGGGAAAAATACTCAGAGAATCAAGGGTGCCTGATGTTATGATTCCAATACATACCTTTAATATTTCTGTATGCAATTTGCTTTGGAATATATCATCTTAAAAATGTGTACATTTTTTTCATTGGGCCCACAATGAAACATTTTAAATAATGTTTTTCAATAGAATATATAGAAAATAAATGAAATTTCTGAAAGTTTGATCTGTGAAAGTCACAAAGATGTGGTCCTGGTGTGATGCACTACTCTGCCTTTTAATTGCATAACACTGTAATTATTGTAATAATTTGAGGGATATGGAATAACTGAATTTTTTCAGGCAAGCAGTTTTGTGTTTCTTTTGATTTCTACACATGATTTTTCCAAGGTCAAAGAAGCTCTTGATTTCTAACAGTACACATCAGGGAGTGTATTCCAGCCTTGGTAAATAGAGTAATTACGAACAAGTGAATGGAGTTGAGTATATCATTGCACAAGATTTTGAAATTACTAGGCAAGTGATGATTGGGAACTATGACAGACTACATAATAAATTCTAAAAAAAAAAAAAAAAAAAAGTATTGAATCTTGAGAGGTAATACAGTGATGCCTAAATGTCATGCATGTCAAAACTTAGCTGAAAAATGAGACAGTCTTGTGTTTACAACTTTCATTAAAAGCTATAATTTTGAGTTGAAGATCTAGACAGAAAAATGTTATCTGTAAGACAATTGTTTAAGTTAGTTTTCTGCCTTTTCATTGAAAGGAGACTGTTAAATAAGAAATTACGTTTGTCATATGAAAGGTAAACATAAGCCTGCTGTTTTTTTTTTTTAAAAAGAAAAAAAAGGAAGGGGGGGTGAATTACCTAGGCAAGCCTTGTATTTCATTTATGCAGTAATTACAGTTGACAGGTCCCTTTTCTCATTTACTTCCCAGATGATTCTCCTCTGTGTCTCCCTGTCTGCCTCTCTTTTTCCAGTAAGTTTCAAATTTCTAGGTAGATGAAGACAATAAGCAACAATCCTGTTGCAGAATTAGCAATGTTAGGCATGATTGTTGTGGCAGCTTCATGCAGAAGATTCCATTTAGTATTGTATGAATATCAAATGATAATCAAGGTCAGGTATAAACTGTCAGGACTACAGCTGTAATAAATGCAGAGGATCAGAAAATTGCTTCATAAAGAAAAGATATATGGCCTTGTTCCAAACCCAAATTCATACCACCAGCAAATTAGAAGAGGCTATTTCAAGAACACTTGCAATAGGCCACAGTTACTGAATGTAAAGTGACATATCTGAAATTATCTCATTATTTTTCTGTTTATTTTAATTTGATATTGTACACACACCCCCCCCCCAAATGTTTGCAGTTTTCTCTCTCCATGTTGGAGAATTTTTATTACTTACACAGTAAAAAGTTGTTTGTGGAAACAGAGCATGATGAGCCACAAAGGCTGCCAAAGATGGCCTTTCTTCAAGACAAGCAAATTCTGACATGGTGGAGGTAATTTTTTAAGATGTTTGTCTTTCTGTCACTGAAGCATTGTGTGGCTGGTATGAAGATGAACGCTGCCTGCATGTGAAGAAATTAATTTACCAGGCACAGTAAGCTTACTTGATAGAATAGTCTGAAGTGAGGGAAAACAAGGGTACGTTGCAAATAATTGTAAGTCCAGGCATCAGTAACGCAATGACTGGAATATATCTTAAGTGGAAATATAAAAAGGACAGTGAAGACAGAAGTTGCTTTTTCAAGTTGGTTGAGAATTGAATTCTCAACTATTGGTGTAATGTTGCAGTTTCTGATGGTGTAAGCCTCACAAACATCATACCAGTTTCTTCTTCTGGGCTATGTCAGTTGCAGAGGAACATACAGCAGGCAGCAAAATAATTAAATTCCACGTTATTAAAAATTAGGTGGCAAAAGAGGAAGGTATACTGCAACAAAGTGAAATGCAACTATTTCTGTAGCTTCTTTGTAAATTTTCCTCTTTATATTCTCTACAAAATTAATTTTAATTTGTACATCTGATGACCATATGTATCTAGAATAGTCATGCACAGACTACAAATAGAAAGTAACGGTAAGGTAACCTCAGCTTACTGGCAAGAACAGTGCTGTGCAAAAATGCTTTAACTTCCTGTGCTGACTTGTGCATTAGAAGCAAAATGACTGTAAATTTACTCCACTGACATTGTTGAATGAACCGAGTCTTTGTGTAAAGGATCATGAGCCAGCATTGAAGTTATGCTCAAGGTCAATTCATTTGCATTCGGTAATTAAAAAAGGCATATTGAAATGCAGTGAATCCTGAGTAGGATGTGTGAAAGCTCATTTATCAGGCTATTATGACAAATATTTTGTGCTGTTAATGACTTTCCTTCAGACATTCTTATGCACTCGCCCTTCATATCCTCTTAAATTTCTCTACCTTGTAAGTATGACACTTAAAATTCCACTGTTAACAACATGCAGATATTCAGTGCGCTGCCCTTCCCATAGGAAACTTTACATGTAGTGCATCATTATTTAATCTCTTGCATAAGCTTAGGTTAGATGATCCAGGTGTCTATTTTTAGTATTTTATTCAGTTAACCATGTTGTTTAAAGATTTAGCCACAAAAAGACTAATAGCTCTTTTATCCCTTTCCTTTTCACAGGACATCATTTAGGATATAAGCTAGAAAAATTTGTAAAAGCTTTGTGTTGTGTCATGTTCTTTATCTAGCAGTCAGACAAGGATACGTAACAGGATGTGGGTCTCAAGTCCTCACAATCAGAATTTTCTGCAAGATTTTTTTTTTAAAGTCTTCTCCCACTACTGAGACATAGGAGCTGTATTGGGAAGGGAGTCACAATTTAGACTTACAGCAAA
Source organism: Sagittarius serpentarius (assembly GCA_034782735.1). Classification (NCBI taxonomy): domain Eukaryota; kingdom Metazoa; phylum Chordata; class Aves; order Accipitriformes; family Sagittariidae; genus Sagittarius; species Sagittarius serpentarius. The sequence continues at coordinate 29,768,429 of JAVKLA010000088.1, forward strand.
CAAAGTCCTCTGACAGTGTGAGAATGGTGCAATGGATATTATCTCTTTCCCTAAACTTTGAAATCTCAGTGGTTATATTGCTCATCATTACCATGTTCTTTTAAAAGTAGGTTATTAGAATACATGAATATTTTGTGAGTTCCCAGACGACAAAGGAATATCTTAGCTGGAGTCCAGAGCATCCATTTTTTATTGCAGCAATGTATGTGACAGAGCCTTGACTTCAGGGGGGCTCTTATCTCACTAGAGGCATCAAACAGTTTCCTGTGCCAAGAACTTCCCTGCATCATGGAAAGAAAAACTTCATTCTTCATCATCACAAAAATTATTTCTAAAAAATGTTTGCTCAGATGTTGGGAAGAAACTCTGAGTTTTGAGCATTGAGGCCCTACGTGGGACAAAGTGATGTTAAAATTTCTAAGTGAATGCCCATTCATGACGGTAGCTATCTTCTTCACAGGAACAAAAGTCATCATATTTCATAAGCTCTGGCCATCAACGCTAGAATGCCACAGGCCAGCAGCCTCTTTTAGCTGACTCTGGAACCAAGCACTGACTCAATTTACTGGGGAAATGTTTTCTACAGAAGACTGGCTAATTTCACTCCACCTGAGCAACCTGCTCTTACAGTTCTTGGACATGTCAGAACTAGGGAGAGAGCAATGGTAAGAGATGAGCAGGTCACTACACTTCTGTCTCCTTCTCACATTGTATCCCAAATCCAGCTTTGATTCACTTTCTTCCTATGTGTGAATAAACAAAGGGAGAGCATTGGCTCAGGTTGGGGAGTATCTTTCCCCTTAACTCAGAACTATCTCTGGGTACACTTAGTTTTAGCTGTACTGATGCTTTTAAAGAGATACTTACAGTTGTCCTTTAAAATGCCAGGTCAAATTACTTGGCTATTCAACTGAAGCTTGTCCCAGACACAGCTTGCTTTCTTTGCAACAAATTCCACAAACATTAAAATGTATTTTTCAGTAAGGAATCAATTTACTGCAGAGCATGCATTATGCAAACACACTGGCAGCCAATACAGCACTGTATGCAGCCAAGGGAAGATCAGAAAGGCTATTTCAGAAAAAGCAATGAATCTCAGGACCTTCCATTTAGCATTTAGGTTTGCAATACAAGTTGACTTACCTTGAAAAGATGGGTGAACTCTAGGAAGGCTGAAGCATATTAGTAAAAGGCCAATGCATCCCTAATCCATTTTTTTGATGAAATTGTTTATCAGTGTCTCAACAACAATGGTAGTGGTGGTTAGGAATTTTTCCCCTCTCTAAGTTGTGTAGTGGTGATTTCTCTCTCTTAGTGATCTAAAAATGGCTTGCCCTTAATGATTATGAGTGTTGCCTGTGGAATTCTGCAGTCATCCAGTTTCAGTCTCCATGCAAAGGGAGATGTACCCCAAATTGATTCTGCACCATTTCAGTACTACTAATGAGATGATTAATAAAGAGTTCCAGAGAACCTGAAAGTATTTTGAATACTAGAGGTGGATTTTGCATTAGCAATACCCCACTGAAAGTGTTATTAATGTATGCGTTTCAGTTAGTTTAAAAAACATGTATGTGATCAGCTGGCTACATCTTTGTTCCCACTGTGCATATATATGCTAAATTGTTTAAAAAAATAAACTGTGCAGTTCAAGATTTATGTGGAAGTGTAGTCTTTATTATTTTACTGTAAAATCTAGAAATATTTCTGCCTGAACATAATTAAACAATGCTGTCTGTGTCATTCCTTTTTTTCCTTCATGGATAGTTCTGCTTGCAGACCAGTTTCAGCTCTGTTTGACAATGTATGGAAGTCTCAAAAATATTAAGCAGCACAGTTATGAACCAGCAGCACCACGGGGTGCTAGAATGGTATGGCAGCAGCCAAAAGACAGCAGGTGATTGATGTGAATTTTGACTAGCCTGGCAGCTTAGAAGTATAATTAGCAGCAGCTAATTCCTGTATAGACTTAAGAAAATGCATGCTGGTAAAAGCTGAATTTCCCATCCATGGAGGTAAGCTTCAGCTGGTGTTCATGCATAACCAGAGAAGCTGTGCTTCAGTCTAGGTTTGGATTCTGCAGGAACTGACAAAACATGAGTTCAGGATGTGACTTCACCACAACCCAGTTAAATATGCCGTCAGCCCCAGGACACCACATGTTTTGTTTTGGAACAGTGGTTTCATTTTATTTTTCTGGGTTTCATCTCTCTTAAGTTCTCCTTTTAATTCATTTTTCTGCCTGTGCTCTCATTCTCCGGTATCACCTTTTACAGCTTCTCTCATCCTATTATTGTATTTGCTGTTTTGAACGTACTCTGAGTGCAATAAAAGGAAAAGCAGGAAGTGAAATGGAATAAATATGTCAGGCTTGCTTTCATCGCGACTGTGTCCTGTGTACTGCATTTTACATCAGCCCTAGAATCACAGAAAGATATGCAAGCCCAGATTATGGTAATTTTCATCTTATCTGTATCTTAGGTTTAGGCAATGACCATAGCTCATTAATATATGTACAACAAAACAGACCAGGCATAAACTTCACGCAGAGAAAATCCCATTCGATCATTAATAATGGTGGCTTAATCATGTCTGACCATTGTTAGTGCTTAAAGCATACTGAAAGAATTGAAGTCCTTGGATAGGTAGGCTTGCATATTACTCTAACTCTTTGGCAGGGATGGAACCATAAAGGGAATGTTTGTGTAATACAAAATCTGCTTTCTTTTAAAAAGGCAACTTAATTATTTAACATAAATGTAAAAGCTTTGTCACTACAGTATGGACAAATAGTTTTGAGCCTGGAAATGTAGTTGCATTTTAAAATTGAATTGAAACGTTTACCACAGAGGAACAGGAAAAAAAAAGCATCTGCTCTGGAAAAGGTCAGAAATTTGTACTAGGTTGTGTTTACTTGGAACATTAGTGTTCTCTTAGGAGGCTGGCTTTTGATAGTATGTGTACTGACATTAATTACTCTCGTGATATTAAAAGATTTTCAGTAAATTTTCATTTATCACTATAAGGAATTAATATCTTCCTTCCTCTACACATTGTCCAAGAAAAAATTGAGAGAATCCATTTATCTTGCAATATAACAAAAGTTATAAATGTATCACTTAGTGGCAGGTGTTACAGCAGCCTTTAGGGCCTTAATTACTTCTGCTCTTCTTAAATGCTACTCCCATGAAATGTACCCTGGGAAAAAGATAGAAGAGGAACCTCTTATTGAAGGTGAGTTTGTTTTGCTTGACTAATGCCCAGATGTTGTATCTGAACTTACAATATAGACGTGAAATGTCTTGCTTTGTGGTTTCATTTCACAAAACTGAACTCATCTCTGGCGATACTCTGCTTTCGTGTAAATATTGTACATGTATGCTGAACTAAAAGTAACTTTCATGGGTATTCCGTATGCTGCTTCATCACTCTTCTTATCTAGTTTCATTGGAGAACATAACAGATGTTCTGGTTTCAGACGACATTGTACCTTTTTAGCCTCCAAAAAAACATTCACCTGATGAAAATCCATGTAGGTATCCAGGTTTCACTTTTTCTATTGCTTGCTTGTTATACGATGAGTGAGAATTCAGTATCTTAATCCAAAAGCGAAAAGCAACATTTTACAAAATATGCACTTAGAAACATAATTCAAGTAAGAAAGTTTGGAACTACAGCAGTTCTTGTGAAAGAAAAGAAAGAAGACTGAATCACCAGAAAAAGAAATGGAGACGTTTCACTGAACTTGCTGGATCCAAAGAATGTGTTGGTGTTGCTCTTCTCGCGCTTTGTTGTATTTGTATTATTGGATAGCTTGAGCAAGCATCAAGGAATGAAGTGCCACCAAACTCTGTAACTCAGTCAGGACTTCAGCTGAGATAAGTTTTGCCTATTCTTTCTTTGCAGTTAGGAGAATAATTTACCTCATTTGGAAAGCTGTAATTAGAAAATGATACACAAGTGCTTTCAAAAGCAATCTGTAGGAACTGAATTTCATACTGTAACGTCTTCAGCAATTTCTTGTGTAAATCACAGTACATACTGATTTTACAATTGATGGTTTAACAGGACTTGCAAAATGTTTCAGTTCTTAGTCTAGTATATTTTATATTCAAAGGGAGTTGTTTTTTATTGTTCTGTACCAGATCAGCATTGTTTTCCATGTACTTCCCAACAGCTACTTAGACAATAGTAAAGGTTTCCTTGTTGCAGTGCTTTATGGGAAGGCTTTCGAAGTCAAGAAGGGGCAGGCTGGCACTCAACTCCCATTGACAGCATAATGTTGCTCGCATTTTTGAAATCTCCTCACTAATGTTTAATCTCCATGTCACAGAAACCCTGTTGTAATATTTTATTTATCTAACTAGATGGGTTTTTTGACTTTTTCTGTTAATTTTTCTTTCAGCAGTGTTATTTCTTTTGTTTTATGTGTGCAAGGAGTATGCATTTTTTTAATCTTCATAATATTAATGAAAGACTGGAAGATACTTGTAATTGTTTTCAGTCATTTGAAGTGAACAACAGTCTTTTAAGTAAATGTGAATTGATATTTTTGGCAGTATTTTAGACTGGTTTACTCAACTCTGGAAATGTATGTTACCATTTAATAGGATAAATATCAGAGCTTTAGAGCTTTACGTAGTGTGTGTATTACAGAATTCCACTGATAATACTGCATTTCTGTCAGAAAAGTATCCTTTCTCAATGGCAGATATAAAGGTGAATTTCTAAGATGAGTGTCTTTTTCATGTTTCTAGCATGCCAACAAGCATGCTATGATATTTTATAGTTAACCTGCTCAGAATCATTCAAATATTTTACATTGATATATTTCTATCTTTGGGCTTTTGCTGAACCACTGATTTGCTGTTCCTTATTAGAGCTTGTAATTGCTATGTGAATCGACTGCCTTGGTTTACAATCTTACAGTGCATCATTGCCACTCGTGCAAGAGAGAGAGAGAGAAATAGATATCCAGTCATTGTTTTGCCAAATTACCAATGTTCAATGTCTATTTTCTTGATTTTACTATGAAGTGTAGACTGAAAATGCCTTTTAATGTTGTATAATCATCATTGTAATTGTTACAGGGTTCCATGGCATTCATTTATCCTATTCAATGCACATCAGGTTTTCCTTAAAAAATAAGGAAATGAAAAAAAGTAAAACTATGATGTGTATGTATGTTTCCATAATGTAATATTTCATGGTATCTTTTTATGCGAGCAGGGTATTGTATTGCATTCTCATTTGGCTACCAGTGTGGGGTGTTTAAGTATACCCAAATGACTGTCTTCATTTTAAACTCTGTTGGAGTAGTATTTTCTGTATAATCTTTTTGACCAGCTTTGATCCTGGAGAGCTTCAATGAAGCTACTAATTAGCTTTTTGATTCATCTGTGTTTAGGAAAGAGAGATTTATTATAGTAGCACCCACTTGTGCCATTGATAATTAAAAGATTGTCAGCATTTTCATTATACAGCTCTAGTCTTGCAGGAGAGAATCCCTCCCCGTCTGACAATTTGGATTATTTGTGAATGACTAAGGCACTCTGAAGAACTTGCCACTTAGGCTAAAATTAACTGGAAACAGCATTCCCATGAACCACTCTAGCCATCACTGCTGTGAGGTAAGCACGGCCTGTCACTCTTTTCTGTTAGGAAAAACAAGAAACTGAAGCACTAGGAGCAGAGCCCCCATGTGGTTTTTGGGGGGAAGCTGAGCTGTGCTGCAGGTAAATAAATTTAAAAACCCAGCAAAATAAGAAATAGATTTGTCATTTTTAGAAGTTCAGCCTTGTGTAACTTGTTCATAAACCCACAGAAATAACCTGTTGTTGCTTTGAAAAGCATTTTTATACCCTGATAGTTTTGTCAGTAGTCAGACTCTGTGTTCCTCATTTTTGGCACATGATCTGTTAACAGTATGTTATCTATCTGCTTTTAAAAATCTGATTTTTCCAAAATACACGTATGCCCTTTGCTCAACCTAAGATGTAAGTGCAGTTAATCTGTATTCAATTTAGGGTTGCAGCTGGCTGTTAGCATATGTGAAAAAACTCAGTTCACATAAGGTAGGTGATTCTTCACATTGTTCAAATCCCATGCATTTACCCTATCATATTCTAATGCAAAACATTTACAGGTTATCTAAAATTATCAGGAATTCTGATTTTGCAAGAATTAGCAAAATTGGACTGTGACCTACGAGAATGAAACTCTCTTTTTCTATAATGACACATTTTGGTGGCATTCTATGCCTTCCTAAAAGCCCAAGGTGAATCCATGGCTGCTTCTGTCTGCTTATGTGACTTACTCCAGAAACAGCTGCTCTCTGTTGCAGGCAAGGCTCTAATATGCTGCTTTGAAAATTTATGTATGTTTTATAAAAAGAAGATATAGCACACTGGCAGATGATATAAATATTACTGCATAACAATAATTCAGTTTCTTTTCTTTTAAAGACTCTTGAAGTAATGCGTTATTTTTACTTGGCTGTCAGTGCTTTTTACATTTATGAAAGTGAGATGGCAGGGGAGGAAATAGGATTGTATTAGACCTCTACTTGCATTTATGTGTTTGTGAAAGACCATAAGTATGGTTTATAAATTCTGTTAAATCAAATTCCTACCACTTATCACAACATAAATTTATTTTTTTTTCTATCTAGTCTCATTGACTTGCTTAAATAGATTTCTTCCTCCTCTTCATTTATTTTATCATTTTCTCTACTGATAAATCTACTGTCAGAAATAGTAGCTTCTCATCAGCTTCATCCAGCCTGTGAAATATTTTTTTTTAATAAGTAGCTTGTAATTGGCATCTTTAAGGGAAACCAAATGGCGGTGCTTTATAATAAAAAAAAAAAAAAAAACGAAGCAAGCACTGTGTGTTCTGTCACATTGCTCCAGTTCTGGAGGCCTTGGCCTTTGGAGGATGAAGGCAAATCTACTGTTGTGAGTTCTAGAAAAAGCAAGCATAACACACTTCTGTGTCAATGTTTATCAGAAGGGAGAGAAAGAGAGGCCCTTGCCTTTGGACAAGTGAACTGAAATTGTGAACTACTTAGTTTTCTTAGTTGTCTTTGACCTGGAAGTTGTGTTTCTGCTGAACCACATCAGCTGTTTGGTAAACCTCTGGATTTCAGCACAAGACAGGAAATTTTCTTTTAAAAATGTTTCCCATCCTCCCATCTCCCAGCAAGCATGCAGGTTGTAGTGGATTGTTAAGGGCATGTTTAGCCATATAGACTTTTAAATCAAAGTATGATACTATATGTATTCTGACATAATTGTTTTCTTGCATTGTAATACAATGTACTAACAAAAGACAATGAGTATTTTCACATTTTTTAAAAAATTAAAATGCAGTTAAAACCACATACACATTTGGAGTTGCCCAGTACAAAGAAAAATTGCCATTTGAATGCAATCTGGTACTTGTGACCATTAAATTCAGGGTGGACAGGAGATGATGTGCACACAAGTCAGTTGAGGGAAGTAGCGTATTACAGACTTGGTGGAATTTAATGTTGTTACTTCTCTTGTTAAAATTCCCTGCTACCAGTTGGCTAGCCTTAATTATTGTTTTTGAATTTTGCTGAACTTCAAAGACTGGGAGGTGCTTTCAGATCTGATATGTAAAAATGAGAAATGATGTTGGAAGTTATTCTCAGCCAGATAGAACACACAGTTACTGTCTTATTATTGCAGTGTAATATATCATCAAAGAACAGATAAACAAACTTCTTCTGATTAGTTTCCACCTCATTTATCTACTTTGTATAAATTAACTATTGTCCTTGACATCTAGAGGTGAAACAGTCAAATTCTAGTACTTACAGACAATAATAATGATATTCTATCTATATAAAACCTTTCTTGGTTTTGCACATCACAAATACTTTTTTACATATGTGGTTGTGTTATGTGTGAAACATTTCATGATGCCACTCTCCTTTCTCCACAGCTCTTGTAGTTTATTGTTTTAGGATAGAAATATACACATGACTTAAGCTACAAAATTGCCTTTATACAGTAATAAGCTACCTCTGGCCAGAATAAAACATCTGCTAATCAGGCAAGGTGACATAACACACTTATGGGGTGGAATGAAGGGGCACATTCTATCCAATTTAAACTACTAGTAGGTATTTTCAGTGGATAAGATGTAATTACTCCAAAGGGTGCAGTTAGCCATGCCTGTGGGATATATGATAATTATGCATTGGTGGCTCCGACTTGATGTTAACATTTTGTCCACCACGGTGGTGCCACTGGCTCTATATCAGTATTGATGTTGGCTCGGGGGCAGAGTGCCCACCACTGAACCACCTCATACATCACACTGTCTCGCTCTCCTCCCAACAGTGCTTTTTCTGTAGTGCCTTTCCAAAGTGCTTTAGTTTTTGGAGAAAGTTTTTTGGGGTGCCTGTCTTATGGCCATTAAAGGTTGAATTTCCATCAGGTGTTAAAAATTATTTGAACAAATACTTATATCGAAATTTAGTAAATTTATCCGCCCTTCTGCTTAATGAATTTAAATGTAAGTTTCTATGCCAAAATAGTTTAGAATGCATGTGATTTCATAACTTATATGGTACATTGGAAAGCTTTTTGAAAATATGGCTATAGCATCTCAGATTCGTAAGACAGTATTGTGGAAACAAAAGAGCAGTCATTGCTTTGTGTTACCCAGTAATTGCAAGCAAAATATCACATACTGGAATGCAGTCCAGAAGAATAAAGCTGTTGATTTTGCCCTGAGTAGGAAGTGGCAAATGTGGATTTCAAAGAAATATGGCCAGCACTGATCCAGAATAGCCAAACTTGATCCTTGAAATACAGTGGCCTGAAGGGGCTGCGCTATGACTGGGAGATTTCAGCATCATCAGATGTATTTTGGCTAGTACATGTTTAGCAAGGGCAGTCACTTTAAGTAGCATGTGAATCAGAAGATTTAGAAAAATCTAAGATTAGTTTCTTGTGTTAAAATTTGAAGGCTACTGCAAAAATCATTTTGGCAATAGAATTTAATGAGCAGATAGAGAGAGAATGTTTCTTTTGCATATTCTGTACAACTTCAGAGTATAATTTATGTTTCATTTTATTGTAGCCTGAAGTATATGTATATGCGCATGCCTATATTGTGCAGGAAAACGAATAAATTTTTTTAGTGGTGAAGAAACTTCTATATAAGAAGTGTATTTTAGAGATCTAATCCTCCTTCAAATTTATTAAGCCTTTTTGAAGTAATTAAATGTAAGTTAGATAGAAGATGATACTTGTCATAATTTCATTGACTGTATTGCCTGTAAAGGGAGATTTGGTTTTACAAGAACTGATGATTTATATTACCTGTTACCTAGATTTTGTTTGTAGGCTCAGGTTTTTTACTGTCAGAATTGTCTACTTCTTTCCCTGAAAGCAGTGGATATGGGAAATGACAACAGAACGTATAGACTATACCCTGGCTAATTCTCTACCCCCTGGCCCCAGCCAGGGCAGGTGATGGGGAATGGCGGGTTGTGGTCAGTCTGTAGCAGTTCCTCTCTGCTGCTCCCCACTCCTCACACTTTTTCCCCGCTTCAGTGTGGGTCCTCTCCATGGGCAAACGGTTCCTGTGGGAAATACCCACGTCCTCTGGCGTGGGGCCCTCCACAGGCTGCAGCCTGAGTATCTGCTCCCCCATGGTCTCCCCTCAGGCTGCAGGGGAATCCCTGCTCCAGCCCCTGGAGTACCTCCTCCAACCCCTTCTGCTCTGACCTCGGTGCTCACAGGGCTGTTCCTCGCGCTTTTCCTCACTCCTTTCCTCACACTTTTCCTCACACTTTTCCTCACACTCTTCCTCACGCTTTCCCCTCGCTGCCTGGCAGCGTTTTGCCCTTTCTCATACACGTTTCCACAGAGGCGCCACCAGCCTCGCTGACAGGCTCAGCTGTGCCCTGCGCTGGGGCAGCTGCAGAACCGGCTGGAACTGGCTGGAACTGGCCCTGTCCAGCACCGGGACCACCCCAGCCTCTCCTCACAGAGACCCCTGCAAGCCCCCACTGCCAGCACCTGGGCATGGACACCCAATACAAGTTGCTTCAGGTTAGGCAAGCACGTACACTGTTGTACATCTGTACGCATCTGCCCATCTATACATACACCTTAAGCTTGCTACAGAAAAACAACGCAGAGTTCAGGATGGGCTGCAGAATTCAAGGAAGAAAGAAGCGTTCAGACAGCTGGTTGCTGCTGAGGGCTTGGCCGCTGCGGCTGCAGCTCATTTAAAGATCGCTCAGGTATGTGCAGAATTAAATGACACTCAGTATAGATGGGCCATCAGAGCTCTGCTGTCCCTCTTAGTGTATAGTATTTAAGCATATATTAGGGAAGACTGAGCACAGATTGACTTCCCGAACATTCAACCAAGTGATTGATACTCGGTATAAATGGCTTTGCAGTTTGTTTTCTTACACAGGTTCTTGCCAGTAGTTTAGGACTCACCTTTCTCTTGAGCGGAAAGAAAAAAAAAAAAAAACAGAAAAAGGAAAAAGAAAAGACTTACATGGAAAATCCAGCTGCAGTTACATTTCTTATCTGTACCACATAGTTCCAGAGAACAGGACTTAGAGGGCTGGACCTGTGCAGATAACTGTTTGGAAGTCATTCTAGGATAAGCCCCTGAAACTCCACAATGCCTTATACATGACTTTCCTAAATGTTAGAGAGTTTTCCTCTCTGCTGTTGCATGGAAAGCTTTTCACTAGAAGGGGACACGTGGTGATTTGCTAACAAAACCAGTGTTCTGCAAGAGTGAAGGCATCTGTTCCCTGCGGCTTTGTTCCTACTGCAGCCTTCCAGGACTGCACAGAAGAGGGGAGTGCTAGATGGCATTTCTTATTATCATATTTTTTCTCTGCTGTTAAACTGGGTTTTGTTTTTATTGATGTGAAAGAAAGTCACCAATGACCTTTCTGTTCTCAAGTTGCTCTCAGAAAGAGGAGTTAAAAGTATAGCCAGAAGTTAACTGTAGTGAGCATCTGAAAGGACAGCAGTGAATGTCAGAGCTGAAGGCTGGTACAAACTCATAGCACCCTTTTCTAGTGGTCCATTTGTGTATGTTGAATTACGGATCATTCACCTATAAAACAGTTTATGTATTAATAAACATTTTGTTGTAACAGTCTGAGCTCAGAAAACTCTTGTAATTGCAACAGATGATAAAGTATCTGGGGTTTATTTTAATTGTTTTTTAGTATACTTCTGGTGAGCATTACTAGGAAAAGCCTGGTTAGGAAAGTCAAATGAGCACTGACATACCTGACACAGCAAATCGGCTAAATTCCTATGGCCATTAGCTGAAACAGTAAATGGAAACAGAACAGTTCCTACATATTTATAAGGAAAAACAAACGCCTGTTTGGCTGGCTATAATCTTTCACAGCCAGTTGCTTTATTTTGTAATTACAGTGTGTCCTTACCTTACGGTAACATCTGGGACAGCCAGCCCTTCACAGTCCCCGGGTCCAGACCTCCCGACTGTGGGAGGAATGGACTCCTAGAACAAGGGTTACTTTGTGTCGCTTTGGCAAAGAAAGTTACCGGCAAATGCCAGGAGCGGGACAAACATGTTCTGGAAGGAACTTTGTTCAACCCCTCCCAGCTAGGACAATGCTGACCCTAATAGTATCTTAACAGGAGAAGGCTTCAAATGAAGAAAACAATCACTACTACAATTTTTTAAAAAGCTAGGTATGCCTCACTTTGTTTCTTCTGAAGTAGCTATCATCTGTGATAAAAAGATACAGAACCCCAGTCATGGTGATATATTTATCTCAAGAAATGTTTTTTACAGCCTATCAGAGATTATCAAATAAACACATGACCTCGGCATTAATGCAGTGATTTAGCAATGCAGTGTCTCTGTTCTTCCACTACTTGGAAGGGCTGTCAAGGAAAATGAAAAATTGAACTGTATCTTCAAACCACTTGGGTTCAGGTGCAGAAAACAGTAAACCCCATAGCAGAGGCTTTTGAACACAGGGGTTTTATACTTCAGAATCTGTTGGTGTCAAGGTCAAGTTTAAAGTCTTGATTTTTCTCTGAGGCCTGACTTGTCATCCTGCTATGGCTTTTCTAAGTAAAAGCAGTGGTTCTGCAGCCTTCGGAAGAAAAAGGAATATGTTGGGATGCTGTGTGCTGTGATGATCCCTTCCCTTACCATTTCTAAAGAGTTTAAAATATATTGACCTTGACAACTGGATTGTTGGAGACTGAAGTCTGACATTGTTAACAGATAGTCCTGTAGGCTCTTCGGCAGAAGCTGTGCATGGGTTTCTCTCACTAACATACTGGATACCTTGGCTGACTCTCTACCTTAGCTGCAGGCAAGTACTTACACTGATCATGTGCCCCCTGAAATCATTATGGAGAGATAAAAGGTATATTTTGTGATCTTAGATTGCAGATTAGCTAAAATAATTTGCTTTGTTGGGTCTGAGTTTTGTGCTTCTGAATGGTCAAATCTTTGTGAATGCACTTTCAATTTATCAGGCTGTGAAAAATACTATTGGCTTCCATTCATTTGTGTCTAAATCTAAACAAATAATGTGAAATAGAGGAAATGATTAAATATAGCCACTCTGTTTTTCATTGGAAAATATGTTTGTAATGTCACTAATTGGATAGAACTGTGGCATCACTTGCTGTAAATATATTAATTGTGGTAATCAGGATACAATTTTTATTTGCTCTCCTATCACTTCAGATAAGAGCTGTGGGGAGCTGTGCAAGTGACTTTGCTAAGGATGACTTAAAATCAAGGACTGCGATGCCTAGTGCAAGTGATTCCACAGAATGTGAATGGCTAGGTGGCAATGGCTCAGTTTGTAGGTGTCACTTGAGCAGCAGATGGGGCTGCTGAAGACAGCAGCAGAAGCTGCAATTACTAGCAGTGTATATGAACTTGAAATGCATAGATGCTTTCCATCTTAAGCTTCTTATTTTTGTTTGCCCATATGCTGACTTTATCTTTTTAATGTAGTTCATGGCACAAACTGGCATTTGGAGTCTTAGCGTGATCTGTGTCATACCTATAGCAGGGATGTGCTGGTGGGCAGCTAAGCTGCATTCCACAGGTCTCACTAATGTGTCTCTAATCTCTTCTCTGTATGGCTCTTTGAATTGCAACTAGATAGTTCAGAGCACAGAATCAATAATGTGATACTAAGGTAACTCATTAACTGCATAACATAATGAGTTTGAACAATCAGATTTAAGAGTCTTGGGCAATAGCAGTCCCCTTGGTGAGTCATTCTGTCCTAGGCTGTGTCTCTGAACTCTGCCCTGGCTTCAGTTTCTATCAACATAGACTTACTAGATGTCACATCACAGTAGCTGTCTGAGCAGTCTCCTAAGAAAACCTGACTGCTGGAAATATGGTTATTTTTTCTGAGCGTCTGTGCTTTTTTACCTCTTTCACTTTTTTTTTTTTTTGGGGGGGGGGTGGGTGGTGATGGGGAGGGGTGCTACTCAAAGATAAATACATGCAGTTTTTCTACTATAGTGGAGAATTTTTCTGAACAGCAGCAATGTACATTGACACCCAATTCTTAGCCCATGAGCTATAGTAGAATTCCTGAAGAGATCTAGCAGAAGTTTTGGTATTTCGTAGGTTATTTACATGCATGATTTATGTTTCACCGTAACCATAATGGATGACAAGCCAGACTCTAAACTCTCTTTTAAAACTGCTGTGATTTTGATTGCCTGAAAACCTTATTAGGCATGGAAAGCAAGAGTTTTCAATTCTTGGTCTTATGAACGGCTTTACAGAGATAGAAACAAATCAGTGAGGGTAATTCAGGTCCCTCCCCCCCCATTCTAATTTTGAAATTAACCTGATCATTTTTCTAGCTATATCTATGTCTGCATTTACCCCTCTCTCTTCCCCTTTATATGTAATAGTAAAAATGGAATATTGGTATAGTTTAAGCAACCTAATTTTTAATTGTATATTTTTTGCTTTTTTTATTATGAAGATCATATCAAATGTTGTGAAAAGGTAAGGGGTTTATATCCTATTGTTTTTCTTTCTGTAAAGCTGTTCTAAATTAAACCAGCAATGTTGTTTTTGTCGTATTGGTTCCTATTTGGCTGCATTATGTGTAGGAGGGTCAAAATACATGTCTTAGATTTATGTGGCAATATAAAGAATAGCTACAAATGCCATGAGGCAGACAGTTTGAGTCTGTCCAATTGCTAAGTGTTTCACTGTGAAAAATGACTCCTTGTTCTTTGGATCACAGAGATTGTACAATTACAATTTTAATCAATCCAGCACAAGATTCATTGGTTCTTACTGTGCAGAGCACATAGTCACAGTCCAATAAATCTGCTTCTGATGTGCAGATTCAGACTCCTGGAGCCTCTAGAGACTGTATACAAATGATAGGCATGTCTGCATTGCCTATGTATTTGCATGCTGTCAGGCATACAGGGCGGGGGTGCTGATACTGTTCTGACTTCTGATGTGGTACTTTATGGCTTGCATTTGAACGATTAGAAATTATGTGCTTGAACTGGTGGATGCAGGAGACGATACTCCTTTTTCTAGTTTCTGTCTTTCTCAAAGTGAGATTTTGGTGCTCTTAGATTCTTCTGTTGAGGTTTAGCTCTGGGTGAGTAAGATCTTCATATTCTCAGGGCTAGTAAGGCATTGCAGCATCAATAAGAGCCTGTCTGACCTGATCCCTTTTGAAAGAGCACAGAACTGTCAAGTCATGGGAAGTGAAGCATGTGGTGGATGGGCAAAAATATGTCCAGTTGAAAGCACTAGGAATGGTGAGAGTGAAGCTTACCCAGCACTCTCCATGTTACATAGAAATGTTTGTAAGTTTACCAAAATTGTAAGTATTGGTCTGAAATGGAACTGACTTTTATCCATACATCCCCAAAAAAGAACTCCTGAAGACAGCAAACGTTTTTTCCTGAAAACCCATTTTGAGTCTGAGGAAAGTGAAGTCTGCAAGGAGGGGTACATCCTTTGAAGTGTCTCTGAAGAATTTAGACAAGCTGTAATCTTCTGACATATTCCATACATGATCCATACAAGTTTGTTAACAACTGTTACCTAGATTCTCTGAAGATTTTTTGTCTTAGCTGAACATGATTAGCACCAGTCCTGCTGATGGGTTTGTACCTACGCCATCCCAGGACTGAGAGACAATAAATATGCACCGACATGCAGGAGAAAATTAGCAGTAAACCAGCTTTTTGTTCCTGTATCCAAATTTATTGCCTGGCATAGCACTGAGAGTAGACAGAGTGTCTGTCCTGTGCTGACTGTCTGGAGGAAACAGGAGAGAACTGCCTGAGTGGAATGTGAAGGAATGGCAAGAGAAGATAAACAGACAGTAACCTGCTGGTGAAGGAAAGGGCAGATAACAGAAACCTGAAGTATTTGATGGGCAACAAGACAGGTAACAGTGCTGAATGGGAAAGCCAAGTATCTTGTGGAAGGAAATATCAGCAGGACATGAAGGAAGCAAGAACAGAAATAGTGCTGAAAAGGAGAGGGCATGGACTGGATTGCAGGGCTCATAGAAGCTGTGGAGGGCACGGAGAGGAGCCAGGCCATAGGAAAGAGAAGAAGAATGGGACGCAAAGAAGTAGGTTATGCCATTCCTGGCATTTCCTTAGTTGCAGCTGTGGGGTTTTAAACCACAGTATTCTTCTGATATAGCATGGATCCTTTTGGATTCAATGTCCAATTCTCTTCTGGCTTTCCTTTTAATATTCAACTTTTTACTAACTAAGGAAGTAAGAAATAACTTCAGAAAAGTTAATGCAAAAAATACAGACTGAAAAAGGCATCTAGAAAATTCATAAAGTATCAAACATTTCATTTAATTATGTTTATCTGTCTTTTAAAATGTTTATTAAATTAAAACAAGCAAGCAAGAAGCCATAATTTATGATTGACAACAAATGAAGGTTTTTTAGCATCTTTTTTGATAGCCTGAGAGAAGTTACAGCAAAACTGACTGAAAAAGAAGTAATTTTGAAGATACTTTCAGTGGGTTATTTTCTATTCCTTTGTAGATCTTTCTAAAGGTAGTACTATACAATGTTATATAATGAAGGCTTTGCTGTGTAACAACAGATGACATGCTAATGATAAGGAGCATAAAAAAATTTATTTTGGTTTAAGTAAATGTTTCAGCCTTTTGTGGGTAAATAGTATCCATTTAAAGGATTGTGTACACAGTGTTTCAGATGAAGAATCTCTGTCTTGTCTATGCGGAAATGTATAGAACTTCTTTTTGGGAAATAGTATTGCACTTACATCCAAATATTTCCTTTCACAATCTGTGCAGAGACTTCTGCCTTCTCCTTAGGAGTAGCTGCTTTCTTTGGTGCTGATCTGTAGTTGCAGTGTTTCCAAAATATTTTTGGTCATTCAGAATAAATGCAAAATATTTTCACAGTTCTGCTCGTCATGCTCAAAACCATGTTTACATTCATGAATTTATTTTCTTCAGATCTGGGGGTGGTGGTAGATGGTATGCATATATGTCATTCAGTGGTGTTCGAGAAAATAAAGAACCATTTAGACCCTAAAAGACTAATATTAATATGAAGCTCACTTTGCAGTTTGCTTTCCAGGCTAAATTCACTGATGTTCCTGTGCAGTACTGATATTCTGCCTGCTGGTTTGGTTTTCTGGAAATAGTCCAGGGAAACAAAGCCTTCAAACAAGAAAGCAAGGTTTTAGCATCAGGATGTTTTATTTTGAGGAAACTTTCAGCCACTCTATCAAAAAGGAGGTAGGATTAGTTACTAAATAAATTGTTTATGGTCCTGCTGCATAATGAATTTTTCTCCTCTTACTCTTCTTACTTACTCTTAAAAGTAACCATTTCATGGCATCACTGAGCATTATTTTCCAAAGATCTTTGTCTTGTTAAACAGCCAAGTTCAACCAGGAGAGAAGCCTGTTCTTGCCAGTGGGAAGGAGGCACTGAAAGCCAGGGATTACAGTCTCATAACTGACTCTGAGTCAGACCTCTGAGTGAGTCAACTTAATTTCATGGGGACATGGAGATAATGGTACTTAACTGTGGTGCTGTAAGGATTAGGTTGTTCTTGTAAGTTGTTTTGAAGATGGAAGGTACCACAAGAGCTGAGAAGTCAGGCTTTTGGTTATACACCAAGAGCTCAGTGCAGGAGAGTTTCCAATGTGCTTAAGCATTTCTGGTATGCAATTCCCTGAAGCCCAGTGCCTATCCATTTGCTTTTTCCCAGACAAATGTTATCATTAATGGACTCTTCCTATCCTTTTAGAAGCTTTAGAACACAAATAGGTTTTTTAGGCCTGAAAAACCATTTAATGGTTTATTTCATATCCAAATGCAAAATGGCATGGGAGACTAGCATTGTTTTCTGACAGATTGTCAAGCCTGAGGCTAGTGTGCATGTCTGGCCTCACTGAATTCAACAGTGCTAATTTTTAGAGGAGGATGGCTGACTGAATTCCCGCTATATTGGTTTCTTTTTAGAGTTTTTCTTTTATCCTGTGTTATGATGCAGTTTGTCTTTTCCTTCATAACAGGCAATGACAAGTCCTTGGGGTGGCCTTTAGCTTAGAATTCTAGGAAAGTCATATGGATAACATGGTGCATAAACATTCACTGAAGCATGTTCAGCTTTTTTCTACTGTTCATGTTTCCACATGTGCTGTCCTTAAATTTAAAATACCCCTTTCTCCTTGTAAGCCTTCAAGAAAGACAAGGGAAAGTAGAGTAACCTGCTCAGTGCACAAACTTTGTACCTGGGAAGTCTGAGATCATATACATTATTTGCAGCTGGGAATGCTTTAGGATTTTGAAGGTTCTGAAAAAGGGGGCCCTTGTACCTCTGTGCAGATAAATCATATATTGTCCAAGTGATTCTGCTACACTGTATGAATCTGACTAGACTCAGCACAAGGAGTACAGAACTAGGCATTGCAAAACAAGAAGATGCGCATTTTAACTGCACTTGTGCAGCAGTTCTTTTACCGGATGTAAGGTAGCATGGGCTGCTCAGCACTTGGAAAGGAAGCAAGAGCTTGGGAAAAGCCATGTCCATATGCATGTCATTTAAGGCATGGAACTGTGTTTTCATACAAGAACTGCTGCTTTATGCAGTATGTCTCTGAAGACCAGCACTGGGCAGTGATTCTCTGCATCCTTCACAAATTGGGTTTCTTGTCCAGCCCCCAGGCCCTGAATCTTCAACTGGCACTTCTCTGCAGTCTTCTGCAAATACCTGCCCAAGTTAGAGGAGAACTGGAAAAAGGAAATTACTGTTCCAACCATGCTTCCTATGGCACTGTCAAAGCCATATTTTGCCAGATGAAACTCCTCTAATGAATACTTTTAACAGAGATGCATCTGTTAGGTGCACCAGCTTCTCCAAATGGTGGGAGGTTTTAGTGTAAGGACATTGTAGCTGTCAAAGAGAATTCCATTATGGCAAAACGGGTGCAGATTTCTGTCAATAAGGACAAAGCAAAGTTTTCTCCCAAATAGTATATGTGTTTGTTATACCACATTTTGTCGTCTTCGTTAAACTTTGCATTATGGTATTGAAGTAACTTGTTTTCACTCCCCTCCCTCCCTCAACATGATGGCATAGTTTTTGGCTTTCCTGCTCTATATTAGAGCAGTAGGAATACCATTCATGACTTTTTTCCACTTTACCTTTTCTCTTTTCTTTGTTTTTAATACAATTGGTAATACTCCAAATGGTGTACTGGGTTGTGGCTCAGTAGGCACTGGGCAGGGAGATTGCTGAAAATGAGGAACACGTTAGTTTAGGTGGGTTGTACTACTTTTAGCATAAGGGTGCAGGTGCTACCAGTGAATAGAACAAGAATTTCCTCTGCAGACTTCAGCATCTAAAGGCATCTGGTCCAGCATCTTGGCAACAGGTCCATTAGCCTTTAGCTAATTTGGTCATGCCTGATTTACAGTGCCAGTCCAGCAAATAACAGTGGAGAAGAACTGAAACCGTATGGGTGCTTTTACTATACTGAACACAATCGTCTGTGAAGATTTCTGCTATTTGAAAAGGCTCTAAGAGGTGGACCGGGCTAAAACACAGCTTCAGGAGCTAAAATACTATGTGAAGCATTTGGGGCATGAATCCATGCTCCCTTGATTTCAGTTATTAGCTGAATCGATCATTTTACTTTCCCTTGCTTTTTTCTCCAGCTTCTCTTATATAACTTTCCCTAGCTGCTCAATAGATGACATACTACCTTATTTTCCCCTTATTTAGTTTGCATTTAAAAATGCAGTACATAAGACATGACAACACATGCTTTTGACCTTGCAGTGCTGACCTTATAACTAGTATGTTTCATAACATCTCCCACTGAAGAAGATAAGGTTGACTAAACTAGATCTGTTTTGAGCCGTCGGGCATTCATCCGCAATGCTAAAGCCAATTTCAGTGAGGTCACTTTTTCACACAGTGAATCTATAATAGTTTTTGTCTCCTACTGTCTGATTTATTCTTCTGGCAAGGACTGCTGGTTTCCCTGAAACTGAGAGGCAGGTCGTTCTTTTTCGTTAGTTGGGGTTTTTTTTTTTCCCTAGACAGGAAAGTGATATTTATTTTTAAGTGCACAAGATTTTATATACAACACTTTACCACATCTCAGTTGTATTACTTCACAGTTTTCTTTTTGATCTGCCCGTATTTTAGGCTCCTGCAGGATTTCCATTGCGAACTGTACCCTGTTGCTATACATAGAATGCAAAGTATTTAAATACTTTCCTGCTTTATGGAGATAATTATAAGCTCTATTTCCTGAACAATGAAAGCAAGACCAATGCTTAAGTCTTCACATTTCATTTGTAATAAAGCAGATGTAAAATGAGTTCCAAGGGATTATATACCCTGGATGTACTTTGAATTGTCCCATTAAACACCTTTTCCCAGAGAGCATTGTAATTACCACATCTATTTGATAATTTCTCATTAATTACAACACCACTAATCCTTAGTATCCTATGCATTTTCTTATTTTCTTGGAGTTCTCTGAATGAACTAGAAAGTAAAGAATATAAATATGTAAATGAGATGTACACTAGGGAGTTATTGGGGTCAAATACATGCTAAGGTCAAAATGGAAGTGTAGCTCCATGCTGGCCTGCATGGGTTTGCCTACATGAGGATGGTCTAGGGTAATTCTGTGTCTGTGAAGTGTTTCTGCCATCTGCAAGTCAATGAATGACTTGGCACTATGTCTGTGCTGCACAAATTAGCCATGGATATTTAGCAACAGACTGGAGGAAGAGGAGAAATCAAAGTAGTGATTAGTAATGTAGTTCCACATTTCATATATATACAGACTTTCTAATTTTTGTGAGATCATGTGGATGCAGTTCAAGTAACTGCATACAAACCGATGAAGATTTAGACACCTAGAGGTGGAATTATTGCTCTTGAAGGTACAATTGCAAATACATAGCTGAGCAAGAATGATCCATTATTGCCTGTAAGATAAAGAAAAAAAATTAAAGTTTTTCCTTATCAAATGGTAGCTATATCTCTTAAAATGTGAATATATACTTAAATGTAGGACAGTCAGTTGGATTGAAAACTGACTGAATTGACTTTTCAATCTCAACTGTTCTGTGATTCCATCCAGAAAGATGGAAAATATATTACAATTAAACTTTTGAAGAGAAGACTGGAAGGGAATGCTGAGAACATCTGGAACAGTGAGTTATTTCCTTATTGAGCAGTGGCAACCACGTCATAATTACCCGTTATGAAGGAATCTACATAAACTACTTCTCTATGCTCTGTAATTAACTTAAAACATGCTATAAATGCTAAATCAATAACTGTTAAGGTGGCATTAAAAAATCCCCACACAAAGAAAACCAGAAGAGAAATAGGAGTGTTCATTAGCACTGTCAGTGGCCTGTGTCTCTCCAGTGGACACACCAGTCAGATCTCTGTATTGTAACACCCCAAAGAGCACCAGTGCACCCATCCTACCTCCCAGTCTTTTGTCTCTACTATACTTCTGTCATTCATCACTCAGCATTTACTCTAGGAGATCATCACAGTGCTCACATCCACCCCTGCATTTCTATTTAGGTAGCTTAAACAAAGCCAAGCTCTTCCAGTCCCTCAGAAGACAAATACTTCAAACAGTAACACTTCATCATATTTTTGTTTCCGTTATGTTCATGGATAAGGATCAAGGGTACTCAGAACTATACCAGATAGCAATATGCCAAATTAGGTCTTTCCCATGTTCTTATTTCCTAGCGTTAATATTCCCTTGTGCCTAATAAAAATGCTTCATTTCATCCAATTTAGAATTGCATTCACTTTCTTCACAGCTTCATTGAGGTGGTGATGCATAATCATCCTTTGAGCAATAATCTATTTTTCTTTCTGTCTTCATAATTTCCGATTTATGAATGTACAGTTAATAGCAACAGAAGCCACAAACCCCTGCACCTTATAGTGTTAAATTTCATCTCACAGTCCTTCATATTGGCAGTGCCTTCTAATTTTTTCTTGGATCCCAAGATCATTCTCTGGGGAATACCACTAGTAGCCTCTTTATTCTGGTAATTCTCCTTTCAATATAACCTCTTGCATCTTTTCATTACAGTCACCCACAGTAATGCATATGGAGTCACCCTAAGCAATCTTCCAAAGTCAGAACTACACAAGTCTGTGAACTTTGGGTCATGTATGACCATAGGGTTAATATAAAATTAAAATGTAATTCAAGTTTATTCATAGAATTGTTGTGGCAGGATAAGGTTGGGAAAAGAGATAATATTTATTTTTTTCTTGACCAACCAATACTGATAGGATAGACAAGTTTTCAGACACACCATCAAGGTACACAAGGATGCTATCAATTTTATTCCTATTACATGATTACTGTACTTTTCCAACATATTTTTCTAATATAGAGTCACTTAATTGGAGTCTGTTAAAAGGCTAAGTTTTGTCCTACAATAATCTTCTCAATTCTGTGAACCCATTGACGGTTGATAAAGGAGTGTGATTTACTGATGTGATGTGGTAAAATGATGAAGTTCTTGCTTAGGGTCAAATCTTTCTGCAGCTACAATCTCAATTTAGAAAAGGAATGATGCTATTAGTTCTGATATCAAGGTAGCTTCCTTGGCTGACTTCTAGTGTAAATCATCATGACCTGTGCATTCATCATTCTGGAGGACAGCCTTCTTCTAGTAGAGGAGTCTGAAATGCAACTAGTAGCAAGTTAGCCTTTCATACTGTCCTTCAGGATGAATGGTTTTCTAAAGTTGCTGCAAAGAAGGGATAACGTCTTACTAAAGTGTCTCAAAGTCCACCCTTCACTGTAGAATGAAGTGGTAGGTGTTGAAATGCCTCAGTTACTAAGCATACTATGAAACAGAGCAACCTTCAAAACATTGATGACGAGAGTTGTAGTGATCATTGTTAAATGGCACAGATCTTCATTATCTTTCAGTGGAGGAAATCCTCCTTTTCAGGATATTATATTTCTACTGTCATGTCCAGATTTCCACAGTTGCAGTGTTAGTATGTGGTGCTGTAGTAGGATCTGTCTTAAGGGCAGAAATGTTCCGAGATTTATAATGGCATTGGTTTAGAGCCATGGTAGAATTTTTCTTATGTTGCAGAAATGAATGCCAGTGTTTCATCATTGTATTATAACTTTCTCTAGGGCAGTGTTTCTAGCATTGCAATTTTAGACTATAGCTCTTTCTTGGTAAGAGATACCTCCAAGGAGGGATTCTCATTATTTTAAGCACTGTTATGCCTCCAGAGGAGAATTCCTGAACCAAAACCATAAATTTATTCCTTTTTTTTTCTTTTTCTTTTTTTCAAAATAAGAGCTACTTCCTGAGTCACTCTGACAGTACACTTACGTAATACAGCTACCAGCACAAGATTCCCAGCCCTCTCTTTAGAGGCATGTTTCTATCAAAGAACACTTACACAACCATTGTGACCAGCAGCAACATATGGCATGTGTACAAAATAATGCATCTTTCTGGTTTTCCTCTCTCAGATATTTAATATCCACAATGAATTTCTCTCTCTTCCCTTTCAGAGAGGCTTCATTGCCGTGTATTCTTATCCTATTAATTACTTCAGTCCACTTGGTAACTGCATCACTGGGGGAGAGTATGCAAATAAATAGCCACTCAAGATAGAAGAGAGTTAGTACATTAAACAGATAAATGAGTAGCAAAAATCTCTTCAGACACAGCAAGTAGTAGTTTTGGATTAGCACATCTTGGCCATTTTTTCTTGTAGTGCTTGGTGTTCCAGCACTTGGACAGGCCTGAAATATATGACAGCAAAGCAAGATTCATGAATGGGATAACAAGTAATTAGACGACATAAATTCAGCAACAATAGGGCACTCGTTTCAATGTATGAAATCCTGTCTGGGATCTAGATGGATCTAGGAACGCAACCATCAAGACAGATGTTAATACAGAACAAACGCTGGTAACTGCAGCGTAGAAATCTGGCGCTGGCACTGAGATTTACTGTGTTTGTTTTTTAATTTTAGTGAACTACTGGCTTTCAACTCGGAAAGAATCTGTTTCTGAATTTTAGCAAAACTTTATGTAGACTAGATTTTTCTGTGCGTGCAAACATGATCTATTTCCAGGCTTAATGACTTCTGAGCCCCAGAAAGCCCTAATGTTCTGCATTTATCAGGGTGAACTGAATTCTGCCCTGTTTTTATTCCTATTTAATTGCTATTGTCAGCTACACTCAACAGAGTTGGGCCTTAAAATGAGGCTGGCTGAAAAAGATCATAGGATGTTTAAAATAACAATAATACACAATTTTTGTAGTCTTCTGGGTTCAGTCGGTTCAGTTCTTTCTCTTTCAGAGGAGGTTTTTTAGGATAGCTTGGTTTGAACCATATCTTCACTCCCCTAAACAACTCTCTTTCCAAAGTAAGTCAGGATGTGCTTGGAGAAGGGCCTTGCAGTACTGCCTACAGGTTGTGGATGCTGCAGCCATCTTTGTGAATTTCTTGATGACCCAGATTAAGGTGAATCAAAAAAAGTTATTTATTCCAACCTTTATATGTCATTCCTGACATCCAGAGCACTGACATCACCATTTTGGAGAGGTCTGATATAACAGGTTATATCACACCTGCCCTGCAAAGATACCTGAGAGAGTGTGGGGTGAAGAAGTTGACGAGCTGCAGAAGTATGAATCAGCCTGCACAGAACTCTGCTGCCGTGGTGAGATTGTTGATGGCACTTACTTATACCTAAGATGCTTCTGCCTAATAGCGTGTTAAAGAGTATTTGTCTTCTCAGTTTCAGGATAAACAGTAATTTAGGTCTCTCAGTCTTTCCTTAATGCATCCAAGATGACAGACCTGGTTGCCTTTGATGTTTTGCAAAAGCAGATTTACATGCTTGTACAGTGAGAAGCTCTGGATTTCTAAGAAGTAGACTCTTTTTTTCTGTAGCCCTCAGCCTCCTAACCCAAGTAAGTTTTGTTCAAGCAAGTTATTTTGGCACCAGGAAGTTGTGACTTATAAACTGATTAGAGTGATATGGTAACCGCTCCTTCACAAACAGATATATTTTATTCTTTTACCCAGCACAATGAGCATACAGAGCAGAAGTTTGAAGCCCAAAGGGTCTGTATTCTTACTTATGCTTCAGTCTTTCACAGACCAGTTTTTGAGGCCCCTTTAATCCAATGAACTTGATCTTTGGTTGGATAGATGATGTGTTTTTGCGGCATGATAAAAATAATAAAAAAAGAATTCAGACTGTCCTAAAAATTTGCCTTAGTAAGCATGGGGAAACATCTTCCACTTAGTAAATTCCCCATTGTTTTTCTCAGAAACTCCTATATTGCATATGAGAGCACCTTATCTTTGCTGTGGTTTTGTTTCCTCTTAAATCCATTCTTATTTTATTTCAGACAGTCTGATATATTGAGATCTATCTGAATTTTAAAAAAATATATAAGGTACTCATTTTTCATACTTTTGGTGAAAATATTTCCAAGATATCCTCAAAGAGTCTATGGTTCTGCTCACATGGAAAGGAAAGCACACTGTGTCTGTCTCTCCAGATGTGATACCTGGACAACTTCAACCTCTCTAGCCAGCAAAAATGAGGCTTGTTCTCAGCCATGGTTTATGCTTACAGTTTGATGCTGTTGATGCTGAATTAGGGAGAAAATACAACATGGAAACAACTGAATGCTTAGAAATATATTTTTTAAAAGAGGAAAAGGCTTGTCGGCTTCCCACTTCTCAGAATGCTTAGAATTTAGAGAGATAAAGATTAATAGTGGTGTGTACTGAGGCATTTTAAAACTAGTTTTTGGGAGGGTTAACTGTGAGACATACAGCAAAATCTCTAAACCAAGGTATTATAGGAACTATTTAGTATATATTACACTGTAGTCAATAAATCATTATAGTCATAAAAACTGTAAATGCTTTTGAGCAGATTATATATAGTCATATATAAGTGGAGTCATAGTAAAATTACAGAATTTTTAAAGTTTAATTTGACAATGCGGTGTAAAAAGTTTTACTTTTTCTTTTCTGTCTCTTTGAAACAGCCTCCCAATGTGCAATAGTCCCATTAGGTTATCAAATGCCCTTGTTTTATAAAAACCGAGGACAGGCATTTTAGTCACCATGCTTCTCCCTCCTCTATTTGACTGACTGACTGACATTTGAGGGATTCTTCAGTGTGCTGTAGCAAAAAAGAGGTTTCCAACTTTAGAAGACATCCTTCATGCAACCTGACACTGTTGAATTCTTCGCAGGGAATTTCTTATTTAGCAAAAAACATTCCCTGGATTTGCCTTTGTTTTATAGCTTCTGCTATCTCATCATCCCTTTGTTGCTGATTGGAGGGTAGGTGAAAGTGCTCAGGGTCAGTCCTTGATGGTGCTCTGAGCTCAGCTGAAGGAACTGTATTCACTTCTGGAAGACAACATGAGAATTAACTAATATTTTGACCCCAGGTTTCACTTAGATTAAAAGTGAAAATCAGGTCTGTGGCTTAATAGCACATAATGTTGTATATGAAGCTTTAGGCCTGAGAAGATGGAGATTAATTGAAAAAACTGTAAGGAATAAGAAACTTAATATTTTGCTTTCAACATGCATAGCACTGTCCAGGATTTTATTTGTAAGTTTGGTGTAAGAATCTGGATTGTGTGTTTATATATTGATCTTTCTTTGTTGTAAGTGTTTCATGGTCTTTCTGCTTTACAGCTTGCATTTGGCCTGCAGCTATCAGTTCATTTCCAGAGAAGGTGCCTTTTCTAAATAATTCTCTGCTTGGACTAGGTGAGTTAAATTATCAGAATGGTGTACAGGAAATTAGGCATCTGACTTTTGTTTAAAAATAATAGGAGCAACATGCTTAATTTGCAGTGGAAGTTTACCATCTGCTTTAAAACAGTTCAGTTTTTGAAACTGAAAGTAATTAAAAGTGAATTTTTTTAGCAGATGTGGGGAAATGAGAACCAGAGAGGCCCAGAAATTTGGTGTTAGCATTGTTTGCCTTATAGTCACTTGCTTCAAAGAATAACAATTTTTTCCAGACGTATGTTAGAGTATAGCTGATCAGTAAGCCCTGGACTACCATATTTCAGATTAGAAAAAAAGACATGGTAAGGCATGTGTCCGAGAAGTATGCTTTGAAGCATTTTTGATCACAGGCAGGACGAGAAAGAAAGTGGCCCATGTAGCTGCACAGATAGACCAAAGGCAGGATGCAGTTTTTATCCATCTAATTTGTGCTATAGCTGACGCTACACCAGGGCTGTAAAATGATAATATCGTTTCCAATAATATTAACTGGAAACATTTATATTACTGTCTTAAGTGCTTCACTTCACCTCTTATGGAAGATTCCTGCCCTTTCCATTAGATGGCCACAAAACCAGCCAATGAGCCATCTGGTGTCGTCAGCAGGGATGAAGGTCGAGGGTTTTGGAGTTTCAGTCTCATCTCTACAGAGTTTCACAAGTGAACTTATGCGCTTCCTCCTAAGCAGCATGAATTATCTGGTAACCCCACTGTCAGTAATATTATACTCAGAGTTGGTTTTAATTTATTCAGTACATAGAAGAACCCTCAAAATGTTTGTATAGAATATACTACAGAAGTAAATTTAAAAAATTGAAGAACACCTTTTTTTTTTTCCATTTCCTGAACAGCTCTTTTTTTCACAAGAGAATAGGCCATCTGCTAGGAAAATAATATTCCTGGATTCTAAAAGAATCTCAATGCTCAGTAAAATCTGAACCTTTTCAACTGAGTATATATCTTATGCATATCTAAACCCAAGCAGCTAAAGAGCTAGACAGCTACTCCCAAGGAAAAAATTACACTCCTCATAAAATAAAAATTACTTTGGTAAATGTCATCAGTATAAGCAAACACTACAGAAACATGAGGTTAATAAAACATAGATATCTGAATTAATTTTCCAGTTTTTATTTGTTTAGTTCTGGTCTTCAATATGAAGGTATTGGTTGCTGGAAATGCACAGATATTTCTATTTCCTTTACACTTCATCAATTTTCCTTGATTTTTTTGTCTAATTATCTACTAGATTACACTTTATAGCCATATTGATACTGAGTATTTAAAAAGGTGAGTTTATCCACTCTGGTCTGTAAATTTGGATTGGTTTCTCTGGGCCATGTACTGACCACTCCCCATTAGTTAAAGAATATTCACGTCTTTGCTAGTTACAATACAAACAGAATGAGCAGCAATCTGCCAGCCTCTTCCCCACTACACTTTAGATCAGGTCAAACGCTTGCCTGCAGCAGCAGCAACTCGATACTGGTCTTCATGAAGCTACTACAGAACTCATTACTCTGGGCAAATTGCTTTGTATAGTTATAATGTACTGTGTTGGAGTCCAAAGGGACATGAACCCCAAACAGTGCTTAATACAGACCATAAAATATTTAGAGCCTGATACATTAGTTTTAAAATGCTTACAAAGGTTAAACTTTAGCCAAAAAGAGAAAAAAAAATCATTCTCCTCCCATTAAGTCAGTGATTTAATAGAGTTTTCAGTACAATGCATTTACTTCATGATAATCAATTACCTCCAGCAAATTAAAATATAAATTAGGTTGTCTTGGAGAAAAGGAAGCTCTAAATCAGCTCATTCTGGCTGTACATAAATATAAATTTTATAGTTATGGTTTCCCTAATGTCAGAACCAACACACAACAGAAAGATATTTTTAGCCATTGTGATTCTTAACCCATCAACTGTATTGATTTCATTTTTTTTTGTAGTTGGGAATATGAAAATATATAACCTGTCTTTAAAAAGTTCCTGCGTTTCTTTATTGTATGTATGCGGTATGCATGAACCTCATTAGGAATTGTTTGGGCAGCAAGCAATGTTTTTATTTCTACTCAGCAGGATACTCACAAAAACTCAGGGGTTTTTTGGGTTTCCTTTTCCCAGTGGGCAAACACACAGTGAATTGGAAATCTCATTTCTATTCAAAAGTAGAGATGATAATTATGTTCAAACTAAATACAACTGATAAATGGACTACCAATATCATTGTACATTGTCCTAACTAATACTGGATCATACTGTGTAATATCGAAAGGAGGAGAAAAATGGTGATTTATTCTGAAAGCTGTGTGGGGAATGCTGTATATAGCAATGTCTCAGTTATGGTTTTGTATAGTTTTTCTGCCAATGACAATTGACTGCATAACAGAAAGCTATATATAAATTATCAAATTTCAATTTCAAAATGGTATAAGTTGGTTTAGATTTTTCTTAGATCAATTATTGAAATAACAAAAAAGTTTACAATTATTTAGCAGCATTTGTGAAGACAGAAGAAATATTGTTATTAACTTCCAGTTTCATAGAAGCAGTTTGAAAGGTATAATCAGACTTCAACAGATAAAGATAAGGTGTTCTTTCAATTGAAATAAGTACAGCTTAATTTTAGGTATTTGCATTCTGATGTCTAGTGATTTGAGGTGACTTAAGAAGAAACACGTTGGAAATTCTTCAGGGGCGTGTAATTACATGTCAGTATCGTGGCTGGTAGTGTTATCCCCCTTCTCTCATTGATTTCTCTATAGGGTAGGAAGTAAAAACTGTCTATATATAGCAGTGGTATTTGTGGTAATATGGCTGTATGTAACGTGCAAGTTCTATGTGAGATTACGAACCCAAGGTACTTTTGCTGCACTTGTAGCTTTTCAGCCATCTTTCATCTCTTCTTATCTGCAAAAAGGCTAGAAATTCATGCAAGGTGTGATACAGGGTAAGAACAGGGAGGTCATTAAATCAGATGATTTTCTAATCAAAGAGAAGCACTCACAGAACTGTCTGCTGTGTAGGTGAACCAGCTGGTTGAGGAAAGATCACCTGATACCCTTCAATGGGAAGTGTGTGGTTCAGGTGCAGTTACTGTGTCATGTGCTGTCACTTGTCCTTCTTTTAAGTAAAGAACAATGGGATTTGGAAACGCTGAGGGTATAGTGTGCATTTTCACTACTACACATTCCTGAAAAGATTAACTGAAAACTTCAGGCTACTGGTGGCTGGAGCTCTTGGTGAAATGTGCTCAAGTTCAGGAATACCTTGAGGACAGCCTAGCCCTTGCAGTCGAAGCCCTGGGCTGTGCGCCTCCCATTCTGGAGATGCCAAAATAAAGCACAGTGCTGCAGAATGCCAAAATCGAGGTCACCTTTGGGCTTACAGATGGCATTGGGAGCAGCAGCACAAGCCCTGCTTTGGGTCCAGAAATGGCAGTGTTATTCTTCTTGCATCACAGCAAATCAGGACAGCAAGTTTTCTCTCCTGGCTTTACTGTGCTGTGAGTATGAGCCTCAGACCATGTTCTGGGCTTTGTGTGGCAATTTTGGCCCTGCATCCGCATAACAATTTAATTGATTTTGGAGAATGGTTCTCCTCCCATCTTGTGCTTAGCTATAATAGGGAAAACATGTTTTAAAATACCATTTTGAAAAGTATTACCATTTTTAAAAAGGACCTTTTTACTGTGCTATGTGGCTTCATGTTTTTTAAGGTGATGAATTGTGGCTAAGAGTGAAAAAAAATCAATTTTGCAGCTTTGTCAATGTAACAAAGATCCCTTGTATTCCAGAGGAAGAATAATTGATTCTTGAAATAAAAGTTAGACATTTTAAGCTTGCACTCCTGAGGCTGGTAAACTCTTGTATTATTTAATTTTTGTGCATGAGCGTTTTGTCGGTATTTTTTTAAATCATAAATACAATCAGGATCATCATCTTTCCAGCAGGCAAATGTTTTTTTTTTTACTTCTGAAAAATACTTTCTTTCTGACATCCAATACAGCACAGCTGAGTGACTCTTGAAAAGAAATTCAGACATAAAAACCCCACCATGAACCAGGGCTGCCCTGTGAGCAATTCTGTGATAGCTGGATTCCATATCAGATGAACTAGAGATTGTGTCAGTGTAGTTCAAAAAGAATTACGAGCTTGGTTTAATGAGATGTAGTTCCATGGTCTCCATTCTAGTTTTTCTGTAGTATTTACTATTTGATACAGAATACATTTTTAGATCTTTATTCTATGTGACATTAAAATATTATTTTCAGATTTAAATTAAAGATCTCAGCAGGATTACGTCAAGGCCTTCCCCCAAAAAGTAAAAAAAAGAAGTAATTTGTTTACCAGTACAAAAATGTTTCTAGTGAATTGTGGGAACTCGAATGCTCTAAACAGATGTTCTGAGAGGAAACCAGGCAAAGTTTGTCCCCAAATCCCTGAGAAATTCCACTTGAGGATTCATGAAGCAGTGAACGAAGGGGATGTACCTCTGGACTTCAGTCCTCATCAGTCCTGAATTTGTTTACTTTTCTGTATGTGAGTCTTTGCAGATCATAATCTGAGAGATGAGACTCGGAAATTAAGGCAATAGGACAAAATACATATAAGGCACTGAGAGATATGTTTCCTTATTAAAGGCAGAGCTAATTATTTGATCTTGAGTTAAAGCATCTCATCCGTATGTGTTAAATGCAGTATTTCAACACACAGAGTTATAGTGAAGAAATTTGTAAAGATACAGTTCTGTCTGTGGTGAAGGGCAGTATTTCTGTTTCTGCATTTCTGCTCAAGAAATACAGAAAATATTTAAAAAGGAGGGGCAACTCTCCAGTGGTGTCACATCAGAAATGGAAAAAAGTTAGGGGTTACCTCTTAGAACTCTTTTAGAGTCACTGTATCAGTTATGTGAACTACAGCCGAGGCAGTGGTTTAGAAGGTTAAAAGAAACTAGTAGAGGTTTTAAAATGGCAGTGACCGAGACGGATGTCTGCTTTGGAGCCACACTGCTTTAGCACAGCAGTACAAAGTGACCAGGACGTGCAGGAGGCTCATGGCACCTGCCAGTCCCAGCATGAGGAGGCACCCATACCATCAGTGGGAATCTGGGAGTGAGAAATGTCAAAGTGAAGTTTGTGCTCTGTCTGTGCCTAAATACATTGTGCTTCTGCAAGAGCTGCCGTGGGCTCAGGCCACAGCCTTTGAAAGTTCTGGTAAAGTTGTGAGCAGTTGCTGCCATACCCCACTGTGCCCCCAAGGGTGGGCATGAAGCAAGTCCCTGTCACAGGGGTCTGGAAGCAGTGGCTTGGCCTGACTGGAGGAGCAGCTGGACCCAATTCCCCAGTCACCAGAGACTGGCAGCACATGTGGGACTGGAGGGTTTAAAGGGAAGGGGGTGAGCAAGTCATTAGGGTTGGGAGTGTGTGCTGGGTGAGCAGGCTGTGCTTGGAGGTGTTCAGGAGAAGCTGTAAGTATTTTTAAGAGGTTTTTTTAAAGTTGTTAGCTGACCACTTGCTAAAGTAAAGCTCTTCTCTTAGGAGAGTGATGTATTTGGTGGGGAGGCTGGAGGGTCCTCTTTCTTAAAAAGGAGCTGAAGCTGAACCTGCTAGGGGCTATTGATTTGCCTGCTCCTGGCAGGGGACTGACTGGGTCCCTTCTGGTGTTATTTCATGGCACATGCTTGCTGAATCTCCCCAGATATAGCGCAGTCAGAGGAATGGAGCTCTTGCTGTTTGTGCAGTTCTGTGTACCCACAGGAGAAGGAGGTGATGATTTCTGTTCTAAAAAACTGTGGTGTCCTCTTGAGACAGTAACTGAAAGGTGAACTTCATATGGACAGAAACATTTCTGTTGTAAAAGGTGTTTTTATAACTCGTGCTCGCAAGCCACAAGGTGAGCAGTGCCGTTGGAAAGCAGTATGGGTAGCACAGACAGACAGACAAGGGATCAGTGTTCCCCTTTGGTGACAGAACCACAGAGAGAAATGTTGGTGATAGAGGAAGGCCTTCAAAGCGCAGCCAGGGTTGTCTTGAGGAAGGATACTATGGAGTGCAACCTCCTGTCTGCAACTTTAAAACTTAATCTGCCCGTATCTTCCTTGAATTAATTAGGCACCACTGGTAACAGAAAGAGATACAGTGTAAGGCCCAGTGTGGCTGGGCAATCTGGGTGCTGAAATCAGAGTGCGAAGTGAGGCCTGTGGCTGCCTGGGGGAGTAGCAAGAGCTACAGAAAACTATGCTGTGAAATACGAAGCTGGCTGTGTTATCTGCCTAAACTGCATGGTGGCACTACTCAGTGTTGCGTAATGTTATGGTAACAGTTACGTAGGCTTATGTTGGATGGTTAGGTGGTGGTGATAGTGTTAATCAGTAAATGCTAGCACATGATTATGTTAGTGTAGGCGAGCAGTGCTATTTTTTGTTATGACTATATTTAGCTTGGATTTGCATCTCTAAATGACAACTCCAATAGATAATTGTTATGTAAACTACATAGCAACACTCTCAGCTGCGCAAATTCCTGTCCCTACCTGTAGGTTAGGCTATGTTGAATACATTCGGCTTATGGTGGGTATCTTTGGCCTTTTTGCCTCAGGTTTAAGGTAATAACTGATTCTTCCTCTCTCCTTCTAATATAATTTGGGGCTGCGCTTTCCTTCCTGTTCAGCAAGACCTCAGAAGATGTGTGTGTGTGTGGTTGGGTTTGTGGGGGTTTTTGTGTTGTGTTTTTTTTTTTTTATTTCTGGCCCTTCTGAGGACACTGGGTAGATGCTGCCGGTCTGGGGTGGGGGAAAAGCGAATTCTGGATGGAGATGAGCGAGGGAAGAGAGGACTTCCTTCAATTCTGTGATACTGTGGTAGCATCCCACAGATGTTTTATATTCTGATGCTAAAAGATACTTTAGTGTATGAATAAGAAGAATTCTATTGGATCCTGCTCCTCCATGACTGTACTTAACTATACAGCAAAGAATGTCGTAATGATCAATTCTTCCCCAGAGCAGTTCAATGGTGTAAAGTATGTTCCCTCCTGTGCCCAGAAAAGCAGTTGTACTACTGGAAAATGTTCATCCTCAAGGGGCTGCAAACTGGAGACTTGTCTTCTGCCTTCTTTTACAGGGATAGTTTTGAAGAAGTAACCCTCAACTTCACATGGCAGAAAAGAGTACACTTGGTTTTGAGGGAACAGGTAAATAAATAAGCGTCTCCTCACTGCAGAGTTGACCAGAATACTTTCCCTAGCTTGGCTTTTAACTGTATAGAGATTTTTTTCCTTGAATAGTGGCATTTCTAGTTCTTTGCTGACTAAAGCAGGAGTTAACAGAGCTTTTCAACTGTGAACACGAGAGCTCTGCACGGCCTTGCTCCCAAGTGTGCTTTTCTCTTTTGAGCAAGTCTCCAGAGGAATTATTTTTACTGAAGGAAACTTTAACAAAAGGTATAAGTTTTGAAGCCCCAGGCTTTTAAGATGTGTACTTGTGATCTCTTGAAAATGAACCATGTGTTCAGAACATGTGAATCGTGAGCACATCATAAGAATTTGTGTGATTTAGTTGCTCTGCACATGCGCAGCCTGGTATGCTTATCAGACACTTCCTATACATCATTTGGAAATGCATGCACATTTTTAAAAGGTTTCTTGTTTTCTGTGGTGGTTTTTTTTAAGAGCTTGATCAGGTATTATTTTTCTCCCTCATAAATTTAAGCTGTGTGACAGGCAGGAATCAGTTGCAGGTATATGAAGCAAATTGTTCATATAGATTTTTGGAGCCCTTCAAAAAAAGATCTAAGCATTGATTTGATTTATTCCTCCTACAATGACATACCACCTGTTCAGCTGTGTTAGTCTTCTGCTTGTCAAATACATTTTTCATTTGCATCAGTGAGTGTGAGAGTATATATCTGTAGGACAAGAAGAAGAATTGACTTCAATACAAATACTAAACTTGACGGTGCCTTTTTCTTTGGTTTTTTTTTTTAAAGGCATTTCATTGCCTTTTTTTTACTCCAGTCCCTTAATACTCCTATGATTACTTTTTTTTTAAAGTAGCTTTGAAGCATGGGTTATGCATTATGAGCTACATATGGGGACTTCTAGTCATGTACTTCCATTTGACAGGAGAGCTAGTATTGCAGCTGATAGCCACGGTAGCTGAAAGATTACCTGGTGGGGAAGGATCCAGATGTATCGCGAGTAGAATCCTTGGAAGTCTGTAGTGTAGTGTTTTGTGGAAGCTGTTTAAGAGGAAAGCTGATAGCTGTCTGACATCAATGCTGTCCTGGCTAGAAGGAAAAATGTTTATAAAATAGCAAAAGTGGCTGTTCTCTGCAGATAAGCTTGACTAGGTCTTCTTGCAACAAATCCAGTAGTTTATTCTGGACTGAGATCTCTGTGGTCCTTTGGCGCTACACAGGCAGTTTATTAATGGGAAACAGAAGCATCTTACTCTCTGTTATCTAGCACCTTGTGGTAATCTGCATAATTAGAAAATGAGCAGAAAACACCCCATTCTCACCTGGTTTACAAGCATGTGGCACTGCTTTGCCGTAGTCCAAGCAGGACTGCAACCTCTAGCCATTTTGTGTGATCCTGCTATTACTACAGGGCCAATTTCTCTAGTCTTTTCCTGGTGAAATTGTGTACCTACTTGTGCTCTCATTCTGCTAATATGGAAATAGAAATAAAGACAGTCTTCATGAGATGGGAAGCAGGGAAACATGACAGTATCAAACTAAACACCAGCCCTGGTTTTAAACTTGCTACCATAATGTCTTTTAGTCTGGTTTTGTGTGTGTGGGTAACTACTCATTCTTTACCTTAACAGGACTAATTAAACTCTGAGAGGCAGGACAGTTGACCTAAGGAAAGTCAGTACTATCAAGACTTGTGGGTGTATAATATGGTAACTAATCGCCCATAGCAGATGGTGGTGATGCTGCTGTTTTCTGGTTTGCACTGTTTCCTTTTTGTTCAAATTGCCAAATGTCTTTGTTCTCTAAAGAAAAATATATACCACTCAACAGAAGGTATTAGTGACTTAGGCAAGTATCTTCTTCTATATATTACTCCCGCCTAAACAACTATAAGAAGTAAACAGCAGAACAAATTGCCTGTCTGCTACTATAAATCAAAAATACAATCCTAGTCCAGTGTAATGCAAGACAAATACAATAATGGCAAAATCTATACCTGTAGAGATGATAAAGTATCAAGAGGATCTGCCCTCTACTGAGGCCTGAGTATAGGATACATTATTTAAATGTACAGTAGGCAGTGGAAGTGATCAATACTTCACAAGTCTCGACTTCTAAAAAGTCGAGTGAATTGATTTGATCTTAACAGTAGATAGTTGGGGGTGCAGTAATAAGGATTGCTAAGATACATGCTATGGTCTTTATTCTCTTTTGTTGCAGTCTTTATATAGCTGTTTAAACCTGGATGAACTGAATATGTTCTGTCGCTAAGCTTAGATTAGTGGTGTTTTAATCGGTAATAAATAACTAAGCACAAAGTAGTGGAGAATCTAGCTAGTGTTTTGCATTCTTATGAGATTACAGGGTAGCATTAAGCACTCGATAATGGTGACTTGCCATTAATTCCACTGTTGCCATTCCCAGAGTTCCAGTAATGCAGCTGTGGTTTTCAGCAATGTGTCCTCCTCCATCCCCTACCTTCACCTATCCATTTCACTTGCTAAATGTTCTGGATGAAATCCTAGTCCTTCTAGGACTAGGCCTGTGGTTCTAGGATGGGTCCATGGTTTAGTGGAAGTAGGTGATTCTGGCTTCTCAAAGACGAAAGCCAGATTTGTTTGTTTAAAAATGGGAGAGGCAAAAGGTCCAGGGGAGAAAGATGTACACAAAGAGGGGCTTTCTTTCATGACCACCTGAGGAACCTAAACGTGCACA
The DNA here is from genome assembly GCA_034782735.1 of Sagittarius serpentarius. Classification (NCBI taxonomy): domain Eukaryota; kingdom Metazoa; phylum Chordata; class Aves; order Accipitriformes; family Sagittariidae; genus Sagittarius; species Sagittarius serpentarius. Next base: position 29,804,750 of record JAVKLA010000088.1, read on the forward strand.
AGTCTTTGGGACCTGATGAGATGCATCCCAGAGTCCTGAGGGAATTGGCTGATGTAGGTGCCAGGCCACTCTCCATGATATTTGAAAAGTCATGGCAGCCAGGGGAAGTCCCTGGAGACTGGAGAAAGGGAAATGTTGTACCCATTTTTAAAAAGGGTAGAAAGGAGGACCCTGGGAACTACCGACCTGTCAGCCTCACCTCTGTCCCTGGGAAGATTATGGAACGGATCCTCCTAGAAGCTGTGCTAAGGCACATGGAAAACAGGGAGGTGATTCAAGACAGCCAGCATGGCTTCGCCAAGGGCAAGTCCTGCCTGACCAACCTAGTGGCCTTCTACGATGGAG
>JAVKLA010000088.1:29805194-29820813 GCA_034782735.1 Sagittarius serpentarius
GAAAGGAAGTTTAACTCCCTCTTAAAAAAAAAATCAAAGAGAAGTTTAGGTTGGAATTTAAAAAATGGGAGTTTTGAAATGAATAACGTTTTTAACAAAACATGCCAGACTGAAGTCTAAACTGTGCAAGGCTTACAAAGGTTTAATTAGCAGCATGATGTCAGTTTAAATATCTCTAATTGGTGCTGAAAACTTTCTGTGAAAACTTCTAAACGTTCTTAATATGCATGCTAAGGGAGGATACCCTTCCCTCCCTCTGAAACACACACAGTTCTGTTTGGGCCATGGGATAACTAATACTTGCATGTGGTTAGGGAATGTCTGTCTTCCCATGGGAAAGTAAGTATTTCATAGAACCACAAAATGGTTTGGGTTGGAAGGGACCTTAAAGATCATCTAGTTCCAAATCCCCTGCCACGGGCAGGGACACCTTCCACTAGACCAACTTTCTCAAAGCCCCATCCAACATGGCCTTGAACACTTCCAGGGAGGGGGCATCCACAGCTTCTCTTGGCAACCTGTGGCAATGTCTTACCACCCTCACAGTAAAGAATTTCTTCCTAATATCTAATCTAAATCTACCCTCTTTCAGTTTAAAATGGGTACCCCTTGTTGTACTGCTATACTCCCTGTTCAAGAGTCCCTCCCCGTCTTTCCTGTAGGTCCCCTTTAAGTAGTGGAAGGCTGCTAAACACCCTCAACTGTCTCAGCCTGTCCTCACAGGGGAGGTGCTCCAGCCTTCTGACCATCTTCATGGCCCTCCTCTGGATGCACTTGAGCAGGTCATCTCTAATCATTTTGCAGGTTAGGGAAAACTTGGGCAATTTTACAAAGGCATCAGAGAAAGATATGATCCCAGTAGGATGCAAGGTGGTTCGTCTTAGTTTTTTAAAACTCTCAGGCATCTTTGCTGCTGCTTTTGCTTCAAAGTTACAGTTAGTAATTGACCCTTCTTCCTTTTCCCTGCCCCAGTGGCAAGAAATGGAAGTAAAATAACTAACACCTATTGGAAGTGAGCAAGCAGTGGTCAGTGTTGTGCCTTTCCCTGTATGTAGGATGCTACCAATGATATTTTTCTGCTTCTAAAAACAAAATGGAAGAACAGTCTGAGAATAATTTCCAAAAACTTGTCTTCAGAACTGCAGTTAGTCAATGGAAGGACCTGTAGGTGGAAAGCAATCTAGCACAGTGGGTTCACCTTGATAGTGTGCTTGCCTGAGGGTTTAGACTTCAGGGTCAATGCCTAGGGCTGTTTGAGAAGGAAGCTATTGACGTAATTTTTGCCTTGAAATAGCCACAGTTACTAAATGTGGTCAAATGCTAATGCACATTAAGTGGATGAACCACTGTGGCTGAGAACTGGGAGATAAGGGGCATTTTTTTGTTCCCGTATACTCTGATATGGAACACTTCATGTTTATCACATAAGTTGGAAGTTGAATGATGCTTCTTTTTTCCCCTGTGAAACTGCACTGAAAACAGGAAAAGGCAGACTATAATTATGACACTTAGTCATAAACATCGGAATTGTTCTAAGGAAAATATTACAGAAATTGGTTCAAGGAAAATACGGCAATAATGCCAAAAGAGGCCCTTTAAAAGTATTATGCAAGAAAAATAATAAAATAATTGGGATTTCTTGAAATATTATAGTTTTACCTGGTGTTTACGCTTGGGGAAACTTTACTGATAAAACAGGCATGCAATTTGATACATTGAGAACAGATAAATTGTTTAAGTTGTTTTAGTAGTGATCTTTCTGACTATAGCTTTACTGTCAAAGACACTTTAAGTACTGAGGTGATGTAGTGGTCTTTGAGTTTAATAATAAATTAAAAGTTGCCTTTGGGTTGTAAATTTTACACAGGTTACTTCAATACTTCATTTCTGGAAATACTTAATAGTTAAGGGAAAATGTAACTTGGACATCATCCATGAACGTACTGAAAATAGCGTCACAGAAGAGCATGTAGATGGATGCTACTTGAAACTATGCAGAAAATATCCAAATTCCTCATTTATCAGTAGTGTGTGCTTTGTACACAAGGAACTTAACTGGGAAGTAGCATACAGAGTTAATTTGTCCAGATAACAGAGAAATACGCAGCATGAAGTCCATTGTAAAAGATTGTCTTTGGAAGGTAATGTTGGCCTCAATGGGAGAAATGCAGTCTGTGCTCGCGAGCTTGAGTATGTGGAACAACGTTGCATTTGAAATAAGATGCCTTGTCTAAGACTGTCCTTTGATAGGGACTGGTACCCTGGATGACTAAAATGGAAATGTTAGTCAAATCAAGGTGGTAATAACTGTATGTTGTTTTATTGTTTTTTTTCTTTCAGCTTGTCAGAAATCTGCTCTCTGCCACATATTTAGTGACAAAATTCAGTTTCTCTTGAGTGCATGGGCCATGGCTGTCCAAGTCAAAGGGTGTGGGCAGCAAATATTAGCCTTGAGTGATCTGGAGCTGCTGCCAATAAGGCTTTTTGCTTTAAAATATCTTTCAAGGACCTGTTCCTGTTGCTCCTCTTGAAAGCCTCTTGACCTGCTGACAGTGAGGGAGGACCATCCTAAGATGTAAATCTGTCTGAAGCTTGCGGTTTCCTGTCCATAGGTTTTGTAAAGGGAAGAGAAAGGGTTGGAAAGTGCCAAGAGCTTGGGGAGGGTATGTCTAAACATCATGAATGCAGCAGAGTTTGGGCCTCTTCCAAAAAATACCCCAAACAAACCATCATCTTGTCTCATCACTATGTAGCTTCTGCCTTGCCCCCACCCCCCTTCAGTTACCAGAGTAACAAATAGAAAATCCTACTAGCAAAGGCCCTTTTGGTAATAAAGGGTGACGCTTCTAATGGCAGTACAGCCGCAATCAGAGCAACGGTGATGTAACACTCGATAACGGACACTTACGCATATTTCTGTAACTTTTCACTACTTTTACAGCACAAAGAAAAGGTACAAAGCGCAGTAATTAACAATCACAAAGGAAGTCTGTTACCTTCAAGTGAAGGGAGGGCTGGAATTGGAAACTTTACAGGTATTATGTTTCCTTAAGGTATTTTGCAGTTCAATAATTGCTGTCTCACAGGACAATTAGGTCTGACCTTGAAGAAACTGTTCCATTTATACTGACAAGTGAAATAAAGTAACTGTTTTCTTTTTTTAATGTTGTTTGAAAGACAAGCTTATACAATGAAAAACTGGGGTGCTCAAATTGTTTTAGGGCTTCAAAGTGTGGATATTTGAAAGCTGTAAGAGTTTAGAAAACTGTTTTTTATGAATTGTTTTTCTTTTATCTGACCTAACCTGTACTTTAGTAGTTGTGATGTTAGCCTCTTTTATCCAGTTAGAGCATCTTGGAAAAGTGCTGGTGATGTTGCCTTAGGAAATGAAGGATAAAACAAAAGGCTGCAAGTCAAATTTACTTTTAAAAATTTAGTAGTTTTGTTGCCAAAATAGCTAGGATAGCAATGAAAGAGGATGCAGTTTGAATCTTAAAATATTTTGATTTTTCATGTGTTATGTTTTGAAGGATACGGCTTAAAGAAAAGTTTTAATGACAAGGGTTGGAGAGAGAGGGTGAAGCCAGAGCAAAATAAAAGTATTTTCTCTGATCTGAACCTCTATAAGCTTGTGTGCTAAAATGAAGCTTGCCATGGTTCGGTTTTAGTAACCTGGAGAACATAATTCAGTTTTATATGGGGAACCTGTTCCGCTGAACTGGCAACCACAAACTAAAAATTTCAATAGTAAGAGATCTGGAAAAAATATAGGAGTCCATTTTAATCCATTTGTATGTGGAATTTGCATGAAAATCATATGCAGAGGACAGGAATGAACTGACTTTCTACTGACCAGAGAAACTCCACGCTAATGATTCCCAGTCTTCACTGGCTTTTGAGTAATGATCTTGAAGGAAGCATGTGCTAGCATGTTGCTCTTCATTGCAGTTGGCCTTCAGTTTTTTGAAATTTCCTTCTCTAAATGGCTTCTTTGGAAGATCTCTTATGTACAGTATAACCAAACATATATATTTGAGAACACTGCTGCTTGTTTTTTGCTAAAGGACTGCCTTGTAACTGTATTAGAGCTGTTTTGCAGGTTTGATTGTGTACTGGCACTGACTGGTTTGAACTAGAGTATCATTCCTGTTTTACATCAGTTTCTGAATAGTATTTATTCAAATATTTCATTGAAAGCAAGGCAAGATTCTTCTAGCTGCACACAACAGATTGCTTTTAAAGGTACACAATTTGAAAGCATAAAAAACCCCCCAAACAACAAAGAAGGTGAGGTTATCTGACAGAGACTAAGCCTCAGTATGAAAATTAAGCTGGATTCTGTTCTCCCGTGTCTGTTTATATTGTTGGTTGCCAGCACTTAACATCACTTTATCTCCCTCCTCCTTTCTCCCGTATTTGAAGTAGACATGGTAGGGATTTCTCCAAAATTTATATTCATGGAATAAGAGGTGAAATGCAATATCATATTGAAAGCTATCATACTAGATGTGGAAAAGCAGTAATTTGAATAAGGGGTGCATAAGACTGCTTAATTCCGCCTAATGTTCTAAAATGCACCTACTTACTGTCTTGTTGTAGTGTCATTTAACTATTAGCCAATTTGGGTAGGTGTAAAGGAGCATGATAGATGGCTAGCAGTTTCCTGGCTCTGTGGGCAGGAGAGTAAATAACTTGTGCAGCAGTCGAGAAAATGGATAAAAAGTGGGATAAAGCAGAGGCAGTGGTAACAGATGAAGGGTCCCCAGAGAACTAGTTGTGAAGAACAAAGATTGCATGGTAAGTTAGGGTTGATATGGCTTCCTTGATGACAGAGAGTTGGCATGGAGGTAGCTGCTAGATGGCGAGATGGTAAGCAGCTTGACCCTGCTTGGGCAGCCCATGGGTACCATTGCTTCCCAGAGTGTGTTAGGTGGAAGAGGAGGCAGGAGTGCTTTTCCAGCTGAGTGCTGGTAGTGTTTGCAGGCTGGACTCGCCAACAGCAAGGGGTCACATGTGAATAAGTAAAAATGGCAACACTTCATGCTGCTGCTTTTGCCTATAGAGTTTATCTGCACTGCTTCTACCCAATTTGTTCCCACCAAGGGGATTGAGGTACTGGAGTAAAGGCAGAAGAAATTGTAAAGAAAGTCAGAAGTAAAGCTTTGTTTTGAGGGTGTATGTAGCCATAGCGATTTTCTTAAGTACTGCAAAGCTATGAATCATGGCTGTAAGGGTCTGATGTTCCTGATGTGTATTTCAGATAACTGACACCATTTTATTCTGACAAGGATAAAATCATAGATCTGATTTTGGAGTTCCTGTTAGTCATTAGCAATTACAAAGTGAATCACACTGGTGTTGATGGGGGTTCCTTAAGACTTTATATATAGACAGAAAGGTTTTGTCCAGTGCATTAGCTAAAATGACACTGCCATTATTCATCTCGCTAACTTGATTTTAATCGTCTTTGTCCCTAACAGTCTAGTAAATGCTTTCTAATGCACTAGACTGTGACTTTATCATGACAGTTGTATTTATACAGATTAAATTTATCAGTAGCTTAAAAAGACAATGCAACTGGCTTAAATCCATAAACTATTCAGCCCATCCTTTTCAGGTTTAATATGGCCATATCGCTATTAATCTCTGCTGTAAATCTGTGAGGATAGGAAATAAATATAGTTTACTGAGAGGAAAAATAGGTGGCACACGCTGCAGAGACTACTGACACTGTGAAAGTAAGCACTGCTGTTCTAAATCAGGCCACTGCTTGGTCACATCCAGCCGTACTTGATTTCATCTCAAGCTAACGCAGCCCCTAAATGTGTTACCTTGCTGCTGGAAAGGGTTTTGAAGATAATGAAAAGCATATGAAGAGTCAAAGTTTGCATGGTAAGTTAGGGTCCATATCACTTCTTTGATGAGCATTTTCTATGTGTTCCTGTTTCCTTACAGAGATTTGGAAATAGAGTTCAAGTTTCCTGGCTTCTGGTGCAGTAGTATGTCTCTTACTCCCACTGAGTCACCACCAGGAGCTAGCTTGTGGTTGTGTGCATGCTTAACCTACAGGATCAGAGCAGAGTTGTGCATGTCTAACGATCTCTACCAGCTATACCTTTGAAACCATAGCAAATTCCACCAAGGCAAAATCTGTGCTGCTGTCCTTTCCAATTCTCAGTTGTGTTGTGCAGTATTTCAAGACAGGGAAGATGTTGAAGTCAGGAGAAATGAATGCTGGACCTGAGTGGGAGGAAAGATGTCTCTTAACTGATGAAACTAGCATGTGGCATTTGATACCATTATGTTGGTCAAAGCTAGGCCCACCACTCAAAATTAACTCCCGGTTCCCCAAATTTTAAGTCCTGCATATTATTCTCTCTTTATGGCTGTAATATAGATACCTAAATATGCCAGTTCTGCTTCAGCTGTGAAACTTGTGCAGTTTTACTGCTTAGAATTTTGAAGTGAGACTTGGCAGCTGATCTTCTAATTTTAAATGCACAAAAGCCCACCAGCTGTCTGTTGGCCATTCACAATAGATTAGGGAGCAAACTTTATTGAAAATTCCCTGAAACGTCCTATTTGCCACTGGAAAAAAGTAATTGCCTTTTGTAAATATAATGCCAACAATATCCGAAAAACATTTGTCAAATACTTGCCAGTTGATTGCTTAGATAAAAAGACTACTTGTCAATTGGCTGTCAAGTTTTCCTGTAAAAGAAGGAAAGTTTTTATCAGAAATGACCTAATTTTCTCCAGTAACTTTTTCTTACAACATTATTTTCACATTGCTTGGCATAAGATGTTAACTTCTGTTTTAAGAGGAAAATACCTTTCCAATGCCAGGTAATTTTCAGTTTAAATGCATGATGCTCAACTGGCTGTTGTTCTGACATTTGTCAGATAGTAAAAGAAACAATTCTATTTCTGGGAATACTCTGACTTATGTCATCCAGACTTCATATTGCCTAAACTTAGTGTAATGGTACAATACCAGTCCTAAATATTTTCGTTGACTTTCCAAAGGTAATTTTGAATTGCTTACATTTATCTGATTTTTTTTTTTTTTTCTGAGTAGTTATCAGTCAACGCTATACTTAGAGATACAGATAATTTACTGATGTATTTGAAGGACTTACCTTTTGCATGGTATCATTTGTAGTTTGTAAAGCCAGGAAGTGCTGCATAGGCCCTCCAACCTCAATCTTGAGGACTTGCTACTGAAAGCAACATGCCTGTTTTCATGTAGCCAACAAAATGTGCTGAATTATTAAACTTTTGGATATGTGTACGTGAGTTAGCAGTCAAGTCATTGTGCAGCAGTTGTCTGAAAAGCTGTAGTCTCTTGATTTGATCCAGGGCTATGTTCTGAGAACTCCTAAGCTATAATCCTGGTCTTGGCAGTATGTAGGTGCATTCTTTTTGTGCGGACATTGTAGGTATCTTGTGGGCTAAATAGGCCGTTGCTAATGGCTATACACATGTACAGTGTAGGGATAATTAAAGCCTTTAAATGCTTTAGAGTGACAGTTGCTCTGTAAACTTGAAGAATTAGCCAGCGAATTGCCTGGATGACTTTATTTTGAGACACTTTTTTATTTATAACTGCCAAATGAGAGTTTTGTGTGTCTGGTACATTTAAGTGGTAATACAACAGTCCACCTGCCTGTAAACTTTGCTGCGTATGCTTACCCACTTATGAGCAGTCTTAGGAATTTCAAAGAAACTGTCCTGAGGTACAAACATCCAGTGGGTTTCTTGAAACAACTATAATATTACTGCTAATGCAGTTGTGTGAAAGTGAAGGTCGCTTCTAGTGTAACAAGCATGGTGAAAGCAAAGTTAAAATTGCTTTCTGCTGGTAGCTATCTAGAAACTCTTGCTCTCCAATACTGACAGCAGTTTGATTGTAAATGTTACCTATGCCATATGCATTATTGAGGACAGGCATGCCCAAAACTATTTGAAAGGAAAAGGAATTAAAACAGAAGCCTGACCTGTTCAAGGTTAGATATCTAAGTGAAATATCAGTTGACTGATGAATTACAGACTTCCACTGTCTCCTCTGTTTCCTCTTTACCTTCCCATATATTTTTTTCTTTTTATCCCCAGGTAGGAATATCTCTTCTCTTCATACCTTCACTTTGAACAGTAGAGTTACTGCTACAGAGAACTTGTTGTTCAGCAATACTGATGTAGCACTTACCCAGTTCAGTTGCTTGCGTGCTTACTACTTACCCAGCTTAACAGCAGGAGATACAGGGGAGATGACAATTGGGCAGAAATATAACATGACTGAGTACATTAAAGATACAACTGGACTTAAAGGTTTACTTTACTTGGAGCTGATAATGTTTTCTATTAGTTCTGGCAAAGCTATTGCTGATTCATAATTGGAAGTAGATATGTTCCTGCTCTCATTACAGTTTAAATGAGATCCCTAACTAGGGTAGAGGATAATTTAATTGTGTTAGTTTGACATAGGTGTTTGTTTATGCATTGAAGGTGGACTCTGATTAGGACCATATGAGAGTGAGGCTAGGTGGATATGTATAAGAACATTTGGGTGAATAGATGAGTCTTCTCAGCTCTGAGCCTCTAACCAGGTGCAACTTGGATTCTGAAAAAAACCTTCTTTTGAAGAATGAACACTTGGGGTATTTTAGGTGACTGATTCGCAGTGCAACCGATCTCAGCTTCCTGAGATGCTAGAAATGCTGAAGACTTATCTTTAAAAAAAAAAAAACAACACAAAAAACCAAACACCCACAGAAAAAAAACTCCAACCCCCCCAAAAAAATTATTTGTAAATGCTGAACTGCTTCAGCAATTTTGGGTTATGACAGCTTAATTAGTAAGTGTTCTTAAGAAGTTAGTGATTAGTGAGATGCCATTAAAAGTCCACTTAGAGTTGATGGGAGTTTTGATATCTAAGACCTTAATCTTTCATTTTATTTACCTTCTAATTTTTAGGATGCTTTTTATTTCTTCATTATAAAGTGCTAATTGATGCTAACTATCTCTTTACCCAAGGATAATTGTGTCTGTTTATCGCTGTTGTACTTTTTTTTCCTGCAGCCAATTTTATTGGTGATTAGTAGATTTTTCACTCAAATACTGTAAGTGGTCTTACACAGAAATGAGTATGTGGCTTTAAACAGAAACTAGCAGAGCACAAAAAATGGAGGAAAATATTTGGAAAACATGAAATTGTCACATGTGGATTTTTCAGTGAGCTATGGTTGAAAGCTAAAGTTTTGTACTTGTTACTATTTGGTGTATATCCATATTCTTTACTGCTAGTGCTCTGTTAAACTTTCCCCGGTGTTACAAGCTGCAATTTTAGTCTCTTCATGTGACAAAATGAGGATTTCGGGTTGGATGCTGAGAGGCCAGGGCAGTATTCAATCTCCAGACAGTTACAGCAACTTCTGTTTTCTTTTGCTGCTGCTATCAGAATTAGAAAGGAGGGGGAAAAAAGTACCAGCATAGCTTGTATTTCTGCTACCTTACCCTTAATATTGGGTGAATCATGTGGGAGACTGATTGCAGCAGGCTGGACTTTCTAGCTGTACCATACCTGAGACTTCAAAAGGCTAGAAACACGGTGTTATGCTTAAGGAACCTATAATGAGATATAAATGAAGGTAGTAGATTAAAGCATTGGTGATCTTCTAGAAAATGATTGCTAATGTGACAAAGACGTTAATTCACAAATGTGATGAAATTGATATTGAGGATGAAATAAGGCTACTGGAGGAGAAAAAGATGTAAGGGAATGAAAAAGAATGTTAGATGGACAGGAGGGAAGAAAACAGGAGGCCCTAGTATTGCAAGGCTGGGAAAGGACCTTCAGGACCCTCTGATACTGCACTCTTCTCTGAAGCAGGATGAAATAGATCTGTGCTATTCCTGGCAGGGTGTTCCCTGTACTCCCCATTAAACTTCTATATTGTTTGTTTTTTTTTTTTTACGTTGTTCCTTATTTATTCAGAATACTTTTGCCAGTTTAGGAATGCTACTATTTTCTGTATTCAATATGGCCACAAAGGCAAAGTGTTCTTTGCAGCAGATTTTTATATACCTCAGTGCAATCAGGGACTCTTGCGTCAGTTTTCACTTCTTTATGTTAAACTATTTGTGATGTGTTGCTATACAACATCCAGAAAAATGTCAGTTTTACCACAGTAGCTGATTGTTTCCGCTGGACTCTTATACTGTTTGGTCATCTGTCTTTTTCCAGAGCACATCTCCAATTTAAGATTGCTGTGACTTCTATCCAGGCTCCCACTGTATTTCCTGGCCCTTTCAGCTTTGGTAAAGTTTGCAAATTGAATAATCAAAATCTTTGGTTCATCAACTTGATAGAACTGACTCAAAGGATTCATTGCTGCAGACTCCCCTTCAGTGCAACCTTTCTTTTTGGCAGGAAATTACTGGTATGTTCACTGACAGGCTGGTCATGTACATAGACTATTGTATACTGCATTTCTTCAGAAGATGTTCCAGTGCCATAATTCTAATATGGCCTAGTGGTTTCTTGTCAAGGTGTAGATAAAATATTATTGCTGTTTTATTTTTATGAAGTGTGTTACCTGTCTACAGGAGGCAATTAGATTAACTGGATATGTCTTTGATAAATCTTGCTTGCTGTTCTTTGTCTTTGTTGTTGTCTTCTGTGCAGTGAAACCCAGTCACTATTTGTTCCGCTATTTCTCTGTAACTATCCAGTTCTTCTTCTTCCATAGGTATACCACACTTGCCATTCTTTAAGTTTAATCTTTTGTACTGTAGCCATCTCTCCTGAGTTCTCAAAAATAAACTGCTGATGGCTCTAAGGATTTCATCGGCCAGTTGTTTAAATATCCTAGGAGGAAATTCATCTTGCCATGTGGATTTGAGTGTTTGAGAAAACAAACCTCTCTCCCTCCCTTTATCTTCCTAACTGATGGTTTCTTTATGCCTCTCTAGCATAAAACCAAGTTGGTAATCCTCAGTGCACATAGTCAACCTGTCCTGAAGTAGAAAAGTGTGATTCCAGGTACCAGCAATAGCTACCACTATGCCCAAAGTGATTTTTTTTTTCTCCATGTAAGAATAAATCCATTTTTGTGGGGATTGCTGTCGATACAAACAATGTACAAAAGGAGGTGAAAATAATAATGTACTAAGGCAGGAAAAAAAGACTTAATTCACTTATTTGGGGAATTTTCTTTATTCAGATCTTTTAAAAATGAAATAAGGCCAGTCAGATGATTGTGTATAGAATGCAGTGTCAGTGCTTCTTATTTCTAAACATTAAACTTTCTTCTCCTATGCCTTGCTGAAGATCAAGATAAGCCTGAAATAACCTGGCATAAATTTAAGGTGGGTGGTGACACCAACTGGTGGTGAAATATATAGATCTTTCCACTGATGGATGGAGAAACTCATGGAGTGGTGTTAGTACCATGTTACTGCAGCAGTTAAATGTAGATGTTTGTCTCAGCTTTTGAAGATGCCTTCTTCTGTGGTTATGCAGGAAATGAATTCCTAGATACAGATCTGACTTTGCACCTCCATATTTGCTTTATGAGGGGAATTTTTCATCCTCAAGTGTCTTGGTTGTCTCTTGTAACCATGAATTTGGGTATTTTCTTTACCTGATCTCTTCTGTTTCTATCAAGTTGTTATCCTAAGAAACTGGATGAAATGACATAATGGTAGTATGTTCCTGCTAAGGATGTTTGAGCTTAATTCCCTTTTTTGAAAGAACGCTATGATGGCAGAATATAGGAATAGTGTATTTGCTTTCAAAAGAAAGTAAATAATAGTTGAAATTCTACATTAGCTGTGCTAGAAAATGTTTTCTTATCAAGAAAACAAGAATATTGAATGGAAATAAAATGGATTATAACTTTTATTGTAGCAGAAAAGATGGAGAGGAAACCCTGCTCAGCATGTGGTAGAATCAGACTTGGAAAATGTGTAGAGAAGTCAGTCTGATTCTGTAATGGGTTGTGGAGTACAGGCTGACTTTGCTGTAGCTTTTTTCCTTCCTGGTAAGAAAGCAGGTAGTATTACTGCTTTGGAGAGAATAAGGTTTTCAAAAAATGGACATACCAAGAAATAATCTTAGAAAGTGGCAGTTTTGCAGAACATGCAGAAATTGAAAAATGAAAGTACAATTATGCCTACAGGCAGAAGCCAAAGGACTCAGATGTCAACAGGCTGATGTTTTGAAAATATATTAAAATAACAATGTAAGATCATATACTCTTGGGGGTTTCAATATTGTGGACTGAGTAGTCTCTTGAGGTAGTTGAATTAATCTGGTTTTAGTGGCTTGTCCTGGTTTTGGCTGGGGTAGAGTTAATTGTCTTTCTAGTAGCTGGTACAGCGCTGTGTTTTGGGTTTAGTAGGAGAAGAATGCTGAGAACACCCTGATGTTTTCGGTTGTTGCCAAGTCGTGTTTAGACTAAGTCAAGGACTTTTCAGCTTCTCCTGCCCAGCCAGCAGGAAGGCTGGAGGGGCACAGGAGAGTTGGGAGGGGACACAATGAGGACAGCCAACCCAAACTGGCCGAAGGTGTATTCTGTACCATGGGATGTCATGCCCAGTATATGAACTGGGGGAGTTGGCCTGGGCAGGGGCACTGCTTGGGAACTAACTGGGCATCGGTTGGCGAGTGGTGAGCTATTGCCTTGTGCATCATTTGTTTTGTGTATTCCAATCTTTTTATTATTATTGTCACTTTATTGTTGTTAGTGTCTTTCTTTCTGTTCTATTAAACTGTTCTTATCTTAACCCACAAGTTTTACATTTTTTTTTCTGATCCTCTCCCCCATCCCACTGTGGTGGGGGAGGGGAAGTGAGTGAGCAGCTGTGTGGTGCTTAGTTGCTGGCTGGAGTTAAACTGCAACATAGCTTAAGAGGAATATTAAAGGTTCGAACCCACATATTTCCTCACGTAAAGACCTTCTTAGTTGTAGTGGATGGGGAGGAGTGGAATTTTGGAAAATGGAGTTTATTTAGGCACCAGTGAAATTAGAGCTGCTAATGCACATACGTACAGACAGGAGAGCATAAAGAAGAGACGAGGACTTGTAAAAGAACAAGTTGTTTAAAAAAAAAATTCAACAACAAAAAACCCACCAAAAACCCCAACAAAAACTCTTCTTCACAAAGTATCAGGATTCTGTTAGAAATGTAAGTGTTGTTATCAATGATACATCATTGCTTAATTTGCATTATTCTCTTGCATTGTTTAGTACTTTGGGGTTTGTATTTAAAAAAAAAGAAAAGAACATGTATTTGAAATGTCTTGGAGACTGTCAGTGCTTTTCGTCTCTGTGTTTCTAATGGAATAATTCTGAAACATTCATTATCAAAAAGTGTATTAAGGCCTAAAAAGCAGTGTAAACAGTGTCCCTGATGTGCCTTGGTATGCTTCTACTTTTATTACTGCAGGCTTGAAATACACGAAGCAATTTAATTCTTCCAAGCTGTGTTGTTTAGATAGGATGACAGTATCAGATATTTTCCTGCCTTTAATGGTCGTTGGGATTGTCATTGCTGAAGAGAACAGCTGAGCTGCCTGTTAAACAGTTTTCTTGGAGCATATAATTATACTAAAATGGAAAGCATTGCATGGGTGTACATACAAACGGCAAGTGCATGATCCTTCAACCTAATATTGAATCTTGTGTTCAACCTTTTCTTTCCCCGCCTCCCTTTTTTCCCTTTGCATTACTGAAAAGGTGGGGAGATTTGGAATGTGCAGCCCAGCAAGTCAGGTTATTTTTCTCTTTATAAAAGAGGATAAATAAATCAAATTTGCTGCAGTAGTATACACTTCTCTCTTACACTTTTTTGTAAAGTTTGCAAACCTCTTATGATGGTTCTTCCTGCAAGTATTACATACATACTAGTGAAGAACCACTGGATCTAAAAACAAACAAAAAACCACCTAAACAAACAAAAAGCAAAACCCTCACAATTTTGAAAACTATTTAAGTGGGAGCTTGACAGTGACTGACCGACCTTCAGCGAAGGTTGCTGTTGGGAACAGAACAATATAGCTTCAACTGACCTACAGACTTTCCCCCATGCCAGGACAGGTCTGGCATTTGCTTTAAAGCAATAGCTTCACAGTTTAGAGTAGCCTAAATATTGGAAGAGTTATTTGGACCATAGAAAAAGGGTCAGATTGCAAGTGGAAGTAATATAATTTGTAAGCTTTTCTTGATCTAAAAAAAAAAAAAAACCAAAACCCAACTCCCTAAATAATGTGTCCAAATAATACAAATTACAAGTTCTGCAATAAATGAACTCTTTTGGGACCACTATAGTTAAAAATAAGTAACTAAATTAGGAAAATATTGGAGAATTTTCAGCCACTAGAAAATATTTACAATATTAGAGAAAATAAGAAACCCCTCTTCAATTCCTACTTTTTGTTTTAATAGCAACTGTATTAAATTAGTTTTTTGTATAGTAAGATGGGCATATGAGTGTTGTAAGAGCTGTGAGTACCTGCAAACTAACCTATCATTAGATGACCTGTTGTGGTCTAAATAGTGTTTTTCTTGCAACTCCTCTGCAATATAGAATATTTTCAAGCTGTAGATGAACCACCTGATTGTAAGAGTAGTTACTGCCTTAACCACAGATGTGAACTGTTCTTGTCCAGATTCAGCCATGCCAATGCTATAGACTACTATTCCCTCCAACCTGCCGTGAAGCAGCTTGCGTGATCAAGGCCTGATTTTCATTCAAGGAAAATCAGCTAGGATAACTTAAACAGTTCTGTCTGGTTGTCTTGTCTTTTTGGTGTGGTGGTGTTAAGTTGTTTTTGTTTGTTTTTTTTTTTATTTGGAGGGGAGTGGGATGTTGGAGTGTGGCTCGTTTTGTTTTTTTTGGGGGGTTGGGATTTTTGTTGTTTTAAGCCTGAGATGAAGGTAGCTGTGCTTGCACTAACTGCTATGCCAGTGATGTGCTAGTCATGCACCAGCTCACTGTGCCCTAAATTCTGAATTTGAATGTTCCTAATTACTCCAAAGTGGGTGTGTGGGATGTTGGGAGAACAATCTGTAGTTCAAGTCATCCTGTCAGTTAAGGTTGGTGGTAGTTAAGCCACATGCAGTTGATGAGACCTAAGAACATCCTAGGACTTTCTCTAGTCCCCTTTTAACTGCTGCACTGCAGTTGATACAGGGCAGGAGGAAGAGGCCACACAAAGGGAGGAGATGGGTCCAAACATTTGAAAAGTAAAAAAAAAAAAAAAAAAGGGTGCTGGGGAAAGGTAAACATTAAAAGAAAGTAAGAAAACTAAGGAGGTGTAATGGGTTTACGTGGCAAGGTTTTGGTAGCAGGGGGGCCACAGGGGTGGCTTCTTTAAATGTTGCTAGAAGCTTCCCCTGTGTTCGATACAGCCAATGCCAGCCGGCTTTAAGAACGGACCCACCGCTGGCCAAGGCCGAGCCAATCAGCGACGATGGTAGCACCTCTGTCATAACATATTTTAGAAGAAATAAAGTACTGGGGCGCAGAAGCCGCAGCCAGAGAGGAGCGAGAACATGTGAGAGAAACATCTCCGCAGACCCCCAGGTCAGTGCAGAAGGAGGGGCAGGAGGTGCTC
>JAVKLA010000088.1:29820913-29837864 GCA_034782735.1 Sagittarius serpentarius
CCCTCTCCTGTTCAATCAAGGAGGGGGAGTGAAAGAGCGGCTTTGGTGGGTACCTGGCATCCAGCCAGGGTCAACCCGTCACAGGAGGTTGAGGGGTAAGAAAAAAAAAGAAGTCTGAAAGTTTATTTTATTCCCATGAATTTAAACAAGCATTGGATCAGACTGAAAATAAGTAGAAATAAATAATCCTAATAGCAAATAATCCCCTTGCTGTCTCTTTCACTTTATTAATGGAACCAGGGAAAAATTTTAACTTTGTAATGTTGCCTGTGTAAAAGGAGTCTTGAGAAACTGAGGCGATGTGAGAGTCCAGCATGCTTGCACAGACAGAGTAATGTTCTGCTTTGGGTTTTGATGCCTTTTAAAAAAAGTTAAACTTGTTCTTGTAATGTGACTTTTGGTTTCTGGTTTGTGTTCTAAGAACAAACTATTTTAAATTATGTGTTTACTCCCAGAAATTGTTGGCATGACCACAGTCCGTTCTGTGAGGTCTCTTACTACTTCACCACTTGTCTCTGCTTTTTGAGACTTAAGCTGTGACCCTGAAATTGCTCAGTTTGACAACACCAAGATAGGAAGTTGTTTCTTGCTAATTTTCAGGTGCAGGAGTGTTTTGTGCTTTTTAAATCTAGGTTTCAGGGCCCCAAAAACCCCACAAAAAAAACCCAAAAAACAAACAAACAAACAACCCCCCCCAAAAACCCCAAACCAGAAACAACCCACACCACCACCCCGCCTCCAACCCTCCTTGAAACAACCCTCCTTTCTTGTGCCTACACCTGAGCTAAAACACCATACGGTGGCTGTCTGAAAAGTGGAAAATGACTGAGGTCATGATGGTTGTCATGCTGTTATGACAAAGCTCTTTAAACGGCAGCATCTAACATCTGAGAGTTGTTTAAAACTGTAGGCTCTGCTGCTACCAGTGGAGGTACACTACAGTATATGACTCCATTATGAACATAGCCGGTGAAGCAGTGTTTCACCAGCTGTGACCAAGACCTCCAAAAGGCAGCTGGTGGGTAAAATTCTTTCTGGTACTTATCTGAAGGTTATTTGGTTTTCTGTGCTTGGAGATGTTCTTCCTTTCTTTTTCTTACTGAATATCCAAGAGGAAGTTTGTAACTGTCAGGAAATTCCTATCAAGCCCTTTCATTGGCTGTCCCCTTTGGAGGTGTTTTGTGTTCACACTGCAGCTCTATTCAGTGTGTTATGGCTATAAATAAGATTTGCCAATGAGTCAACTGCAGAACGCTAGAAAGGTCCAAGTAGTGCGCTTTGTTATCTCTCAGAGAATATATGGGGCATTGAAATTCTGACACCTCATTCTCATAAAATAAGCCCAAGCAAGCGTGGGAAGTTGCTCACAAAGCAACCAATGCGGTGATTGTGCTGAGTATGTGCACTTAAGCTTTCTTTGTACAAGCTCACAACACATCCAGTTTGTACCAATACAGGTGCAACCAAGTTGTGCTGGTGCCTGGCCCCTTGGCTTGGTTCAGCATCTGTAACCCAGCGTAGATATAGGATTTTACAAAGCTTGAGAAAACTGTGCAATGTTAGCTCCATAGATGATTCTTCTGTTCAAAAACCTAGCGGGAAATTTGGGGGGGGAGGGGGAGGGTGTGTCATATACCTAGTGTTATTCCTGTTTATGCCTTGCAAACCGAAATTTGCAGAAGGATTTCCAAAGCAAAAGTGACTCAAACCTGTAGAATGGTAATTTTCCATAAACTCCCCTCATCCTCCCAGGTGGCTGTCTGATGCAGTACAAAGTTGTATTCCTCAGTATGAAATAAACCCCTAAATATGAAATGAAAGTGCAGCAGTGGCTTTACTGAATATCACTAGCATTCTTGCTTGCAAATAACTGATGGCAAGAGAAGATAAATTGAGTCATTTATAACATGAGATTATCAGTGTGCTTAATACAATGAAATGGTAATGTTCAATGGAAAAGCACTATCGAGAGAAAACACTTGCTATGCAAATTATTAAAGATAAAATAGCCGTTCAAATAGATCTGTTAAAATTACTGAGGTTATAATAATGTCTAGGGAGTCTATAAGGTGCTGTGTAGCTGATGCAGTTGATACTCTGTTCTGTGGCAGGGTGAGAATGTTGCCAGCCATAGCAATATGCTGGTTTTGAGCATTTGTACTGAAACAGGAATTTAAATAGGTCTTTCTACCTAGTTATGCTATAAGCTTGCACCTACAGTGATCCATAGGCTACATGCTTCTTCCCCGATAAACTAATTTCATTATGGTGGCCTGCATTTCCTGTCATCATTTCCAATGATATGGAAATATCTGCCAAAAAAAAAAAATATCTAGAGATAGTGGCAATCCCAAAGGCACTTGACAATGAATTAATTTCTTGTAGTGGATTAAAGTGTATGGATTCTAATTAATTCTGGCATCACCTTTTTTCATGAAGAGAACCATCATATCATAAATTTATAATTAAGACGGATTGTGCATGGTGAGATTGACCTTTGTACCTTTGCTTCTTTTTATTTTAATGCAACTGTCTTCAAAAAAAGATTTGGGCCCTGAGCAATGTTAGGATGAAAATAAAGTGGAATGGAAAATGTCATGAATATTTACAAGTACGTTGCCTTTTTGTTGCCATAGTTTGTTTGTGGTTTGCTTATAAGCTGTCTTATAGGAGAGTATAAACGTGCTGTCTAGTGCTAATATTTTATTCATTAAAGATGTTCAGATCTCAGTGAAACAGTTGGGTAGTGTCATCTCCCTGTTAAATTCATTAAACAGATTTTTTTTTTTTTTTTTCCTCCCCTGAAGAAAGGGAACTTTTGTGGCTATTCTTCAATGTTTTTACCCATTCCCATCCTCTCCAGGCTTAAAACATCCTCTACACCATTCAGTCACTCCAGGAAACCTAATGAAGAAGAAGTATGTCTTGGCTTAAATAAGCTGTTATCTTCCTCTTTTGAATCAGTGCCTGTCACTGAACTCAGGAGTAATACTGTCCTTTTGACTGGCAGTGGGGGTGAGAGAACAAGCAGTGGAGAGTATGGTGGATTTGAGCTCCTTAGTGCCTTGTATTGGCTCACGTTCAGCTGACTGCATCTGGTACCTGCAAATAGTCACAGAGCAAGGAGGCAGATCTGGCGTGGGAGGTCAGTGTGGTGCAGGTGATGGGCTGCCACTGTCCCCTTGCCTGGGGGTAGCTGCTGGGGCTATAATGCTGTGGGAATGCAAGAAAAGCTCAAGCTTGTCGCACATGGCAATTACTTGTATCTGGGGTCTTTGAAGGTGGGGTAGGAAAGAAGATTCAGTGATGGAAAATTTCTTCTTGCTATGAAACACCTAGCGACAAAACAGCTGCTCTCAGTACAGTTTTCAGTTTCCAACACACAGAGAGAATCTTCCTCTCCTGGAGCCTGGTTTACTGAAGAGCTCAGCTGGAGGTGGAAATCTGGCTTTGAGCCAGCAGGAAACTGGGAATTTTTTTTTTCTTTCTGCTCTTGGGAGTGATTTTTGTCCCTTCATATTCTCTCCAAGTTGTCCTGCAATTTGCTTTTATTAATATATTATTTTGACCTGATGCTGGAACTTGTCTACAAATGACTGTTGAAATGCAGATCTGTTATTTTGATGAATTAAATTGGATGACAGCTACTGAGGAAGAGTGAATATATGCTTTATTAGAAGAATAAAACCTCCACAAAATAAATGGTACCAGGAAGACGAAAAAAAGTATACACAGGTATTTTTGTCTTGTGTCCAAAGGCAAAACTTTTGTAGTATAAAACAATATTCATAAAGATAAGTGAAAATCCCTTTTTTTAGCCAGTTTTTACAGCCTGCGTTTTAAACCAATCAAGATTTCTAAAACTGCAGAAGTCTTATGTTTTAGTGTTCATCACACTTTTGCTGTAGCATTGCTAATGGTCTATATTTTTTGTGACCATTATGGTTATTTCTGCCTGTTTCTTCTATCTCTAGAGACACTGATATTCCTTCCAGTTGAGTATTGGACAGAAAGGGCTATAAGACTTGTTTTGATGCTCGTGGAGGTCATTGTCACTGATCCTGCTGACGGACAGTGAGGGAGCTGGTCCTGAGGACTGTGGTCAGACATGGGATCTGGTTCTTCAGATGGACTGAGAAGCTTAGCCAGATCCCCGTGAAAACTAGGATGGATGTGGCTATCCCCTCCCAGCTTCTAGAGCCTGAAGGCTGTGAAAATAGCACAAAGCTACTTCTGGCTGTAAAAATATCTTGTGTTGTGGTGTTATGATCCTTCTGCACCAACCCAAATGCTGAGAAGGAAAATAGTGATTTTTCGAATGACCTTATCACTCTAACTTCACAGTGGTCTTGGTTTTCTTCCCAGTGTGATTTTTGACTTCAAAATTTTTGTTGAATATTACTATTTGGTGTT
Organism: Sagittarius serpentarius; assembly: GCA_034782735.1. Taxonomy (NCBI): domain Eukaryota; kingdom Metazoa; phylum Chordata; class Aves; order Accipitriformes; family Sagittariidae; genus Sagittarius; species Sagittarius serpentarius. The sequence continues at coordinate 29,825,327 of JAVKLA010000088.1, forward strand.
TACCAGAAAACCTGCAGCACTGACTGTGGTGAGGGAGGGCAGGAGAAGGGGACTTGCTAACCATGGCCTGAGGAAGAGAGATGCTTCAGCTAGGATACTTTTTTGTCTTGTTTGTATTTATTGAGCTTCTTTCTTAGTCTTACTGTTTGCTTCATTCCTCCTCCACTGCTTCTTGCAATTTCTGGAACATATATACTGCTGTATATTCTGGAGCGTATAATACTGCTCCTTCCTTCTTAGCTTTTCCCAGTGTACCTTTGTCCCATGAGTGCTTGCCTGTTTTGCTGCCTGTGGGATGGGGTAGGGCTGGGGTGGGAGGCACTGTATTTCCCAGTGCCTGAGGGCCCAGTGAGGGCTTGTAGGGTTGATGGTACCTGGTGTCTGTTACTGTAGAGATTCAAAGCTCTGCTTGTGGTTGAACTGAGCAGTTTTGAAAGAGGGACTTACCTGCTGTATTGGTTTTTAATTAACTTTGTTCTGAAAGGGCTACACACTGCAGTGTTTTAATGTGTTGCAAATTTATTTCAAAGTAGTTTGAGAGCCGGAAGGCAGAAAACCCTCTGAGAAGAACCATAGTCAGGATCTCGGAGCTTTGTGTGTCTGCATAGTCACATTTAGCATTGGTAGAAGCTGCATTAGGTAACTTGCACCACAAAATGAAATAAAATATACATAGCTTATTTCCTTTTTTTGTGTGATTGGCATATAAAAGATTTTATTGAATAGGTGAGATGTTGGGCTATATTTCATTAATACCTGGACTATTCAGTCATATAATCAACCAACATTAATTGAGTTTTTCCTTTGCTTTCCTGCCTCTCTCCTCAGTCTGTTCGGCTGATAGTTAGACAAAAAGAGATGCTTCTTAAAAACTCAGTGGCACAAAGTAGAAACCAGGTATTTCTTTTGGTCCCATGTTGATGGTTTTGCCAGCCTTTTCTGGGAGGGGGCAGATGGTATGAGGGAAGGAGAGCGCCTTTTCTCTCTAGCTAATTTGCTCTGATTTCTTCTTTTTTTTAATAATTTCTGAAGATTAATTAGTGATTATGTTGCTCCCACTCTGCATTTATGGTAAAACATCTGATTTAGAGGCACTTGGCTGCTGTTTCTCTAATCTACAGTAGAATACAATATGGCAGTACATAATTAAAAAGTACTTTAAATAGACATCATTCTATGTTTGTTATTTTTCACTTGGGATGAAAATTAACAGAGCCTAGTAGTGTGGCTGTATTAGTGTGTGGTCAGCATTTCCAGTAATTTTAGCCCTTATATTAGGAGTTTGAATGTAATGAAGTTTATCTAATTCCCCTTGCAAAGTGTTTTTAAGCCTGCCATGAGCTCTTTCTTTCCAGGGTTTATAAGATGTACTAAGACATTCCTAAAGGACAAAAGTAGAACAACAAAAGTATGATGTGAGGTTTTCTTGTGAGTTTACTTTGAGCTATTCTCTTCATGCTTGAGTTGTTCAGTTTGTGCAGTAGATCTTGTGAGCAAGAGCATCAGAATGATGCACTGTGCCCTATTGTTTGATTCTGATTATTTATTTACACAAAACTCAACTCTTTTGAACGTTATGGTGGTGTCACTTCACCAGTCGTTCCTATATAGTCTAGCACAGCTCTCAAAAATTAGGTCTTTATAACAGGGAAATTATTTGCTTGTTGTTGGTCTATTCCACTCTAGTGTATTCTAAACATGGTTTCAAATGGATTTGAGGAAGGATGGGGAGCAGGAATCCCCAAAATAACGTATTTTCAGTTTTTGGCAGCTGGATACAGGAAGAAGTTTGGGATTAGCATTCCCCAGGGAAAGGCAGGCGAGAACGCAGGTGCAGAGGCTGTACCTGTGTGGGTAATGAGTAACTCTAAATCTGGAAGAGCTGTGGTGTGTGGCTGACTCTCTGGAGATAGAAGAACCTATGAGAGAGATGGTGGGGGAATTTTCTGCTAAGCATCTCTTGTACTGTGCCTAAATAATACCACATCCCACCTGTTTTTTACATCTCTCTTAGTTGCACAGGAAAAATAAGCAGCATGTAGAAAGCAGCATCTCTCAGTGTGATAGCACATATAGATAACTGTTTTTATCTGAAAATGTATAACAACTTAGAGGCAAGGAAAGAATGTTTGAAGCCTCAGTTTGCTTCAAAACACAGAAAATGTGAATAATTTTTAGCCTTTCCTTTTAATAAAGACCTATTTAAGTACAAAATTATATTTGTATTAACATTTCCACTGCTAAGATGATGGTTACAAAACATTTGATGCAAATGTAAGATCAGGGATAAAAGTGACTGTATCTATCACTGAGTAAACTTCAGTAGTCGCAAGTAAGGTAAAGGGAAACAGCAATGCTATTAGACCTTAGTCCATTCAAAGATTTTTTTTTTTTTTTAATATGTGGTATGATAATTTCTTCTGAATCTCCAGACTTTCCTGGAAAGTCAAGAAGACATCAGAACTTGAATGATCTGAGACTCTCTGCAGGCTTCTAACATAACATGAATTGTGCATTTCAGCAATATGTATTCCTCTGCTTGCTTTCTCTCAAAGTTCTGGGAGGAAAGGGTATGCAGGGGAAAACTAACACTATTTTTATTAGCTAGAGAAAGTGTCAGGTAGTGTAGCTCTCAGAAATTTTTCCACCTAACATTGGTAAATGGTTTGCTTTGCTTTTCTGGTTTTTTGGGGTTTTTTTTTTATGTCTTTCTCAAAATCCAGCAGAACACATTGTATCACTGCAAAGAATAGCTCTGTAGACTCTGCAAGATGCTATCCACCACCTGAAGCAGATTGTGAGATTATCTAGCAAACTGAAGTGCTTCAATTTAAACCAGCTTGCTTTTAACCAGATTCTTTCTTGATCCTTTTTGAGGTCCCAAATCAGTAGAATCAGTATAGCATGCAACATAAAGAAAACAGAGCTATTAGATTAGAAATACGTAGTAGATAAAAAGTTAGTGAGTAAGGAAGAAAATCTAATACTATAGATAATGAATTAAATCTTCCTAAGAGTGTTTCAGTGCTGCCAGAACTCACTGGTTCATGATGGTTCTTCAGAAGTTAATGTGCACTGCAGTTTGGTTTGTGGTCCAAAGCTTAAGTCTCATTTAGTCAGTCAATAGACATTGCTGTCTTCCTTCTCCTGTTGAAGGACAGTCACTTTAACTCCTATTGTGTGACTTCTAAGTATGTTTCCTGCAACAGCAGCAGTCACTGAAGAAAGCCAGAATTCTATTAAAGCAGTCTGCCACTTCTCTTTATTCTTAATTGCTAGAAATCTGTCACTGGAGTTGTGTAATCATGTCAGTAGAAGGCTATCCTGAGGTAGGACTGAGTGATTCTAATAGAGCAGTAATAAGCGCTGTTATATGTAGTAAAAACTCATGGTGGAACAAGGTGGCTTCCCCCCCATATTAGAACATCAGTTTGAGCCCTCCTTGAAAGAGAGTTGCAGAAGTCTTGAGAGTGGCATCTTTTTCTGTGTTCCTAGAATTGCTGATGAAATGATAGGTTACCTGGAATTTGAAACTTTTTAGATTAAGACTATTCTCATATATTTGACATAAATTTGAATTAAATATTGCAACAAAACAGTTTTCTCTTGCTTTGGCCAATCCACATCTTAATTATATGACTTTAGAGTTTCTGTTTTCAGTTAATGTTGCCAACACTATTTTGGGCTTAAAAACCCATAGAAGGATTATGGAGTAAGTTCTTTCTCCAGATTTCTTTCTAACGGTGGTCTCAAGATATTGGATTTTGTTTTACATATAGCTAAACTTTTGGTTAAAATGGTTCTCAAGTGATCGGTGTGAGCTCATGCAATGCATTAATACACATAAATTGTGCAATTAATGTTAAAATTTGTTTTGCAATAGTGGTTTATTGTGAAACCCATGTAGCATCACTAAGATGATGCTACAGAGTAGGTTTGTTTTGGGTTATTGACATTTAAATTTGTGGAGCCCGCTGGTCAACCAGACCACTGTGCCTGTGCTTGTAGGGTTTTCAAAAGCTCTTAATTTTACTTTAGTCCATTTCTTTGCTCCCGTTGAAGACAATGGCAGGCCTCCTATTGAATGCAATGATCGCAAAATCAAGTGGTGCCAAGAATTTCTGACAGTGCCATAGTCTTGTACCTGATTTAACATCAGAATTGTGGACATGCATTTACTGACACTTATTTAGGGCCCAATCCTTTATCAGATAATTCTGATGCGAGTTTTACACCATATCCTTATAGAAAGTGTTGTGTTTTCAAAAAGTACGGAGACGAAAGCACAGAATACTGATGCCATTGCTTTATGATAGGATATGCAGCATCAAGTCTTGTCCATGTTGCAGGGTTTGGATGTCATCTTCTCAGTCCTGCAGAGTGCAGCTGCCCTGAAACTCCTGAAACAGACGAAGTCACTAGTTGGGTAAGGTGTGTTTTTTCTTATTGCCTTGTGCTGGCACAGGTAATGGTTTTACCTTTCTCTTTTGGTGAAAGTGCAGATAGGTGGTTGTCCAGCATTGGTAATGATCACAGTTTACTTCAAAAACTTCCTTTATCTGTCCAGATGACAGATGATTTGAATATTTGTTAAGCAAATTAAAAAAAAAAAAAAAAAGCACAACTGCTGATAATTCAAGCTTCCTGCTCATCAGCTGTCCTTCCAGTATTCTTTCCAGATCACTTTATATATCTTTAAGCTAGATATTGCACATAAATTCTCTCTCTGCATTAGACACAAATTGCAACTTTTAATGCATAAATCATTATAGTGTAAAATAAGTCTTTAAGCTACACAGTTCATATCCTGAACAAATATAGCATATCCAAAACGTGTTCAAAGATGGGTTTTGTGTGTTTTCTTTCTTTTTTGCTTAAGTTGTATTTGGTATTGTAATTAGGAATAGGTATTGAAAGTTATGGTTGAGAATGTGAGCTTCTGTCTTGTGAGCTGAGCTAGGAATAATGGCTTTGGAAAAAAAAAAGCACTTATTAAATCCAGATTGATGGGGTTTTGTGTAAAATGGCGTTAAAACTTTTTTGTAACAAAGGATTTTATTTTATAGTTTAAGGTTTTATTTACCTTTTGTGACATTGTAAAAACTCATTATCTTTTGTCTCTCTCCATCTCCCAGTAAAGCTGAGATAAGGCAGCCTACAAATGAAGTATTTATTTTGCTCTGTAGGAACAATATCTGAAGTATTTTTTAACAAATACAATCTTTAAACTGTCAGTAATAGTCACTGTTTTAACGCTTTGATAAGAACATTTGTGTTCAATATACAAGAGAATATTGGGATGTGCTTAGAAATAATTTTTCCCTGTCTAGATTTCCCAGGAATGCCTCTGAGGGCAGGTTCAGCTGAGATCTTCTGGGAACCAGGAAAGCAGCTACCTTCATCAATGACACAGTCTAATAGATCCCCCCACCCACCCCCTTAAGATACTGTTACAGAGTTACCTGATAGGTAGTGACAGTGACAGTAGATTAACATAAGTGCCTTACTCATTGCAGCATTTTATTTTAAAGCTCGTTTCAGAAAGGATGTGTTTCACACCTGTAGATTCATTGAAATCCTCTCTTTTCCAGTCAGCCAGAAAGCAGGCAGAAAGCATTTTGTATCTGGGCTCATGTTTTTATTTCTTGTGGGCTGTATCTTCTATCACGCATGTTCTTTTACGGGGCTCATAAAAAGCCAGGGAAGAAATGGTTGAAGTGGAGTTCAAGATTTGGTCCAATAATTGCACTACCAAAAAGGTAACACTGCAGTGAAGCTCAATTCCCATTCATTGCAATGTCACTAGATGGTACTGCAGAATAGGAAAACACCCGAAGTGCAAATTTTCTCCAAATACAGGATATATGGAGAGAACTTTAACCAACAACAAGTATACATCGTTGAGCAAAAAGAAAGCTTGGCTGGCACTTCAGAAATGTCTTTTTGCTGCTCTGTTTCTTTTCAGCTGAAACACATGTGCAGCAATGTCCTAACACATTGAGTCACTATATCTGTAACTTGTTTTTTTGTTTGTTTGTTTTTTTTAATTTCAGCAGTTCAGATAAAAGCTTTGCTTTTGTTTTGGTTAACCTGTCATTTTTAGCTGCATTCCCTAAAACTATGATGTCTTTGTGGCCCTGTTGGTGTAATGCAATTTAAAACTTTGCCCAGACAGCCCAGAGGTGCTTTTTAGCACAAGGCTTGGTTCTGATATTGTGTGTAGTGTACATGTATTTTTCACTGGCAAGATAATCAAAGAGCAAAACCAGAGTTCATCAACAACTGAAATAGGAGGTTTAAAGTTACACCATAGAAGTTGACATGATTGGTGAGCTTTTCTCTGGGGAAGGTGGTTTCAAAGTCACGCCAAGAGCACTGTGATATTTCCAGTAGGCTTTGCTGCCCAGGAGAAGGCCATGCAATGCAGCCAAGGCAGTGGCATTCTGCTCGCTACTGCACATCTCTGGCAAGCTGGTGGCTGCTGTCATGTTTAATCCCAGCCAGCAACTAAACACCACGCAGCTGCTCACTCACTTCCCGTCCCACCTCACCCAGTGGGATGGGGGAGAGAATCAGAAAAAGGTAAAACTTATGGGTTGAGATAAGAACAGTTTAATAGAACAGAAAGGAAGAAACTAGCAATGACACTAATAACAACAATAAAGTGACAATAATAATAAAAGGATTGGAATACACAAGACAAGTGATGCACAGTGCAGTTGCTCACCACTTGCCAACTGATGCCCAGTTAGTTCCCAAGAAGCGCTCCCCCCCAGGCCCAGGCCAACTCCCCCCAGTTTACATACTGGGCATGATGTCCCATGGTACAGAATACCCTTTTGGCCAGTTTGGGTCAGCTGTCCTGGCTGTGTCCCTTCCCCACTCTCTTGTGCCCCTCCAGCCTTCCTGCTGGCCTGGGCAGGAGAAGCTGAAAAGTCCTTGACTGAGTCTAAACACGACTTGGCAACAACTGAAAACATCAGGGTGTTCTCAACATTCTTCTCCTTATAAACCCAAAACACAGCGCTGTACCAGCTACTGGGAAAACAATTAACTTGATCCCAGCCAAAACCAGGACAGCTGCTGGGCAGGCCTCCGCACTGAAGGAAGCCTCCAGTACCTGAGCCAGTGGAGGGCCCTACAAACCTGATAGTGAATTTGAGCCATATGCTTTTACTTCATAGATAATTGAGAAAAGATTATGATCTTTTAATTATCTACAGTGCAATATTTTGGTGCAAGACTAGTTACTGGTTTTTTTATTTTTTTTAAATAGAGTAGAACTTTTGGGTTTACTTTTTTCAGCTGCCACTGTCAATGTAATCCAAAGGCTTTTAATACCTTCCTCACCACTGTTGTGGCTTATTCTGATGAGGGCTTTTAGGGATTTTTCTGCAATAACTCCTGAATCTTTTTTCTGGTCATTATATTGCAGCTGCTTTTCATTTTGCAGAGATTCTCTTATTGGGCTTTATTGTTTCAGGACCTGTGGTCTGTGGTGATTACATAAAAGAAAAGTTCCTTTTTCCCCTCCCTTCCTTTTGAAAGTTTACAAATCTGCTTTGGAGTTTTATAGTATGGCAGTCACGAGAAATGGGGGAGAAAAAGAGCAGGAGGTTGGAAACAAAAAAACCAACTTCCCAACATAAGTCAAGACACGATTATAAGCATTACCGTGCTCCTTAACAGTTAGATGTGAGAGAATAATTCAAAATGAAACATTTAGTCAACAAAATCAGCTACCTTTTCTGTTATGTAGAAGCGTGGGAGCAGCTGTTAATTCAGTTGTATTCACTAGTTGAATTTACATCAGGAGTAACTGAAATAGCATTTTACTTCATAAGACACTCATTGATAGAGTGCACCATGTGATAAACCTGACTGTAGCAATATCACTTTAAAACGTGGGTAACTCTTGCATTTTCTTTTATGATGTGACTTGTTGAATGTAATGCTGCCTAGAACAAAACAGAGTTTGAGCAAGGAAAAGTTTATGCACTTTCATTTCTGCAAGATCTCTGGCTCTGTGTAGTGAGAGATAGTCTCTCCTGCTCTCCTACCCACATTCTGCTACAATGAAAAAGAAATTAAAGTGGCTAACCTGATGAGGATTCTTCCCTGTCTTGTTATGACAGACCAGTGGATACACTTCTGTTTCATGTGTGCCAAAGCTACTGCCTACTGTTGCATAGGTAATCTAGAAAAGAAAATAATAAAGACTTTGTTTATTATGCAGCAAAATGGGTCTAAATTCCACAGCAAAAGGTTGTAGTTCCTGCCTCACTTTACTAGAAAATGAGGATTTGATTTGTGATCATCACAGCTTTCAAAGGAGGGTATTTTTATAGACATGAAAGTGTGATCAGTCAATGTAGTGTGGAGGACTTTGGAGTATGTATCTGCAGTAGGTGCACACATGTATCAGCTAGTGCATATGTTGTCTTCTATAGTTTCCTTTTTCTACAGAGAAAATGCAAATTATTTATTGACTGAATTAAGTCAGACAAATTACACTGGTTTTGGATGCTTACATTTAAAGACTTGAACATTTGTTTGGGGGTTTTGGTGTGTATTGCCGTGTGTTTCTGAGCCTTTCTTTTGTTTCTTATGACATACTCATGCCATCAAGAAGTGTTTGCTTTAGCGATTTTAAACAAACCAGTGGTGAAGTTCTCTTGTTCTGTGGTATTATGTTTTCACTCTACTAGTTTGTATGACACTAAACTTCACAGGTAGCATAGTTATGAAATCAAACTAATCTCAGAAAACAAAGATTACATTAGCTCTATTTCACATATAACAATTTAATTAGATAGTATCCCTACACCTAGATTGTGTTTTAAAGAATAGTTCACTATAGGAGTCTTATTCAATGTATAAAGATTTTGTGCCTGTCACTGGAGCATAACTGTTCAACTTAAACTGCTGAGGTCTAAAGGTGATGCACAAGAAGGATTTAGAATTGCTGATAATATAGAAGCTGTTGGTCTATGTTAGGGCTATTGGGAGAAAAGAATTGAGAACTTTGAATAACAGTTTGGAGATTTTCAAGCTAATAAAAATGAAGCTTTAGTCCTTTCAGTAGTATCCAATCAGAACTTCATTTCTTTCCCTAGAGTAGGTCTGCACCAGAGAAATGTGTGGCTCCAGAACCAATAACACAGACCATGAGTTCAGAATTATTTTTATCACTTAGTAATTGAAACCACTGGTTCTCTCCTTAAGAAATGGTATTTTAATACCTTGATGAACACAGATTTGAATTTTGTATACACTGAAGTAATTTCATAGTAGGTAAAGAAAATCATATTGATTTTAAAAACAAACTAAAAAAACCCAGAACCCACCAAAAACCACACCCCTTTTTCCAAGCAGCTTGCATGAACTGTTTTTTGCACTTTCAGTCACTAACTCAGTTAAAAGCTTGCAACACCTGCTAATGTAGATGTCTTCATTTGTATTCTAATTTATTGCTCTTAGGTTTGTCTCACCAAGAATTTTGCCTTTTAACTTTCATTTGAAGGCAGATCACTTTATTACATGAACTTTGCTCTGGATTCTTTTCTGTTTAACTGGCAACTTTTCTCATTGATTTTTGCCTTTATTTGCTCAGCTACGATAAGAGCCGTTTTTTTCTCTTAGGTCTATTAAAAGACCATTATCACAGCATTTCCTTTTGAGATCTTTTTACCCTTATCACATTTGCTATAAATTCATGAACTCCCATTTCACTTGAAGATATTTATGCCATATGGGCCATTTTATTTTATAATGAAAATGTAAAGGTAAGTTCCAATGTTAAGTGCCCATTCCAAACTTCTACTGTAGATGAATGATTTCTGCACTTTTTGCAATTACTACCTTAGAAGAAACGACATCATGATAAAGACATTGCTTAGTAAGTCAGAAAATGGCAGTAAAAGCATAAAGCTTGAAGGGGAGTTTTGCTTTTCTGATCCTTCAATTACTTTTTAAGAGTAAAGTTAAATTTAATACATATTTTAGTATATAACAGCACACTGAATAGCAGGGCAAGTTCTTCAGACAGCACAGACTCATCTTTAATTTGAAATCTGCCCTCTTACTCCAAAGGGTTGCATTCTTGTAATATCCCAAAGTGAACTGGGATAGGAGACCTTCAAAAAAACCAACCCCCAAAACACAAAAATGAAAGAACCCAGGCAGTGTTGACCTGTCTTGTTGTCCTGTTAGGTATCAGATGGCATTTTACAGCCCAAGAGGTTATTTCCTAGGTGAGCTGTAGAACAAAGTGATTTACTAGTAGCATCAACAAACGTGTGACACATTTTGAAACCAAAATCTTCAACCTCTAGGAACAATTTTTCAAAAGGGAAAGTACATAGAAAATACTTTTTTGAACATGTTTACAGAAGCTTACCAAAAATGTGTTTGACTCATCTGATCATTGAACAGGAGCTACATTGTGTTATCTAACTCCAAACTTGCTAGGAAAGATGGCACAATGGCTGTATGACAGAAGTTCATGTTGTTAGGTTGGTCTTGAACTAAGAACTAGATTGATCAAGGCTCGAAAGCAATGGAACAGAAGACTAAATTACTATTTTTTTTTCTCTTTTTTTTGGAAGACCATAAAGCAGGAATACTTTGACTATTGTTGAAAAAGGACAGCTGTTTTGAACTCTTTAGAAAAAAAAAACCTAAGAAGTCTCCAAATAATGGTGGCCAATATGCAAAGTTCAGAGCAGTAACAATTCAGTTTTATGGGGGGGGATATTGCTCAAAAAACCATAAATTTTAATATGCAACAAATGCCTTTATTGCCGAAGCAGGAAATACTGTCTCTGGATTTAGAAGTGGGTGGTAAGTTCTCAAGTGTAGAAAACTTGGTCTGAGATACTGTAGTATTATGCTTGCTGGGAAGAAAGAAAAGCCAATAAAGGAAAGAATAATAGTACATTGATCAACTCTTTATCACAGCAGGATAACTAAATCTGCTGTCACCAAATAAATCACACAGCCACTTGATTAAACTCATGTAATTTGCTGGGATGGATGCAAGAGTTTAGCTCTCATCAGCAACTGTGGACAAAGGCAGATAAGGAAGCACTGAAACTATAAGAGCTTCCAGCTGAAAACTGTCAATTTGCTTCTCAAAGGAAAAGGATGTTCCACTGTGGTTCTCCATATTAGTAGCACAAATTGCTGTCTCCTTGTGTTTCGTAAGTCACTAATACAACACAGTGGAGACATTACCAGGTTCAATCAGCCCTATTCAGTTATCAAATCAGCTGGGAGAAAGAAGGGGTGTTTTTTATTTAAAAATAAAGGAGAGAGTGGAGAGTTGAAGGTGCGGGAGAACTTCAGGAGGGTGACAGGGTTGTGCATTGCAATCTGAAGGGAAGAGAGTGATGGGAGAAGTGTCCTTTTTCAGTACTAGAGACACAAAAGGAGAAGGCTTTCATGCAGTATAGCCCACACTGAGTGAGCAGTTATTCTAATCTTTGTTTTCCTGTTAAATGTTGAAGAATGAAAGTGTGCACCGAGGGGGAGCTTTGGAATGTGATAGTGAGTCCCTCCTACATTAGGAAAAATGTGGCTCACCCTGTAAGTGGGCAAACAGTTCCTTAGAATATGGCCAAGTGGGTGGTTCTTGGAGCTGAAAGGCAAACAGGCACGGCTGGCCTGAGGCCACCCATGCTATCTGGAGCTGCTACCATCATCCACTGCAGGTCAGCCTTTATGGTGTGGAAACTGAGAAATTAAAGCCGAGTGTCTTTCCCATGGATCTACAGGTGGGTGTTCAAAGTTCACCTGCAGGTCAGTAGATGAGGATGGGGTGTTTTTCAGAGCATTTGATTGTGTCTAGATGTAATGGTCTAGCAGAGAAGCCAGATCTCCATTTGCAACTAATTATAATGAAGCATTGTCTTCACGGCACCTTCCAGTTCTGACCTGATGTAATGTGAAATTTTGTAACACTTCTATGAGAAAAGCTTAGAAGGATTTCTTTTTTTTAAAAAAAGTATTTATTGTGACTATACTAAAATATTAGATTTGAAGCCATATGAACCCTCTCAAAATATACTCAGTCCAGAAGTTTCCTTTTCTTATGTAGCCTGAATTAAAACTGTTCAAGTGTTTGTTTGTTTGTTTTTTTTTTTTTTTTCCTTCCTCCTCCCTTTGAAGAAATACTTGAGCTGTGTTGCACAGTGCTTCAACATTAAATTGTTTGGGCTGCTTTGGCCCACAGTAGAGGACAAGCTCAAACTTGATCTTGAATGGGGAATGTGCTACAGTAATTTCATATCCATCATGTGAGAGAGCATTTAAGAGAGAGCGTTACTGCTTTTTCATCAAAGTGATAGTTTGCTAGGAAATTACTTTATCAGCTTTTTTCTCTTCATCCTATGTGAGCTTTTTTGTATCATGTGTTGTACAAAAGAATCGCATAACTCAACCAGAAAAGTTCTTCAAATATTTTACTTCTGGATCTATGTCTACAAGGTAAAGCAGTGTGACTCCAAATCTTTTAATTTTACTATTATAAATTCAGTTT
>JAVKLA010000088.1:29852284-29867793 GCA_034782735.1 Sagittarius serpentarius
CTGGGCAGGCAGGTGTTCAGCCACCTCCAGGAAAGCCGGGCTCCATCACGCCTAACGGTTACTTGGGAAGACAAAACACTAACTCTGAACGTCCGCGTTTCCTTCGTCTTCCCTCAGCTTTATATGCTGAGCATGACGTCATATGGTATGGGATATCCCTTGGGTCAGCTGGGGTCAGCTGTCCCGGCTGTGTTGCCTTCCAACTCCTTGTGCCCCCCCAGCCTCCTTGCTGGTGGGGCAGTGTGAGAAGCAGAAAAGGCCTTGGCTCTGTGTAAGCGCTGCTCAGCAGTAACTAAAACATCCCTGAATTATCAACACTATTTTCAGCACAAATCCAAAACATAGCCCCATACTGGCTACTATGAAGAAAGTTAACTCTATCCCAGCCAAAACCAGAGCAACTTGACAGGAAAAGGGAGAGTTTCAGTCCTTTTGCAGTAAGCATTTAGGCATTACTGAAATAAAGGCTGGAGGTTTTGGTTATAACTATGCTGGAGGTGCCTAACTGAAGGGAGGACTTAAGGTTGTGAATCACTAATGGCAGTAAGTAACTAATCTGCAGAGAGAAGTAGGGCTCAGGACACGTTTTTAACAGTCTTTTCTTGGACAGAGAGAGTAAGCCAGTAACCTTCAAGGAAGGAGGAGCCTCTGACAAATCTGGGAAAGACAAGAGGGTGTTTTGGAATGTTTATTTGTAGAAGCTCAGGGGAAGGCAGGAATAAGAACTACCAGTAGTAATATTCACAGGTGTAATGTATTGGCACTTTGAGTGCTTAGAACCCCATAAGATTCCCAGGTTCAGCAAAACAGAGCTATGGCTCCATTTGGAGAAGCAAAGGGTACTTTGGGGAAACGTATTTTGTAGGCAGTTCCTAGAATTACAATTAATTGGTGGGAAAGACATAGCTATGGTAAGTGGACCATTCATTGCCATATCAATGAAAAACTATGGGCTCCAATGCGTACTCTGCAAAACCCTGGTGTAATTAGAACTTAATGATTTTTTTTCTCATTTGAATTATTCATTTCCAACTTTCTTGATCTTCTTACTAATCCGACCATTTATTATAGACAAGGTGTAAGGCAGGACTAAGGTGATGGGTTTGCTGCGTAAACGTGTATCTGCCTACCTACAGGAAGATGGATATGCTGTGAATGCAGTTAGTTTTCTTTGTGTGTCAGCAGAATTTTTTACCATCAAATCACTTGCCAAACTAGAGGTTATAGAAGCTCAAATGAAATTCTGAGCCAAAGAAAAAAGGTGTAAGTAAGAGGTAGGAAAGATGCTTATCTCAAGCAACACCAGGTTTTGATTTAAAGACCCCCAAATTTCTCAAACTTGTGACTCTCTCTAGTGGCTTTTAGGTTTAGGGTTTTCTTCTGGAGCACAGTCTTGATGGACTGTAATAATGTTTGTAGTTTGAATTCTTGGTGCAGCTGTATGAAATGAACTAAACTACCCGGGGAACAAACAGCTTCAAGAAGATATTTGTAACAGAAGTCACACTTCTTGTTCGGAGATTTGATGTTTTTTAAAGCCTTGTTTATACTTGGGGGAGGGGGTCTTAATGTTACTTCCCCCCCCCCTTTCCATACATAAAAAGAAAAAATGTATTAAAACTGACTGTGTGCTGCAGTCCTGAAGGATGCTTGTCAGTAGGTAGGGTGTGAAAGCAGCAACGCACTAAGCAAGTATATTTGCTTTACAGAACGTAGTGTGCTGTGTAGAGTAATACCCTGCATTGCTGGGAATTAGTCCTTGCCTGTCTGTCACTCTGCAGTTAAGAGTCATCCATTTTGTTCTGCATTTTTCAAGTCCTGAAAGTATGCTCTTTATGTTTACTTACCGCACTTCACTGCCGCAGTGCCTGAACAACTCGGTGAAAAAGTAGGACCCCTCCATCCTAAGTAGAGAACAGACAGATGGTCCCTACCCTGAAAAGCTTACAGAGAGTTTTCTAAGCCTGGACCAGTATTTCCAAAACTCTTAAATGAAATAATTCCTCACACTATTTAGCAAGCAGTGTCTCCTGCCAGCAGCTCTGCCAGTTCCCCCTATCCAGGGGGCAGGCAGCTGTGGTGGGCTTGCTCAGCCTGCCCAAATCTGCCTGGCTGGCTGGAGCTATGCCATGAGGAGCAGCTGCCCCCAGCTTTTCCTTGTGCTGTCATCTGTGCTTCCCTGAACAGCAATGATCTAAGCACCTGGGGATGTCTTGTCTCTCTTGGTGTCCCTCAGGTCAGAGTAGGGAGGAGGGCAGGGTTTGGCCTCAATTCCTCATTTCAGCAGGAATCGGTTTCTGTGGGCCTTGAAGTCATTCAGCTCGAGGGTATTTAGTCTTTCCTGTTCTAACTAATCCATAATATCAAAACAACAAAAAAGTGACTTCTTTCTTTTCCTTTAAGCAATAAATACTATAAGTCTATTTGAAGTTATAGGGAATTAAACATCTTTTAGGGCTACAGACCAAAGTATCGGCATGCCAAAAATAACAGGAGAGGGCAGTAGGGATTGCATTTTACCTCCTCTGTACAAAACATTTTGCTCTCCTTTACATGTCTTAGAACATGGTGAGCATTTCAAAACTACTTGTGTTTTGTCTCCATACCATGAATAACTTGTGTTTTGTTGTTTGTGGAAAAGAAGAATACTGCCTTGGCTTGGGGTACATGTCCACGTCCTGTACTGTGTTTTCACCTCCGATGACAGATGTTTCAAATGGTGCTAGACTCTAATTCCCCTGCTTTGCTTGTACTTGCTAAAAGTCTGCTATAGAAATGGTTAACTAAAATGTAAAACATCAGAAGCCTGAGAAGCAATGCATTGCTAATGGATGAAATAATGTTACTTGCTTAATTAGTTATGTTAAACAACTTGAGCTTTGGCTTTATTAACAAATTCATTTAATCATAGTAAATAATGAGGATTATAATTGAAATGATGGCCTTTGTCTCCTCCAGAAAGACTAAGTTGTGCCAAGTTTGCTTCATACCTGCTAAATCAGTGCTGATCAATGACTGGCAATGGCTGGACTTAATAAAACATTTGTACTTCTTAAAAACTGTAAAGTAAGGGAAGCCAGCTCAAACACACTTTGAGGATCTGAGGAAGAAAGTGAATGTTCTCTGCTATAGAAAAATGTGGAGAATGATTACAACTAAAAGTAGGAAAGTGCCAGTATGTGTTGCTCATGCAAATTTATAGTGGCCAATAAAAGCAACTTCTGACCCAAAATTGATTAGTTATAATGGGCATTCAGGAGCTCTTCCTGAGCTTAAAAGGAGTGGGGAGCATGTGGAACTTTAGTCCGTTGCCACTGTTTTCTGAAACTTGATTAGAAAGGCAAGACTGAAAAAGCAGTGAAGACTATGCAAAGTCTTGGAAGAAGCCAGAATCTTCATCAAGCAGTTGTACAAATGCCTGTCTATAGGGCATCGGGTACCAAAAATTGATGGGTTTAAAAAGATACTGTCCAGTGGCCAAGCCATTTTAGGGCTGTACAGTACTGTCTTCACATCTTGCACATTTTCTGCTATAATGTCCGAGATTGCCTCCTAGAGTAGAGATGCCCAATCCAGTAGTGTTTCCTGTTTAAAGATCTAGTTGTATTAAATACATGTGCTCACCCACAGCATAATAACATATAGCCAAAAGGTGGAAATACTGGCTTACAGGAGACCAGAATGTATTTGTAAGGAGTTTGCATGAAAATACATACTGCCTGGATACATGTATTCTGATCAGGTAACTGATAAGAAAACTTTGCCCTTAATTTCTCTTCCTATTTCCCTCTCTTTTTTTTTTTTTTCTCTTACAGCTGTAGCACGCGCTTACCAGCCCACATTCAGCATGTGAGTGTTTGCAATTGCCTACCTTCCCTGTAAAATGTTGCTATGATTTCTAAATAAGAGCCAAGTGTGCCCACCTGTGGAGGAGGAAAAAGAAAAAAAAAAAATCCGTTTTCTTAGGCAGCTGCTAATTGCAACCTTCTTAAGTACTGTTTTGTGGGATGGAGCAGGATTATGCAAGTTTCCCTTGCCTCAGACCTGTGTGCCAGAGGACTATTCCCAGCCCAGTGGGGAATGCAGAAAGGAAGTGTGGGAAAATGTCACTGCCTACACCCTGCTGCACCCAGGAATGATGGGCTGCTCAGAGCTGAGTGTCACCTCTGGTGGTTCTTCCTGACCTCCAAACGAGGAACATAAACTGGGAGCTACCCCTGCAATTGGAGGAGGAGTAGCGTTGCCTCTGTGAGGAATGTTAGCTATGCTGCATCCATCGCTGTATTAACAAGCTGTATGAGTCTTCTCTGCCATAATTAATTTGGAAAAATTATCTTCCTGTAATAAAAGCTGAGCCATCAAGCACATACCTAAATAGACTTGTACCACTGAGATTGCTGCAGTAGACATCAGTGGATAAAGAGCTATGCTACTGGGAGACTTAAGCAATAGCAGCAGCTGCAGTGTTACAGCAGCTCACAGCCACAACTGCTTGGTTTAATTCAGAGCTCCCCAATTTATTAACAAAACTTAAAGCATTAAAAAAAACCACTAAACCCAAACAAACGAACAACCCTAAAAAAAACCCAACCAAACAAAAAAAACCCCTGTTGACCTTGGATGGCTTTGGCAGAATCTGCATAGTATGTGCTGGATCTGGGGTAGTTATTTGGGGGAAGCAATGGAGAAGGCCAAGCAAGAATTGAGAATTCATTCTATGGAAAAGACTTTAAGATGTTAGGAAACATTTCATGTCAGTTGCAGATTGGGGGCATGCTGGAACTTCTTCCAGTTTAGTTAAGTGCCTAAGGCAGAAATTTGCCTGCAGAAACTGAACATTAGAGAAAGAAGCTGTAAGCTATCCACTAGCAATATATGGTGGATTAGAAATTAATATGTTAAACCTGACTTGTAGCAAATCTACTGTAGTGCCTATGATATCTCTTTAGATATGCTTGGTCTTGTCTGTGATAAGACTAAACCTTTTAATGAGTATAATGAAAGCCTGTGAATAAGGAAAGGCTTCATGTTGCACAAGAAATGCAGCGACAAGAAATAAATAGCTTGTTCTGCTTGGTGAGATATAACAGCTTAAGATGCAATCAGCAATCGTATGTCATTTGAACTGGTATCTGTATGCATTAAAGCATGATCCTAGAAGCAATCCAGAACAGTGGCAGAAGTCAATGGAAATTATTATACATTTTAAGCCTGAACATAGGAGCCCCATTTTATGCCAGGACCCCACTGTGGTAGGTTCTATATAAATGCAAAACTTAAAGTCATTTTCTGCTGGAAAGATCACCATGTTCATATTGTGAAATAATAGACAAATCCAATTTGTAACACAGTACAACTGCTTTTCTGGTTTATTTAGCATTTACACTGTGATCGCGAACAGGTTGAGCCCCACTTTTCCATGCAGTTGGAAAACACAGAATGAGTGATAATTCTGTCCCAAGGAGCTTATGCTCTAGAAGATGTAGGAAGAAGGCAAGAAAAGCAAGCAAGATGGAGTAGACTGCAGAAAGAAACTGTAACCAGTTGAAAAGAACGTCATGTCAGTCTATTTTTAAGAAAGGTTTGGACTGGGTTCTGTACCCTTGCTTCATGTGAGCAGTCTGTACAGACCCGCTAGGGAAAGCTGGTGTGAAACTGTAATTTCCTGTTGTTTTCAAATTGTTGTGACCTTTATATTGCACCTAATGAAGGTTGTTGACATCAACATGAGCAGAATCAGGCATAAAACTTGGACCAGTTCTTGTCAGTAGAAGCTGTAAGTGAATTATTAGAAAATTACATGAAAGCAAGAAGTCTAAACCCCATATTATTACTATGCCTATAAAATCTCATAGTTTTCCCCAGACAAAATACCAAGTTAGAGAACCACAATATTACAGTATCTATAAACAATTAGAATAAGTCAAATATTCTCCTTTTGGTTTGTTTTAGATTGCTTTATAATTAACTAACGTGCTTTCCTGAAACCAGTTTTATGTTGTCCTAATGGCTTTGGCTACAAAATGAGATCATCAGCTAAATGATTGCCTAACCACAAGGACCTTTAATGATCTTTTAGGAAGTGTTACCTTAGACTGAGAAATTTTGCTGCTGTACTATCTGGTGCACAGTAACATTTACATATAGTACTGAATGTTCATATTGCATAAAAATCATTATAATGAAATTCCACATACAAATATTCATTTCTGTGTTGTCAATACTGCATGACAGTTTCAGGAACTATTTATTTATTTATTTATTTTTAATGACCTGGTTCAGCAATCTACTGAGAAGGCATTTAAGTCCCACTGAGGTACATGCTCAAGCTTCATAAATGTGATATATATCAGCTGAGGATTTGTCCCAGCAGGACTTAAGATATAGTTACGTACTTTCCTGAATTGAGACTACAGAGGATTACATTCATCTCATGAAGGTGATAAAGAGTGCATAAAATATTTCAAGGGGGTTCAAGTGAGGATGGGGTTGGTGATGTTCTTAATAATTTAGGAAAAAAACAGCAGCACACATAAATACAGAAACAGGCTTAGCCTTCAGAGTTAAAACCTTTTAATTATTGAACTTTTACTAATGACCTCAGACATCTCCTGTGGTAAATCTTTTCTGCCCACTTTCTAATTCAGTGGGCTATAAAGCAATTACAATTAATCAGAATCATAATTTCCTTTAATAGACTGTAGTATGTTGTTGGTTTTGTTCTGGACAGTGTATTTTTAATTATGTAGTATATTATTGTGTTTTGATAATTATAACGTAGACGCTAGCAGTCACCAAATGTAGTCGTTCTCCTGTAATGTGTTTATTTGTTTAAATATACCTATCCAGTCTTGCTTTCTTCATTAAAACTAGATCCTGACAGCAGTTCATTTACAGTATTTCCATAGCTGACTGGGTGGTTTTATACGGTAGATGATAATGCAGGAACCATTTGAGGAAAAACGCTTTTACAGCTTACAACAAAAACGTTTCCTTTCATTCAGTTTTTAGGAATATATTTTATTAGATCTTAATATTTGTATGAAACGTGAGAAGTGAAAATCTGTTTATTGACTTGTCAGCAAAGGGATGTTTCCGGTTGCCTGTTTGGATTTTAGGTGTGCACTGCTTATCTGCTGTAGCCCTCAGAAGAATCACACAAGATGGCAAGGACCACCGGTCTTTCCTTTACACTGTCATCACGCCCATGAAGCTAGCAATGCTTATTTGAGCTCGGCTTGTTTGGAATTCCTGGAAACTTTTGGCTAGCTTAGCAGACCCTAAGAAAAGCTGAATTTTAAAGTTTGACCTGTTGTCTTTAGGAAGAAAATAGTATTCTATATGTAAGGGACTTTCGGTGTAGTCTAAGTTTACATAAGGAGGTTACTTCAGAAGTGACCTACAAGTAACATTCAGCAGTCAAAGAAATGAGGAGCTTCCTGTCAAGGAACTCTCCATGTTCTGAGGGTGTTTGGTTGCTGAAGGTGGCAGGAATATTCAGCAGATGCGTCTGTGATCTTGCTGACAAACCTTTTCATCCTCTGAGTATTTTGATAAGAACAGAGATAAATTATTTTAGAGTAAAATAATTAAACTTTTATAATAAAAATCATGAAACTGTGAGAGAGAATTTGGCAGTGAAAATAATGCCTTTACTCTTACAGTCCTGTAAGAATCTGCTACTATTCTTTGAGCAATATATTACTTTTCATGTCTGTTGAACATATGCGGCAAGATGTCTGCGTGATATATAGGCTACTTGCCTGACAATCCTGGGGTAGTTGGTTGGTTTTATACATTGTTGTTGTACCACTTTGTGAATATATTATCAGTTGCTGAAGTCTCTGTTGTCCCCTTGGATTTTATGTTTGGAAGTTTCTGAAAGGACGAAGAGGAATAAGATGCTGAAGAGAGTCGGAGAGTAGCATTGTCAAAAATGTCAAGCTGACATAGTTCTGTTTTCAAAAACAGCTTAGTTTGCTAGGTGCTGGGAGACAAATAGGTTTCCAAAATCAGATTCCTGAACACCTAAATCATTCCTGACAGAGTTTAAAACTGCTGGATTTTGAATGCACTCATTTAAGTTCCCCTCTTCTTGCTTTTAGAGTAAATCTGGTTCTTTGAATAACTAATCCATATAAAATCTCATTGACTTCAGTGGTACTCATTTTCTTGTGTAATTAGATATGTAAGTAAACATATTACAAAGAGCAAAGTCTAACGTGCCATGTGCAGCACAGAAATATTTTCTTTGGCTGTGAGATTACCTCATAAATTTCCATACAGGTAACATTTAATTGTGGTTAATATAAATGTAATAATAATTTCTGAAGCACACAGTGTTTGCTGAGTTGGTTTCTCCTGAGTATAACAGGGGCTTTGATTATCCAACCCTATCCTTTTTAAGGACAAGTGAAGTAGCATTGTTTTATATGGTGTTCAGTTACCTCTGAATATTTGTGAGCTGTGGATTCCCATACCACAGACATCCTCCCCAAACTTTCAGCAGTTTATTAGACCACTTACAGCACCTTCCAAACATAGCAGCAGTATTGCTCTTAGACCAACTTGGAGCTACTTTTGCTCTGCAAACAGCCCTAACCATATTGGTACTGTGGCAATTTTGTGCAGGGCCACTTGGGTGGCTCTCCTGCACCCTTCCTAACCTGATGGAGTACTGGAATATTTGATATATATGCACAGAGAACAAAATTAGTTATATCTAAGATATAAGTGTTCTTAAATTTGAAAATGGTTGTTAGAATGGAGATTATGTCTTGCTGATATAGTCAATAAAATTCTTTATAGAAGTGGCTGAAGGAAGAGTAGGATATTATGGTAAGCACAAAGCTGCAGTGCTATGGCTGAACATTTAAAATAAGGGTCAACAAATGCATAAATTACCCCAGCAGAGCAGTGCTTTCTGCAGCATAAAAATATTTATTTGAAAGACTTGTTTATACTCAGGTTGACAGAGTTAATGTATTTGCATAAGAGTAGTAGTATAACTTTTAACTGTTTGTATTTAATATTCAACAATAGGCTTTTAGTTGCGTATATTCTGAATAGTGTAAGGAAGTGTACAGGCTTATTAGGTATTGTAACTGGGCACCTACTGCTAAGGATTTTTAAAGTCCATAGTGTTTTCCACTGTTCCATTCTGGTAGCCCCAAGGTTACCTGTGAATCTTTTCCATATTGAGGATGAAAATGAAAGCATTCTTTCCATACTGCAGTCTGCTGCAACTATGAAAAATTGTTAAAACAAGCATTTCACTCTCGGGCAATGCAAGGGGGCACACTTACGCAGGTAAGAATTCAGGTCTGTATTTAAGACAAAGCCTGTCAGCTCACGATCATATAAGACTACACAAACTACATAGAGCAGGACCTAAATTTTGACTTACTGGTAGTCTTGTTTAAGGAAATAAAATGGGCAATATCCTAAATTCTATCCTGGCTTACACCTAATTGGAAAACGCGCACACTACACTTTCTGAGAGGGTTTTCCTGCTCTCTTTGGAAGGAACTGGGGTCTTGAGTTAACCTTATTTCATGTATATACACACCAATGTTATCACAGATTATTCCAATTTAAAAGACAAGTCTACATTTTTTGGATTCACAAAAGTATTAAAAATCACTTTTCATCTTCAGCATCTGGAAGATGTCAGATCAAAATGCTGTCAGATGCAGGAAAAAGTAGAATGTATCTAAAATTATGTATACTTTTATTCCAGAAATAATGTTATTCTCACTATTCTCATTTCATTGTCATTCCTTAAAGCATTATAACTCATTGTGTAGTGAGCACAAGTCACATGATACCGTATTTGTGTCTTCCTGTATTTCTCATGCATTAATTTGCCCGTAATGAATTATAATCAATGTAATTGTTAGAAGTGGACATTTAAGGTTATACTCTAAAGTTTGTTTTCTCGGAGTATTTTGCTCAAGGTCTCAAACAGTCGCAGGGAGTGAGAAGTAAAGGTCATGAATACATCTTAAAAAAAACCAAAACAAAACAAAAAAAAACCCACCACAAAAAAAAAAAACAAACAAAAAAAACCAACCCACCAAAAAAAACCCACCACCAAACTAACTTGCTTTTGAATTTGTTGATGCTTGTGGTAAAGGCTTCTCTCTTTTTGTAACATTCTGTCTGTGGGTATGTCAGTGGGAGCAGTGCCCCACAGCCCAGCCACATGCCTGTGCACCCTAGATGTCACAGTGGTTCCCGCCAGGGCTGTGTGCATGGCTGAGCCACCTTAGTGGGACTGGGCTGCTGCTGTGCGTGCTGGTCTGGCTCTGTCAAGATCAAATGAAGGGATCTGAAGAAAAGCTGTCAGGGTATGATACACCTGCCAAGGGAAAAGCACCAAGGTTGAGTACTGTATTTTCTAAAGGAACTCTCTAACATGAGGGCTGTGATTTTTGGAGAAAAATTACATTTATGAAAGAAAGAGGGAGGCAAATACCTATTTCACCCTTGGTGAACCATCCTATCTGACAGAGTATGGAAGATTTTTAAAATCATATTTGTATGCTGAGGTGTGAAAAAGAGTAGTAAAACCGTCCTCCCTCTGGGAGGGCAACGGAAGCCTTGAGGAAACACTGGCTCCATGAGTGGCGACTGATGAAACAAAGCAGATGTGGGCACAAGCTATGTCCATTATTGAACTGTAACATGACTGGCATATTGCTCCAGCACTGCCAGTCCTGATCTGATGGCTTGGAAGGGATATCCAGGCAAGACAGGAGACTGCTCTGACTTTGTACTTGATCTTTCTCTAAACTGAAAGTGAACTACTCAGATTTGATTGAAGCGTAAAATACTCTGGCCAGCCTTTATCTTGTTTCAAGCATTTATTTCATGTAATCCCAGCCCTAGTTTAGGTGTCTAGAAAGGGTCGACTGATGAGCTCAGGGACTCTTCAGACCTAATAGGACTAAGATTAATCATCTATAACTGTTAGAAGAGCGTGAGTTGTTAAATTGCTTTATCATATCATGTTAAGCAAAAGTTATTATTTTGAGCAGAGTGGAAGTAGTCTGAGATGATGGGCAAGTTTTCCAAAGCTATAAAATTAGAGTGGAGGACTGAAAATGAAAATACATTTTAGGGAAAAAAAAAGAAAAAGACCAAAGACACGAGTTGAATGTGAAGTTCAGTTGACCTGAAGTAAATTTAACATTTCTGGACAATGAATCTACAGTCATCTGAATATCATTGTGGTCAAGTACAGATTTGTAGCTATGTAAGAGTGTTGCAGTCTGCTATTTTAATAGACACACAAAATCGGTAGGCAAAAGTAGTAGGAAAACATGACTGGAGTTTGAAAGTAATATTTTTGAACATGCTATTTATAAGAATGAAATGTGAATTTATAGTCATATGAAAGCCTAGTAAGTATGCTTAGCAGCTGTAATGCATGTTCAGTGTCATGGCAGAATTATATGCTGAGTGATGGATCTTCTCAAACACTGTAGGTATGGCCTTCCTTCTCAAACAATATACCCAGTACCTCCTTGCCAATACCTCCTGGCCCAGGTCCTTGGCTTCAGCCGCTTTTTCTTTCTGTTTAAAAAAATCACCTCTCCCCAAACCTCCTACAACAGGTTTTATTGAGGTGAATGGGGTTTACTCAATGCAAGAGATTCTTAGCTTGTAAAATGCTGTCTGAATCATGCCTATGTTTAATCTTGCCCTGAGTGTATTGAGCAGTATATAATTGTGTCCTTGAGGCTGTCCATGAGGATGTAGACTGAAGAGCCATGGAAGCAGCAGAGCATGCATAATGGGAAGATGTGAGGTTGCCTTGGAAGTGAACTTGTCTTGCTGTCAGGTACAGGAGCCATGCAAAGTCTATCCCAATGGCATCATTCCTGTATATGATATTGAATTCAGCACTGCAAATCTAGTGACATGCAGTTGTCTGGAATTTTTGAAACCTTAAGTCAGACAGGTTCTGCTTTCCAAAATAGAGGAATCTCTATGGTGTTGGGTCTTAGCCTGTACTAAAACGTACCATAAAAAAATTAATTTTTGGGGGGAATACTGACCACTAGTTCTTCTCTGTCAAATATTACTGCCATATCATTTTTTTTCCTTTGAGCTTTTGTCACTCTAATTTTAGATATTGCTCACCTGAAATATCCTGAGTGATAAAAACAAGGTGTTCGTTTTGCATTCTTTCCTTGTTTGTCATCACCTACAGTTGCTTCAGCCTGGAAAAGCACATTAAACTTATTGACAGTATTCCTTTTTACTGTGCTTGACGTGTCTAATGATAAATGCTGCTTCACTCTCACTAGATTAAATAGATTCATGGTCTGTGTTACTACTTGTATATCCTAAAAGAAGAAATAAGCAGGCGATAAACAATAAAGGCCAGTGAATGAGGAGGCTGAGATGGTTTGCCAGACTACTCTAAGTCATAACCTTTCAGTTTATTGTGAACTTAAAGGATAATAGAAAAAGGATATCCTGTTTCTCTTGTTTTGAAATCTTTCCAGACCTTGGATGGGAGGTTATTTTCAAAACCGAATATGATTTGTGCTGTGTGATTCCAGAGGTCAGTGTTCAGCATTCTTTAATAGCCAAATTTTCCATTGACCTCAAAGAGAGCTTTGTAGGAGAAAGGACTGCGGGATTCAGCTCACAGTGATTTCTGTTCTTTTTTTAATAAGGAAAAGTCTTGGCTGGCTAACACTGTGCATTCTGCTGAAATACTGGTTCATCATTTACAGAGTAAATGTACTGTTTAATATTAAAGAAATGATTCAGTCTTTTAGTAGCAAAGTTCTTTCAGGTTATTAAACTAGCATTATAATTTCTGTTCTATTGGTGTCACAAATTAAGTTCTGCAAGATGGTCGTGACCAATTAGTAATAGGTTGAGCCTTAAAAAGGCTCATTTTAATCACTTCTTACTATCCAGTTTTCAGGTTTTTTATGCTGAAAGAAGGTTTGACACTCCGCAGATTATCAAATCACTGAGCATTTTTCAGCTTTTTAAAAATACCGCTAAGCAGGGTTCTTAGCACTAGTAAGGTGTCCAAGATTGTCTATTACTTTTGCCTTAATTTAGTGTTTGTACCTTACACATGATATATTTTTTCATCAGTGTGTGATGCATAGTGATACATACAGGTGACTCCAGCTGAAAGGGGACCCTGTAACATTTGGGAAAGATGCTTTTTTAGAACAAGTTAGTAATCTAGGTAGACAAGACAGGCCTAAGAATAAGTCTCCGCACACTGGAAGGTGAATCAACTAAGAAGGAGAAGAGGGGGTTAATCAAGTTAAATTGATAGTTGACAAACATTTATTATTAGGATATATTAATATTCTAACCATATATGGTTGTGTTTTAGTACTTTTCCACATACTTTGATACTTTACGATACTTGTTAAAGTAGTTTCTTTTCTGCAAACTCACATCATAATTAGTAGCAAATGTAGTGGCACATATCATCCTAAATATCAGAATATGAAGAGAAAAACAAGGTGGAGGTACCTCTTGGATTTCAAAATACTTTTTAATTCAGAAGAAAGGGCTTGACTGATGTTAAGGGGTGTTTGTGGGGTGAGAAATGCTATTCATCTTGGTTTCCGAATCCAGAAATTAGCCAGGCTCCCTCCTCTTACAGCTGTGACAAATGTTTCTTACAGCAACACAAGTGGAAATAACCTATTTACAGATAATGTGAAAAATGAAAGACGATAAATCATTTTTTATAGTAGAGCTAGAGAAATTTTAAGCCAAAAGTGAAAACGGGTATTTATAATGGTTCCAAGGAAGCTTTTAATAGCTGTCTGTTCCATTTTCCCCCTGCTGTCTAGTATACACGATGCTGTAAAAACGTGGGGGGGTTTTTTGTTTGTTTGGTTGGTTTTTTTTGTGATAGAGGTGTCATTCAGAATTAAAAGTTTCTGGATTTGTTAGCAAAAGCACATGCATGGTTATATAGCTGGCCAGCGGCTGGAGCCTTCATTTCCTAACGCCTTCATCCTTTGAGACATGCTTGATTGTTTTACATGCCAAGTGTCTCTTCTCCTGTATCTATTCAAGTGATGCCTTCCCCCCCGCCCCCATTGATATCGTATTGGTCTCTCCTTTATAGGTTTACTAAAAATGTTATAAATATATTAAGAATTTTTTGCATATTAAATTCAGTATTAACATAAACATAATCCTAGAGAAGAATCTTTAAGGAGGCTAGTAAAAATCTACCTTGCTTCAGTCTGTAACCTTGGCTGTCTCCTTCCCTGAGGTATGATAACAGCCTCCTGTTTCTGTTCTGCCCTGGGAGAGCTGCATGTGAAACTTCAACGAAAGTATTAAATAGCTTGTGCGTACAGCTGCTTGGGCTGCCACTTCCACTAAATGCTTCTCCTATTTTCCTGTTGCTTTTGCTATGCTAGATTGCCTGCAAGGCTTCATTCTGAATCTGGGCCTTTAGCCAAAATAAAAGCCAAAGGCACATCAAAGGACTTGCTCAGAGGATAGCCAAATATTCCATTTAACTAGAACAGAGAGAAGTATTTCTTCTGAAACCCTAGGCTGGGTATGGAAAATACTGTGTAGAGAAGGAGAGATTTGGAAATCCTGTGAAAAAGTATTTGTATTGGACAAATACATGTGGTTGCCAAGCTTAAAAAAGGGCATCTTGCCAGCCGTGTGCTGCAGAAAGACCTTCAGCCATTAAAACTAGATTAATAGTAAAGATGATAATTGCAAAAGGAAGTGGAATTTATATTGTGAATAATCCAAAAACCATGGCATTGACAATAAAGTTTGAGAAGTGCAAGCAAGAGATGATTTCATAGAGCTTGACTGAGAACCAGTTTCAGCTTGGAGCAGTGAGCTCCCAAAGGAGTTTGTGTAACAGAAATTAAATGGAAAATGAAATCAGCAAATGGTCTGTTGGTCTGCTAAATTTGGTGCTTCAGCTGCTCATGTGCATCCTCTGTTGTTGATCCTGGGCGGTACTGGAAGCTTGCAGTGGTGTGACGTGAGTAGGGCAGGGCGTACCTGCCGCAGCCCAGGCGAGGCTTTGGAGCAGTGGTTGTGGCCTGCTGAGAACGCAGCTGTATCAAGTGCCATAAACTATAGGAACATGATGTTGTATGCTTCCTAGAAGTAACTGCAGCAATTTAGTCTGGAAGCAAAAATGTATGTAACCTGTCCAGGACAACTGAGAAGGGGAATCTTAAGAGTTCAAAAGCAGAAACAGAAATATAGTTTTTCCTGGGAATCTTCTGTTGTGTGACATTCTCACTGACTCTGTGTCACTCAACACTATATTAATTTTACAAATGTTGAAGAGCCTTTTTTGAGGGGAGGGGGGATGTAATATAATATATGTGCAATCGTTTGGCTCTGTCATTACAAAAAAATGTCCAGTACCCTGTTGAAGAAGTCTGTCTGGTGTCCTGGTTTCGGCTGGGATAGAGTTAATTGTCTTCCTAGTAGCTGGTACAGCGCTGTGTTTTCAGTGCGGTATG
>JAVKLA010000088.1:29867893-29904312 GCA_034782735.1 Sagittarius serpentarius
TTAGTGTCATTGTCAGTTTCTTCCTTTCTGTTCTATTAAACTGTTCTTATCTCAACCCACGAGCTTTACTTTATTTTTTCCCGATTCTCTCCCCCATCCCACTGGGTGGGGGGGGTGTGAGTGAGCAGCTGCGTGGTGCTGAGTTGCTGGCTGGGGTTAAACCATGACATCGAGTTATAGGGTAATATTATTTAGAGTAGATAAAGGAGGTGATAAGTTTCAGAGGCTCTGGTATAAGCCAACACTTGAGCTATACACTGGAGTGTTTTGTTCAGTGCTGATAAGTTGGTGTCAGGCAGCAAACTGGGATCTGTCAAACTTCTTAGCTCTGAGAGATTACTAAACAACATGGGAGCCTGGAAAAAAATATGGGTCACAATGCTGAACAATAGGCAAATCTCACTGATGCATCTCTGCTTATATAATTGGAGTTTTAACAAGCTTAGGATCTGCCCCTTCAAGAGTGAGTATGAATTACATCCTCAAAAAATGTTACAAAATGAATCTGCCCACCGATGAGATTGTCTCCTCTTGATTAGTGTCTGTATTGAACCGTCCTGTCACTTACTCTCGTAATCTATTTCCTGCGTATGAAATACTACACCAGATCAAACTGTTAACTGCAAACAAATTTATCAGGCAAATGTGTACAAAAAGCAAATACAAAAGACTGTGAACATCAGTCTTGATTCTTAACTTGCCTAAATATTTGTGAAATGCTTTTTCTAATTATATTCCCAGCGCTGGTAGAAATAGAAAAGGCTCCTGAAGTTACTCAGCAGACAGTTTTAGAACCTTTTGTTCATCCATATGTTCATAAAAATTGCTGTTCTCTGTCCAGATTTTTTCAGATGTTTCCATTTCATGTCTAAATTTGAACATTTACTTTTCTCCTCTGGAGCGTACTGAGCCCCTGATATCTTAACAAACTGGCACATTTTGATATGTGAAGGTGTAACATTTTTCTGCAGTATTAACAGCACTGTATTTATTAACACCGCTGAGGGGGATTTAGCACTACGTAGCACTACAATACAGAGAAATAATCTTCCCAAAGATAGAGACTTGTTCTTGTATAGAGTGCTGTCTTTCATATTGAACTGTTAACAGTGAACCCCAGAATAAGCAGCACTTACCTGTTAATGTATGTATTCAGACAGTCTACTTACGAGATTAAATTGAAGTGAAACTATACCTAATTTATACAGTTCATATTTATTTATGCTATTTCTTTGGAGGCAGTTTTTAAGCATGAGAATACAAAAATACTTGTGTTAATTTATTATTCAACACGTACTATGAATTAAATTCTGTACTCTAGCCACAAAGAATATGGGTTTGCTACAGTCCTTAAGGCTGAAGATTTAGGTTTGATACTTTATTTTGCTGTTTTTCAGGATGGAGGCTGTTGCTTTAAAGCACTGTCTTTGGAGAAATGACCCAGGCTCCTTGCTCAGCTCCAGACTTCCTGGGGGAACACAGGAAAAAAATACTTATATTCCAAATGGAGAACATACTTAAGCATCTTATAATATGGGTTGACACTGATGCCATTCTCAAAAGTATCTATCACTCTAAAGGACTGTCAGAATTGTTCTATTTCTTTATTTTTAGACCTGCATTCTCACCTGTGAAATGGGCAGGTGACTGTTGTGCCTCACAGGAATGTTACAGGGGAAAATACAGTGTAAGGCCTGTGTAGCAAGTTATTCCTCCACAGAAGATTTGCAATTTTTCAATTTGAAGTTTATCCCTAGGAGAATATTACTGACATCACTATCACTCATAATGAGGAATATTTTTTGTATACAAGGTTAGGAGAAAATTTTTTTGTGTGTATGTAGATTACAAAGCCTTGTTGTAGTTCAGGTCTAGAAAGTTATTGCAGAACATTCTAGATTAAGAAGAAAATATTAAACCTTAAGTTACTTGTGAGAACAGCTGTTTCCCAGGAGAATACAGCAATGCTGCACAGTGCAAAGGGCCTATTCTGTTCAGCTCCTGGTGAACATGAGCATTTCTCTCCATGGCAGTTTGCTGAGTTCAGTTCCCCTTTGTTTATAAAATTCTTTTGCAAGACCTTGATTTTTCCAGATTTAAATGTACAGCTAAGCAGCCTGCTCTGATTAAATAATTATTTTTCCTGTGGGTATTTCTCTTTGGTACTTTAAGAAGGATTTAGATGTCTCTAACCTGCTAGTAATGCGCATGTGGTATCATCATGTTTAAAAACCCATGTTAACAAATTTGTGTTGGCTGGAGGTTAGGCTTTTTCAGTCAGCTGTCAAGTGTTTTGGGGTATCTTTCGTGACTCACTTGTGGGTTTGCAACTCAGATTACACAGTATCGCAAATGTGTGCTGTGAATTTTAATTCCATTTTATGTTCTTTCTATTACGGATGTGGAAGGAGGAGCAGAACAGGGAAATAGCAATAAGATGCACCGTTGTGCGAAAACATGCTTATGAGTAATTTGGATGTAAAATTGGTACAGATTTTGCAAGAGACTTCTTTGTGAATGTGCTTTCAAAAGCTGTAAAGATTTATATTTTTCTTTTCACATTTGTATTTCACTACTTTGTCATGTTCTTATACGTATCTGTACCCATTCACACATATTGATCAGTTGTCATTATCACAGGCCTTCAACAAGATGATCACTACAATTAATTTCTGTATTCTTGTTAAACTTTAT
Source organism: Sagittarius serpentarius (assembly GCA_034782735.1). Lineage (NCBI taxonomy): Eukaryota > Metazoa > Chordata > Aves > Accipitriformes > Sagittariidae > Sagittarius > Sagittarius serpentarius. The sequence goes on from JAVKLA010000088.1 coordinate 29,870,588, forward strand.
AGATTATTTAGCTTTTGATCTTCAATATTTCAGTTAGTTTACCCCCAAAGTCTGCCTCGCTGGATTTTAACAAATTAAGTGACCTTTTCAGCTGGTCTGCTCGTAGCCATGTTCACCCAAGCAGTAAAGGACTGATGCTTTCTAGTAGTACAGGTCCTTGCAAATGGAGAAGTAAAAGTTGTATGTGAACATGATACCCCAGGGGATACCCTGGGATGTTGTTCCGATACAGGTGAAGACAGGGAATGACTGAGAATCTCTGTTGCCAGCACATGGCGTGCACACGAATAAAATTTGGTGGGGGCCTGGAAAGTGCTGCTGAAAGCAAAGAAAAGGTGTACAGCAGTGGTAGAGGGGCTCTGTTTGCACAGGAACATAATACATTATGGTTTCTTCACTGTTCTGGGTTTGTTTTCTGAGTGTTTTTCTTCAAATTCTTCTTTCATCATCAGTTTGTGGTGGCTTTCCTGTTCCTCTTTCATGGCTATGCTTGATCTTGTGTTAAGTAGCTTTCATTTCCCCATGTTAGACGTTACATTTCTGTCTCTCCTTTGTAGCACAGAAGAATATAAGAAATCACAGGAGTTAAAGGATCTGTCTCAGTGGCCTGTCTGCCACTGTTGTGAATGTATTGGACAAGATAATAGGAGACGGGGAATATAAGGGATCTTTCCTGGTTTAGAGACCGCCCCAAGGAGGTTACATCCATACTTTGGAAGCTTTGTGGGAATGGCCTCAGTGCGCTCAGCACTTCCCAGAAGAGTCATCTCCTTCCCAGTGAGGAGAAGGCAGAGACGAGCTTTATTTCATAGCCTGCAAGACAGGAGACAAAGATATTACGTTTATCACCACATTCTTCTGTGAAGTTATTATATCCTGCCCTGTGGTGTGGATGTGTTGGTGAGAGGGTCTACAGGCGTCTGCCTTGAACCTCACTCCCCCATTCCCATTGTTGCTTCGTGCAGCCTCTGCCAGTTACCTACCAGTCTGAGCTGCCCCACACTGAGCAGCACTGGTGCTTTCAGCCTCTACAAGGGAAGGAAAAGCTGTGCTGCAAACCAGGCATCTGAAGGAAAAATTTGGAAAGGGCAATTTTACTGAACAATTATTGTTTCGCAGTCTTCCCTCCTTTACCTAAAACTACATGAGAAGGAATTACAGTGTAGAATTATTGCAGCCCTAACTGAGCACACTTGCAAGTATTTGCTATCTTTTGTTCTTTCTAATCTAAATTGAATCTGTGTATAATAATGATTTCATGATGTGAGTGGAGAAAAAAGTAACCCTTCTGAGCATAAGTGTGACTATGTGAAGCCTTACTGATTAGAGCAATACCAACGTGAGCTAAATGCTGCCTGTAAGTGCCACTAACTATCAGAGGATAATACTTTACCAGTGCTCCTTGGTCCTGAGGCTGGCCGCACTGAGCCTATGTAATAGGGATTCCTAAATTATGAGGAACTTGCTCTGGCCAAGCTTGCTTCCACCCAGCCAAGCCAGCATCCAGCTGTATCCTCAGTCAGTGCAAGAGGTGCAGTGTCACTTGGTGCAGTGTCACTTTTTGCTTGGAAAAACTTTAATCAGTTTTATCCTGTTGCTTTCTTTGCACTGTCATGCTTATGTTTGGTAAAGAAAACTGTAGAGAATGTTGAAGTAAATGGAGATCTTAACCTGTGTTGAGGAGTCACCATTAAGAAAGAAAAAGTGTAATGTGGTTTATGGATTTGTATGTCTTAGCCAGCTGATCCAAAGGGTTTTGGAGACCTGTATCTTCCACAAACTGAGCCCAGGAAAGGGACCCATGAGATTCCACAAATATAAATTATTAATCGCATTTGACATTTGTCTAGCACAAAATTACATTGTACCCCATAAATTAGAAATTACTGTATGGTATGTATTCCCTCCCCTCAAAATGTGTATTATATGCATAATCTTTTCGGGCTAGTCCTGAATGAATAATTGTTACAGGTGTTGTCTCAAAAACCTGACTAATTCTCAGTACCTTTTCATTTTCCTAATCTTAATTAAATCTGTGACTGAAGAGGACATGTGATGAGAATGGAAAAAATTCACCTTGTGTAAATCAAAAGCAGTGATATGAAACTGATCAGGATAAAAGTGTGGTTTGTATATAAGCTATTAAGGACCTTTTCTTTACCCCTCTGCCTCTTTGTTTAATAAATTGAAGGGACAGAATCATTGTTCAGCTCCTGAGGCAAACAGAGCAATGGATTCTATAGCTCACACAGAGGCCTCTTGTGCAGCAAGAGCTGTACTGCATCTGGTTTTCTGAGCAATGCACTGTGCTTCCAAAACGCTTAGTCATTTTTGTTTCTTTCTGTTCATCCCAGTTGAACCACCCTGCTTCTCTCAGAAACTGTCCAATACAAAAGCCTCCCTTTCTTGCTAAGGTAATTTTTAGCCATAACCTGTTACCTGATGCAGCTCAAATGACCTCCCAAATGACTGTCACATCAAATGATGAGACAACACAGTAGGTGTAAAAATAGCCAGAGATGAGGGAAGAGCAAAACCACCTCAATTCAGCCCTGCTATCAGCCTTTTTGCATGGTGCACAGCAACCATGCAAAGTCAGTGCAGTACTGAGTAGAGATGCTCGCTGAAGACCTGGAAGCACTGCAGCACTTCACCCAGTTAAATAAAGCCCTCTTAATTAGCTCAAGTGCAGTATCTAATTAACAAGGTATGTTTATGGCAGTAGCTATGAATTTATTATATAGTGCTGTATTGTTTATAGGAGAAATCACATATAAATTGCTAATTCCAATGGATTAGACTCATGTAAACCTGGCTTGAATAAGAGGACATGTAAGAGTTTGCAGAAACTGCTTTTCTTATCTGAAGACAATGTCTTTAGATAAACTGATGCAACTTTTCTGCATGCTCAGAGCTGTATTTTGGTGTAAATCAGGCATGACTTCGTTAGTCTAGCTTGAAACCAATGCAAGAAGAAAAGTTTTACCCAGCTCTGGGTTTTCGCCAAGTTTTGGGAATTAGGATAGGAAGTGGTTTATTGTAAATCAATTTGGCTATATTCTGTTATAGTAAATAACAAAGTTCACTTGATACACATTTAAGTAGCGGAACAGCAAACTAATAAAATGAGATTAGATGTTTTAGAATTTTATATATATGTTTATATATAAACCCTCATATTCAGTCAAAATACTGAATTAACCTATTTTCCTGTCTAGACAATTTAAAATAGAAAGAGATTCAGACCTTGGAGCAATTTGAGTAATAAAAAGTTGATTTAATTTCGGCTTTTGAGGTTTCGGTTTTAAAAATAAATAGCGTTCAGATCTGCTGATTTTCAGCTTATTCACTGTTCAAAGCTTGTTTGGCAGATTTACTGTAGGCTGCTCTTGGCATAATTGGTTGATAAACAGCACATACTGGATTGCGCTGTGAAATGAGAAAAACAAAACACACCTTTTGGTAACATCCGGTGCTGTGAAAATGCTGTTTTTCTTAGGTGTCTGACTAAGGGTAAATTTTCCCTTGGAGAACTTCAGATGGGCTGTGTGGTACCTGGCAAATATTTTGATCAGTATTAAAATTCCAGGTGCAGCTTTCATGCATCTAGAGGAAGACTAATCCTTTTTTATTTTAAAGTACCATAGCTAAGTTAACTTCCTCTCCTTGCAGATGCCCTCTATGCAGCCATATAAGATATGGAAGCAACAGCTGCAAGCTCAGTCACTCAGGAAATGTATGACAAATGAAAGGAATTACTGTCTTGAGCGTGTTGTTCTTGTGCTATTTTGGTGCAGAACATCATACATTTGGTAAATATGTGAAGATATAAACACAACAAAGTCACTTGAGACCTCTGAATTTTTGTTTATCCACATTCAAAGTCAAGTATTGCCCATGAGGCTTTTTGAATAAAGCTAGGATTCTCATTTCCCAACCCAGGAGCCCAGGAAACATTAACAGAGCAGGGCTTGGGCTCAGGATCAGGAATAAGGAGCAAACAGGCTCCTTGCTCCCAGCCTCTCCCAGTCCTAGGGAGCAGGCAAGTGTGGCTTCTGATAAATGTGTTTAAATGTGAATTGCATAATATTTCATAGCAATACCAGACCCAAAAGTAGTCCAAGGAGAAAGATCTTAAAGTAATTTCGTTTCTACGGGAAAACTTAATTTTAAACACAGACTGTAATAAGAAATAAAATGACTATCAGATATGTATCATTTTATAATCAGTGCCAGCTTTGCTACTGCAGATTAACTGCTATTACCCACCTGCTGAAATTCAAGGTTGAAAAGGCTTATTGTTGCTCAGCTGACTCCCCAAAAGCATTGTTCTAGTAAGAATATACAGTATATTTGTACTGTACATCCTGTCTTTTTAGTGCCGCTGTATATCCGTGTGTATATAAGTGCATGAAGGATGTCATAATGCATTTAGACAATGCCCTTAACATGCTTTAACTTGGTCAGCCCTGAATTGGTCAGGCAGTTGGACTAGATGATCATTGTAGGTCCCTTCCAACTGAAATAGTCTAGCCTAGTCTAAATGCCTGTTAGAGTAGCGCCATTTCGTAATTGCTCTTTAGTTTGGGAGTAATGAGTTAAAAATGTTTAATGTGAACTTGCTAAGAAAAGATTAAGGCAAGTGTTTTGGGAAGATTCATTTTGAGCTAGGTTTTCCTCTCGAAGTCACTTTAGATTTTATGGAAATTTGATAATACTGATGAATGAAGATCTGTATTTATAGTGGAAATTGTACAGCGTATGTTGTAATGACACATGTTTATCTTCTCAGCTTCCTCAGTTACTGTCCTGCAAAAGGGTTACTTTTCTATGGTGAGAAAATGGTTTATTCATTAGGATCATGTACTTCCCATCTTTCTGGACTGTTTTGGTGACTGTCCTCACTAGTGAGCAGAGTAGGAGTCTACAAAGGGGCTTAAGAGAATTTTGTGGGAGTTCAAATCATTCCAGCATGAAACTATCAAAGAGCTGTAACCAAGCACTAACCAAAGATGGATTTGAACCCAGTGGCTTTATATCTGATAGCATTTCTTTTGAACAGTTTTCTGATGGATTTGCTTTTAAACTTATGTTTCATCTACTTTGTAATACAGACTACATAAATAATGACAGACACGAAAAACAGTTTTTAAGCTGTGAACGAGATAAATTCAAACACTAAGTTCAGTTTCCATTGTGGTAGTATTTATGCTGGAGTGATTTTTTTTATTTTTTTTTTCCCCCTCCTTCTCAAAACTTGTGAATGATTCAGTCTTGTAAAAGTTATCCCCAATGCTGTCTACAAAGGAAGAGTTTTGTTGAAATCAAGATGGGTTATCTTGGGACTGAGAGTTGGTCCCAAGAGTAAGATTTTTCAGAAAACACCCCCAAAAAAAGACAATGACTCAAGGAAGCTGGTATATAATCGTGAAGTGGGCAGAGAAGTATATTTTTCTACTTGAGCTGTTTTTATAAAAAACAACTTTCTACCGTTGTACTTCAAAAACATCAGCTGACACGTATCATTCTGTGTTGCAGTTTCTTTATTGATTTTCTGGACTTGTGGCACTGTAGACCTTATATTCCACATTTTCCCTCACGTGAGTTACAAAGTGTATATAGTTTGCTTCGGCAGAACTGTGGTTTTCTTTGTCACGATCCAGTGATAGCAGAAATGTGAACATTTGCTACGGTTTGTTTGTATTCCTTATTCTGCCATAAAACTCAAGATATGTGATGAGAACTTGAAAAGATTTCCTTGAACAAAGATGTATTTTAGAGGAATACAAGGTTGCTAAAGTTGTGCATACATTCTTTGATACTATAAACAAGGAACTTCTTAGGAGTCAATGTATTATTTGTATGTAAGTTAATGTAGCTGTTGGAGAAATTTCAACTTACGGGCAGAAACTCTGGAAAGGGCTGTTAAAGAATTTTTGAATTGATGGCAACACAGTGTTAATAGAAGATTTTTGCCATTGAAAGTCCTCTTCTGGTTTAATTGATGCTTTTTTTTTTTAATTGAAGGAAAATCGTTTTCTCCAGGATTATGTTCATTAAGAACATATTTACTCACTTCCTAGACTCTAAATACTGTAAGGAAAAGAGCAGTAGCTCAGGAAATACTGAAGGGAAGAGACCTGTTTTCTTCTGTGGACTTCAGTTACACCTGTATAATAATTTCTGGTTTTAAACAGAATGCATCAGAAACTCTGCAAGCCCAGGTCCAGCCAATAGCATGCTGTGTGATGCAGCCAAGCAACCTACCCAAATACTTGTCCAGTATACTCTTGTCCAGCACTTCCCAGGCTGATGTCTGTGTGCTCACACAACACCTGGTAGTAAATTCAGTATGGTAATCAGTCCACACCTGGACAGTATTTTGGTGGCATTTGAGACCAACAGTTGTTTCTTGAGTAACTTCACTTTACAAATTAGACGCTGCTTCATAGCGAACTTCATGTAAGCCTGTGCCCTGAGGGCCTTTGGATCCAAAGTTCCAGAAGTCCTGGATAAATGTAGAAAATCTTAATTTCCCCTAGACACTTGCCTAGTAAGAAACAGAGGAAGGGTGACTGTGGGGCCAAAGGATTTGGTACTGAAAATGGCTGAATTGAACACACTCCTTCGCTAAGAACTAGGACTGTCTGTCATATCAGTGTCTTCCAGCAACTGAGGAATCTAAGAAACATTGTGCTTTGAAAACTCCAATTTTTGGCCTCCTTGTAGCATACAATAGAATTTCCTTTAAGAAATAAGCTTCAAAAAATTTTTATTTAGTTCTAAGTTGGAATGAAGCCAAATTTTAAACTGTTGAGACTTGCTGTGAAGGAAGAATTCTGACCAGTTCTGTCTCCAGGCAAACTCATTCACAGCTGAGATTGCACACCTCTGCCATGTTGCCATTACCATCTGGAGTGATTAACATGCATAGATGCTTCAGCTAAAGAATAAAAAGCCCAAACCTTTTAATTTTGTAAGAACAGAGGAAATAACATTCGGTAGAAAAAAGTTCATCTTGTATGTGTGTATGTATGGTGTGTAAGTTCTAGTAAGCAATGTGGAAAACCGTAGGTCTTATTTTATAAACAGTTGACATTTTAGTGAAGTATACTTAAGTTCTGCAGATGAATAACTTAATGAGGAAAACACAGTTGATTCATCTCTGGGAGCAGATAACTCTTGCAGATGACGCCATCACCCAGCTAAGCCGACTGCTGAACAAAATACATCATCCAAATCTTTGGGAACATCATTCAAATCTTTGGGAAAACTGTCAGTTTTCAGGGGTAAAATAATAATGGACTTGTGTGATGCGTGAAAACTGAACTTAGTCCCAACCGTTCAAATTGAATATAGATAGAAGCAGGATGCTAACAGTTAGTCATATACTTCTGTAATGACAAGCATTCCTTATGAAACCAGTCACTGCTGGCATTTCATCAACAGAGCCAGACTGTAGCCAGGATCTGTTTTTAAAAGATTCCTGGTTTCCCAGGACTGGATTTTGTTGTCAGTCATTTAAACAAAGACATAAGTGGCTGGATAGGTGTACCCAACAACAACTGCTGTTCTGCAGTGAATCACACCGCAGGTTAGGTAGCACCTGTCCAGAGCACTGTTTCCAGTTATGAAGAGTTAGGTCCAAGAGTTAGTGCACTGGTGAAATTGTGTTTGATAAATCTGGGAGAATGCAAAGGTTTGTCAGACTAACATCAGAGCCTGATCATGGGACAGGTTCTGAAGGACTGCAAATTTCCAGTAATAAAGAATGAAAAAAGAAACTTTAAAAAGTAAGCAGGCATATCTTTCTGGTCTTGCAAGTAATGTTTTTTTAACTTTATATGCTACCAAGTTAGGTGGGTAGTAGTGGGGGCAGTGGACAGCCACTTGAGTTCTCCTTCTGCACTGGAGATCTTCCAAGTGTTCTGTTAGAGCAAAAGAGGAGCTCTGAGAAGGCAGGGAATAATGCATGGTTCTTCCTACTGTATGTGAACTTGCAAACTAAGAAATCAAAATTCCAAAATTAAATGTTTTAATTAAGACAATTTTGCAAAAAAAATTAGCTGTCTCATTAATCTTTTCAACCTTCTGAATATGAATAAAATATTAAAAAAAAAAAAGCCAACAAAAAACACCCAAACACCTGAATTTGAAGCATTATCTCCCCTAGACAGACAATTCCAATGGCTTCTTCTAATTTCTTAGGTCTTGTGAGATAGCAAACAAAAGTGCAACACATAAATAAATGTTAAAGAACTTAAGGAAGGAAGACTTGTGAATGCCTAACACCATATTGGGCTATAAGTTACTTTGAGGTGCTATTTGAAGAAGAATATTCAGATAGAGGAATTTATTATAGTTTCATAATTTGTGAATTTGTACTAATTAATATATTAAACCCAAATTACTTTGGTGACATTTTGGGGACCAAATTAAATAAAATGTCTATGGTGTGTTAATTTGAGCTCATAAAAGGCTAATTCGAATATGTAATTTTGATCAATTAGAAGTCTCCTCTCAACTTTAAATAGTGATAATAGAAATGTAAAAAAGCTGGGTAGCTGTTAGGATTAATTAAGAGTGATACATCTGGAAAAAGCAAATCACTGTCATTTTTTAAATGCAAATAAGGTTTAAAATTTAAAGATAATATGCATATATAAACATGTGGAATATCTGCAAAAAAGTCATAATTTATTTTAAAAAAAATATAGACAGTGATTTTTTCATGTTTAATCCTTAGTTTTGCCTGTAAAATAGGCAGACAATAGTAACATTTTTACTTCCAAAGAAAACTTAACTGTGGGAACTCACAGAAACCAAAGTGGCATTTGTTTTCTTCCAAAACCTTAAGAGTGAAAACTGCAGGCTAATTTTGGTCCTTTTGAATTTCTACAGTGAAGTTAAACTGGATTTAAGTTAGGGTAAATGAGATTAAAATTTGCCCTTGAAATTTTAATAGTATATACAAAAGATGTAAGAGAGTTCCTTAGGAACAGCAACATACTTGAGCAAAAAAAAAATGTGGGTGAAGACTGGTTGGTTAAGGATTTTAAGAGTCTTCATTTTGTTTATGGGATGGGCAAGTCTTATGGTGAATTTTAGGAGAGGCTTTTTCTACAAATAATTTGTTGTGAATTACTTTCTGTGTAACTGCTACACAGTTGTTACTGTATCATTACCTCTGCAGTGAGAGGATTCACACATCAGGCAGGATTTAAAATGTAATCATCCCTTTTGTATGTCCATGGTAGTCAGCGTGGTGTCGGTCTGATGTTTCACGGCTGTGTTTAAATGTGAGCTAATTTTCTAGTGAAGCCAGGAACAAACAGAGCCAATGTGGGGCAAAAGCAGGAATGACTACAATGCTTCAGATCTCCTTAGATTTAGCAATCCTTTTAGATGTCTGGTGTTTTCAGGGTCTCTTTCTAAAACTCTCTCTCAAACCAAGAAATATCTTCGCATGGCAGCTGGAGCTGTGGTTGCAGCATGGTCCTGCCAGGGTGCTTGTTGCCTATACCTTTATTTGGGGAAGTAGCTGAATTTTCCTGCCAGCAGTCCAGAATATTGAGGCTTCAGGAGCAGTTATCTACCACACATGTGCAAAGTCGGAGTTCTGGAATGTGTCTTGAAGTTTATTAAAAAAAAAAAAGTGGAGACAATATATTTTCTTACCCTCCATCAAAATGTAAAATCTCAAGTTGTAAATGCCATTAATGAAAACCCAAGGGTGTATTTGGAACTGCAGCATTTTGCATGGCAACTTTATGCACTGCTGCTATGCCACTAGGCTTATTAAATTATAATTTTAAGAAAATTATTACAATAGGGTGGAAAACTTACAGAGCTCATTTGAGAAGAGACTAGAATAATTAAAACCACAGATTATTATCAATGGAATTCAGCTCCAGTTAATTTAAATCCACACTGGGTCATTCTTACATATTGCTTTGCAGAGACTACAGAAAAAAGCTAATCTTTATGCTGCAAGAAAACATGATTAAGATCACCCTACTTGAGAAGTTTGTTTTAAACCAAATTGCTGCATGTTTATGAGGACAAAAGTGTTTACAGTCTACAGCGTGTGCATTAAGTGTAGCTATGATTTCAGTTGGCTTCTTGCCCTCAATTTAAAATAATTTCCTTCTAAACCACACATTACATCAATTCAATCCTATATTAAAACAACCCTTACAATATTGAAGTGACTTTTTACCAGTGCAGATCCACAGTGAATGGCACGTACTCGTATTTCTTATTGTGTAAACCATATGCTAGAGAAAATATGGTGTTGAATATAGAAGAGAAAGCAGGTTTTTCTCCTGTTGCAGTGGATTTGTGGCAAGTAACGATTCCTGGTTTTAAAAAGCTGCAAATCACAAAAATTGGTTTTTTTTGCTGGTATCCGAACAGCGATGGATTTCCACCACGGCAAAGCAGGGGTTGCTTTGGCAAAGACCCCACCTTGCAAACCCCGTCTACGTGTGTGCAGCTGCTGCATGGGTATTTATACCTATCATCAACCTCCAGCGTGGCTTCCATTGCTTTACTTGTTTGGAAAGTCTGAAGAGGAATATCATAGCAAATAGCTATGATAGATTTTAGAAGTGCTGTATTAACTCCACAGATGGTTTGTCATAGCTAAAAATCAGAAGTAATTTTAAAAAGTCTGAGCACCCTCTTCCACAGCAGCATGCTGGTAGGCATGCCAGCAGCGGAGTGGGGCTGGGCTGGCTCTATGCCAGCGCTAGGAGCCAGGCTTTTGGAGAGAAGGCCTCTGCAGCCCGGTGTGGGGCTCTGCCAGCGGTGCGAGTGCGCTTGTCGCCACTGCTGTGTTGGGAGGGCTTTCTGGGCTTAGGGATGGCTGCCCCGCAGCACGTTCCTGCACCCCGCCTGCCTTTCTCCTGTGCCAGTTACGACGTGTCAAGTCACTGAATTTGCACTTTCTTCACAGGTGTTGTGTCCGACAGGATCAGCTAAATCGCAACGTTCACAAAAAGGAGTCTTCCTGCTGTATACCGCTTTAATTATGGGTATTTTATAAGAATTAATTCTAACTATTGAGAAGCAGAAATATAACTAAACCTCAAGATAGGAAAAAGATATCTTTTAAGCAAAACTAGGTTTGTCTTCTAGAGAAGAAGCAGTTTGTTCCTAGCACGTATTTTACAAGCTCTTTTATGGAGAAGCTAGCTTCGAATATTAGTCTTGCTTATCAGCTTGTAGCACATTTACCTACGTGTAGTAGATTTGGATTTAACACCCTTTTCCTTTTTTTCTTTCTTTTTTTTTTGCCACTTTAGTAAGCACAATTTTATGTTACTTCAAATATTCTTTTCCAGTGTCCTTTAGATTGTAGGAATCATGCTGGTTTCACCATCTACTGTTTTGTGGGATGTACTATTCTGAGGCAGTGACCAGCAAATCATTTGGTTGTTTTCGTGGGGTTTTTTTATTGATAATATAGGCCTCTCTGGGGTAGCCTCCTTTATTCTTATGTGAGCCCAAGGACATCAGCACCTTAATGGCTAGTGATGTGGTGGCCTGGATATTGTTTGAAAACACGATCCAAATCAAGCAGCCTTTCAAAACAGTTTGAACGTTATCTTCAATAAGAGTTGGACTAGAACACTTAAAAACTGGTTCCCTTTAAAATAAGTATTTAAAAATTGCTTGATGTTATACATATAGTAAATAGAACACTTAATTTAGGATGATATAGGTGGTCTTACGTGTGCTGACTTTTAATTCTTGTTAGTCCTTCCTAACCATTTCTAACTAAAATATATGCCTCACTTGAAATTCCGCATGTATACTAGAAGCTGATTGCTGGTGAGACATCGCATACTTCATTTATGTATCATTCTACAAATCACTCAGCAATCTGCAGTCATTACGAGCTAAATATAGACTTAGTGTCCTATCTTGCTAGTCAGTATAGCTGCTAACACGATCCATGGCAGAGGAGATAGGATATGAAGTATTGCTGTCAGCTTTAAGGAAAATAAATTCAGGTAACCATTCATCCATAAAAGGTATATTTGAACCTAGCTTTACGGCCAAACTTGCAAGATGAATTGCTGCTGAAAGAACTAGTTACATCCTAGGAATAAAAAAAGGTAATCATGACCCATGATGCAATAGTATTATGAAGTTCAGCTGATAACATGAGAGAATTATGCATTTTATTACCTACTCTCATTTGTCCATTCACCTCTATATCAAGCTTAATTCAGTGGAGGGAACTTTTCTGGTTTTAGTAGGTTATTCATAATAGCAAATACAAATTTTTTCTTTTTATTTTTTTTTTTTTTACAGATAACATGGTCTAAACTTACTATAAAGCTCTACTATCTGTAAACTGCCTCACTGATGTTTCCTTGCAGTTTGAGAGCATGCTGGCCAGTGACCAGCCTGTAGTGGGACTCATGTCAGAGAAGCACTAAATGCAGAGAGGTCCGTAAAAGGCATAGGCTGTCAGGTTTACAGCCCTTAGGTATTGGTGGGAATTCATGGACCCTCTTTTAGGGTGCCCCTTTGACAGCCACGGGGTGATGCAGCAATATCATGTTTGTTTCAACCCTACCTGTGGATTGTCTGAGAGATGGAGAATATATTAGCCCCTGTAATGATCTTGGCAGCACAAAAGCACTGAATTTTGTTTTACCATCCGCTATATTGATCCATTAAGAAGCAGCATTAATATAAGGATAAAGTTGTATAAACCCTATTAGAGGAGTAAATTGACTTTTTGGAAGTTTCCTAGTTCTGATGTCCTCATCCAAAACTTAATAGAGTTGATGGGATTCTTTTCATCTTCATTTTACATGCATCTCACTTTCTGAAAAGCAATTAAAATTCATAGTTTTAATTCACAGCTTTCCCTTAAATAAATTATCAAATTCCAGAACATTTTTATTTTATTATGCAACTATTCATAAGTAAGTTCTGATAACTTCATACATGGGCATAATTTTTTTATATGCATGATGCATTTTGAAGTTATGATCTGTAGAGTTTGGAAGAAAGCATGAGCAGAATCTGAACAAATCCTGTCTGGTCCAGTCACATCAGTATGTGGCATGGTCTGAAGAGCTGTTTTCCCTATAGTTTAAGCAAACGTGGAGAGATGTTACAATATATGCCTGAAAGGAAGGCTAAAATCTGCAAATGCCACCTACAAGCCTCACAGTTATTACAATTGTCCAGCAGTGTCACTAGGCAATAATGTCCCAACTGTTTAGCAGAGATGTTGATGATCTTAACAAGCAGCAGACATCTGGCCAGAAAGATATGCTATAAAAAAAATCTGGAGGTTAAATATTTGGTGGGGACTTAGGATCAGAAGGAAGTGAGTAAGTTTTTTAACCCATGCACTAAGTTGGGAACACCCTTCAATGCTGAGTTACTGAATGAACTCTATCTTAAAGTACTTATCTTTATAGGATCTTTTCATTCTACCTCTACTGCCCCAGAAACCTGTCACACTGAGCATACCTCTATCTTTAGATAAAAAGGCTTTTTCAACTCAGCAAGTAGTGGTTGGTTGAGATAATGCAAGGTTTTTATAGCAGTAAAATAGCCTTAGCACAAATGAAAGAGACTTTTGTCAAGAATCTTCATCAAAAGTTAGTTCCCATCACAAATTTGCCACCAAATGCAATACTTACACAATGACCACTTTAGAATTAAGAGGAGCTGGATGTAGGTTAAAACAGAACTGTCTTTTCTCAGTGTGGGCCTGCCTAGAGACAAAGATCGGAACCAGAAATCCGTAGTCTATGAACAGCTATCTTAAAGCAGCTTCTCTTTAAGATGGTAGTAAAATGCTCCCAAGAGCTATTGATCTGGTGATCTGAGTATTCCTAAATTAATAGCAAGAGCTATAAGGATCTGAAGCATAATATAGTTTGTTACAGATTTGAGGACGAAACTCCTGTGATACAGTCTGGTTGTTATTTTTTTCTTTGTCTGCCTGTGGGTGCATAACATTTTTCCAAAAACTTTAAGGTATCTCAAGGAGCTAACTCAATATTCTGAAAATGCTGGCTCAGTCATTGCCTTTTGAAGCAATTAGTGCCTGAAAAGGGCAAAGGTGTTACAGTGGGTAAGTGTGCTCACTTTGGTAACCCAGTGCCTCTGCTAGGGTCAGATTCAGTATCTACTGATGACATTGGGAGACTCCAATAAAAAAAAGCACTATACCTTTTGATCAATAATTTTGATCAATTTTAATTGCTGAAGAAGGCAGTTTGAAAGCCCAACTAGGAACCATCTCTCAGGTCAATTTTAGAACTTTGGCATGAAAAGAGGAATTTTAACCTGGTGATTTTCTAAAATGATAAAGGTAGATTTAATCATTGCACAAATATATTCAAACATCAAATTATGATCAGTCAGTAGTTCACGGCTTTTAGCATTGGATGTATATTGAAGATGACTGCCTTTTAATGGCAAGTATTTAGATCCGTTACTATGGGACAATATCTTACAGATCAATAAATTATGTATGTTACTAGTTCTTTTTCCTATCTACGGCAAATAATGAATTGCTTTTTATGATTTAACCTTGGATGCAAAAGAATTCCCCAACAGAGTGTGTGTACAAAGGGGAAGACAAAGCAGCAACTCAACCTGGTAGGTGCTTGAACAGTTCTTATGCAATACAGCATCACAACCTATCAGTAAACAGAAGCAATACAGATTGAATTGTATAAAGTCAGATGAATCAAAAGCCAAAACTCTACTTTTTTTTTTTTGATACATGAATATGTGTTAAATCTCTATATATTTAATACTTCTGGGGTGGTGGGAAATTATCAGGATCTGCAGTTCTCATGTCATTGTATGGTCTATATACTTTCAAAAGACTTAAGAGTCCAGAAAGAGTTTATGCTACATGTGTGGGATGACAAAATTCTAAACAAACTTACCTCTAAGAGCAGTTGTCTGCGATTTGTTCACCTCCATTTTCTGAGTCTAAACTGACTAGTCATACATGACCTGAGGAAGTAGAATTGCATCTCACATCTCTCTGGGTTTATAGAGTTCAAAAGGTTTATTGTATGTTTTCAATAGCAATTTTCCAGTCCAATAATTTACTGTATCAATTACTCTACACTGGGAGATGTGCGACAGTTTCTATTGCACAAATGCACAGCAGATATAATACAGCAGTTTCAGAACTGCTTTGGTTGGTTTTCTTGCATCATCTCCTATTTTTCAGACTTCTGTACCAAGCAGCTGGGCTGTTACATCAGATATGTTGATCATTAATTTGGGTTTTCCTATATAAACAATAAAGCAATGAGCATACGCAATATTAGGGTGCTTAAGAAGCATACATTAAAGTGAAATTATATTCAGTGGCAGCAAATCTGGTAAATTATTTAAAACAGAGAACATCATCTAGAATTCTTTGGAAACAGTCTCTGAGGCAAACCTATAAGGCTGTAGAGAAAGGAACAAGTGAAGATGCTGAGATCTAAAATGGCAGAAATCTAGAATATAGGAGCATAGGATTTAAATCATCTGATCCAGTTTCCACAGGAACTGCACAAAAGAGCCTTAGCTCTAAGGAGAGCACATAATACCTACTCCAGCTCTCACTGTGCACTGCAGCCCACAAAGCCACCTTCCAAGACTAGAACAAACCTAAAATTTTTGGGAAAAGACCAAAAACCAAACTGTGTGCCACAGGAGGAGAACAGCTTAAAAGCCTATGTTCTGCTCCTGAAATGGGTAGGAAAATGCTAAATGAAAACACAGATGATCTTAAGACGATGACTGTCCACCAAAGCAACAGAACTTTTCTGGAGCGTGAAGTGACTAAATGGATATGTAAATACAGAGCAGATGTGAAACAATGGAAGGCAATTTGTTTTATACAGAGGATGCTCTGCACTCTGCTGTTCATCAACCTGAACAGACAGGAAGCCTTAAAATTCTAAAGAAAGCAGGAAAAGAACTCGCAGAACAATTTGATGTCTTTGTATCACCCTGTTACTCCCTCAGCCTCTTTCTCCATCAACTATCTACAAGTAGGCTGAACCTAAATTTTGCTGCTGGTTCTGCATAACCACTGTAAGACGCACAATGAAAAGTTCAGTCCTCAGAACTTTATCATCTCAGATCCTGTAGCTTGCTCTTCATCTGGATGAGTCTTGTTTAACAACCCTCTCCCTATAGCTCGTCAGAATACTACACGTTATATAGCGAGTGATAATGAAAAGAAGCATAGTTTGCTTCTGTAATATGTGCCACAATTTACATCAACTTGTCATTAGCTGAACATAAAGGATGTGTAGAGAAGTTTTGCGCTGTTCTGTCTGTCCTTTACTTGGTAATTAAGAGTGCACTGTTACAGATGTATTGTAGGCAGATATTATCCAATTCCTGACAAAGAACCAAAATTACTCATCTAATCTGTCATCATGGCCATCTTAAATACTAACTTACTTCTTGATCAGAATTGCCAAAAGACACTTCCACTGCTCTCCTACCAGGGAACATCATTGCTGGCAGATGCTGTCTTTCATATGAACTACAAAGAATCTCTCCTGCTTCATTTTGCATTTTTCTGGCCAAGAAGAAACATAGCACTATAAATGCATCTGTCTTTTCTTCCTTCCTTTCTCTGCTGAACAGCTTTTTATAGCAGAGTCTTTCATGACTTTGTTAACATGCTTTTCTTGGCAGTATAATTCTTAAAGCTGACTTTTTTTTTTTTAAATACATACAATTCTATCAGTCCTTTGCTTCTGCCCATGTGGTAGAGAGCCTAGAGTGGAGGACCTAATTCTGTTCTTGACATTTAGAGTTTTGATTCCACTGACTTCAAAGGAGTTTATTCTTATTTATACTGTGGATATAATAGCAGACTTGGGCTTTATGATAATAGACAGTAACGTGGTGTTTTTACATAGCTTAAAACTCAGTTGCACTCTAGGATGCATGTGTAAGTTCCCACTGACATTGCACACACCGTGAACATCCGGGGAGGGGAGAGGGTTTGACCCTGAACTGCAGAAATGATTCAGACTACCACAGCTACTTTTCTCTTTTGTGGGAAATTTTATCACACCCAAGGGTAAGCAGCTTGTCATTTGGGAGCTGTGTGCTTTGTAACCTCAGTGAGAGACAAGAGTTTATAAACTTGGCAAGAGTTTCCAGTATTTCTGCCAACCCTTGTTCATTATTCAGGGTCAGGATCTGTTGCGTATTTCAGGAATAGCTGCAGAGTGATCTACTTGGGGCTCAATTAGTTGGTCTTAATTTCCTATAGTCCTGCTCTAATCCCTGGTGATAACTCAATTTTTAATATAGTGTTTTGTTTCTATATTAGATTTTCATAAATTAGTACTCAAGTTGTAGTATAGATTTAGAAAATGCAGTAAGTGTGAGTCTTCCTGATTCTCATGTATTTTGAATGCTGTGAAGGTAAAAACTGAGGAATCATAGAGGCTTATAATTTGGCCACATTTGGGAGAATTTCTGAGTGGCAACGCAACTGCCCAGAAACCAGGATATCATTTGTAGCCAAAATTCAAGTCCCTGCTAAAGGTCACAGGTATACTGGACTAGAACATCTCAACAGAAAAGCTGTGAGCATTTTTACCATAGATAAAGAATGTATTTCTTTCCTAAATTCACTTCAGAAGTTTTCCAAAATTCATACCTGAAACTTTTTAGAAAGCAGAGACTGCAGCAGTACTAAGGGTGGAAAACTTCAGCCTACCAAAGTAACAAACTATATAATGTTGGGTCACACATTGCGATGACTCAGGCTACTTAAAGTCTAGGTAGCACTACCACTTCTGTCTAAAGTTAATACAAAAATTATTCCTATTCTGTAAGTAAAAACTGGTGTATTTACACATATGCTTTTAATAACATAGCTAGAAGTTTGAACACCTTCTGCTCTATCAAACATATCATTCTGGCATGACAGTCAAGGTGTCAGATGTCAAGCTATGGGAGATGCTTCCCCATCAAAGGCATCTGGGCTCATCTGCCAACTCTTTGGGCAGTTATGCTGGCAGCTTGAATTTGCCTCTAGGTCATTAGTGTGGATAGGTTGCTAATAAGCTTTCAGGGCTGTGTTATTCTCCTGACACCATTTTTAACTTATTTTGTACTCTGAAGAACCAATACATTTTAATTCTGTTTGTGTGTAGGCCTTGCATAAAGTCATTGATGAGGTTTCTTCATAGATCTTCCCCTTGATTTTAAAAGCATGATTGCTTCTGTTGTGAGTTACGATTTCAGAATACTAAATATGTTTGGGGTAATGCACATCTTTTAAAGTACCCCAAGATCTATTTTTCCTTTAATTGGAAGAAACAAGACAAGAGTTTTTCATTTATAATGGTACATTCTTATGTGCAAGCCTTTCACTGTAATAAGTCCCATTAAAAGGTGTGAATCCTCAGTGCGTACTATGTTGAATTTACTTTGACTAATGAATACACATCATACTACTTTTTATTCTATGAATGCCCGTAACTTTAGATTTTTGTTTTGTTCTGCCACTTTTAGTCTTTTTATTTAATCTCACTTTTAAATCCATGTGTACTGAGAAGTCAGGTTCTGGCAATGACGTAAAGGTGTCTTGACACCTTGTGAGAGCTTTAAGATGCAGAAGATAGTGCCAACCAACATCCCCCGTGGTTTAGGATAATGCTGTTCTGCCCATGGTGCTTTACTGTAACACCTTTTTATGGTCTGTGCAATTCTTGTAAGGGTTTAAAAATACCGATCAAATATTAATGACAAAATCCTGACATTACTTTAAATAGATAAATCAATAAGAGTAACGTTACAGTGCTCTGGAAAGGTTTCCGTTCAGCAGGAGTGTGTTTTTCTTTTTTCTGTGAACAATTATGCAAGAGTGGTGGCAGACGCGAGCCTGCCAGGGAAAAGAGGGACGGTGGCACGAGCGTATCTGAGGCACTGGGGGGGCAGGCACTGCGGCACTATGGGTGCTACTGGCGCTTCCAGCAGTCTCTAACCCTGCTCTGCGCACAGAGCAGCCGCTGGAGCCTGTGGCCCATGTCACTTCCCCATTTTCCCCCTACCTCAACATCATCTTCTCTTTTATCATAATTTACAGCCATAGTTTTATGATGGCTTTAAGTTGCCATTGCTGCCCAAAGAGGCAGAGAGGTCCACTGTCCCCTTTCATCGAGCAGTGGGCGTTTGAGCAGCTGCATGGTGACCTGGCCTGTTGGGCTGAACCAGGTTTGTAGTAAGCAGGCAAGAAAATAAATTACTGGTGCATGATCTGACTTCTCCCTATGTGGTTCATTCCTGGTATGTATCTATGGGTCATGTGTACCCATGAAAACTGACTCTGATGGTAATTTGATAATTTCAAATTCAATTTTGAAATCATTGTTTACAGCTGTTGCTCAGCAAGGCGTAGCAGATCAGCTCCATGTAAACAAAACACAGCATCACTATTCCACATTCGATCTCTGTGTGCGAGATATTTGCTGCTGTGTTCTTTCTAGTACATGAAATAAAACTTGATGAAAAATAATTTCTCATTTGCAGAAGTGTGCTTCTTTGTCTAGTTAGGGTATGGCTAATTATCTGTTCTGAAAGAAATACTAGTAGGCAATGCAGCTGCCTGCGTGACTGCATAGGAATCTGCACTGGGACATGTGTTTTTTTCCTCTGGGCCTGCTTTTATAGTCTGGGTTTATTCTTTTCTTCAATGCTGGAGAAAGAACTTGTTAAAAAAATTCCTGATAAAGTGGTTTTTCATCTTTAGAAAATACCATTTCTCTGATATCAAAATGGTCTAAAATAGTGGTGACTTTGAATTATTTTTTTTAATAACTTTAAAGAATTTTGACAAGGTGTATGCCTGATGTGTAATTTTAAAATATTACTATGTATGTTGTGACATAATTTACAGTATCAAGGGAGAGGGAAGCAACATCAGAGTGAGGTATTTAGGGAGTTTTTATTTTATGAAGAAAGCAATTTTAAGATTTTAATTTTGTAGGGTATATCCCCAAGCTGATTAATTTCAAAATTTTCTTTGTACCAGAAATTGCAGACTTTGACCAGCTCTGGCTGGAAGGCTCAGTTACTTGAGCCTTCATTAAGCAATCTGGGATTCACAGAGGGAATTCACTATATGGGGAGCATTAGTCTTAACGAATTGATTTTCACTAACAGATTTTCACACTGTAAAATATGTGGATTTGATTCTTAAATTTTCAGCAAGAAGTATAATGTGCATTCCCTAACCAGAGCTGCCACAGAGTGAGTCTGCACCCTGTTTTGTGTGCACTTCTGCATCAGAAGGTGCAGTTTCAGCTCCCTTCACCTACTATGTGAGCTGCGTACGAGGCTGCTCTCCAGATGGGCAGTGGTTGGCAGTACTTGCTGCTTTGCTTCTCTGAATTTCCATGATTATGGGAGCTGGCATTCAATCTTCAGTGCTTCCAGTAGAATGTAAACTGGCAAAAGCTGTTCTCAGAGGCAACATTTCTTCTTCTTACTGCCTTGATTACAAGTCACTCACAAAGACAAGCAGGATGGCTTTTGTGTTCCCCTCTCTGTCTTTCTGAGTTTGACCCTGCTCAGATCAGATTAAAAAAACATTTACAGAACTTGTGTATTTGCTGTATGAGTATTCACACAAATAGAAATCGGGTGATAGCTGCAAAAAGTGGTATCTGTAATTAAGGCATAGCAAATGCTTATGTTCTTTCCCTTGTCCTTTAATTAGGATAAATGTCTGTTGCTTTACACAGCTCATTAGGAGAGAGCATGGGGTCACCTGAATACATGTGGAAAGGGGGAGTTTTCCTTAAAATAAAGTGAGCTGATGAGTGTGGTACACTCAAGTACTCAGGAGCTCAGGGAAGCATGACCAAACTTCTGTAATAGCTTGTGTACAGCAGAAGAAAAGAGGTGGAATGAGTGACTGGTAAGTAATAATGGTAGTCCTTTTGCTGGAGCCCCCTTTTCCCCTATTTTCCTTTGCAAATCATGAATATTCACGAGTCTGCATGGATTACGTGCTCAGCATTCCTGCTCTGTGATGCTGTGCTTAACACTCGTTTGCTTTTGTGGCAATATTGATATTCAAAGGCCTTACTCTGATATTCAAAGGGTGAAGTTTACTTTCTTTCACATACAACTCAGCTAACTTTATTTACAAAGTGCTCCAGTAACTGGTTCAGCAGCTGTAACTTCCATTGTATTCCTATAGCCACCTCTCTGTTAGTGTGAGGCTGTATCGATCATTAGCCAGCTGAAGTTTTGGATAATTTTTTTTTTAATGCTTCAGACAGTTTGTCTGGATTATAATTTTCCAAATTCCATAATTTTAGCTTTCCATTTCAGTTTAGGCAGTTATTGTGGTGGTATTATTATTAACAAAATTACTTAGTTGTGTAATTTTTGCTGCAAAGGATAGATACAGAATTTAGGAGAGGGAGGACAGGCCAGGAAGGTGAGGAGAGGAGTTGCCCTGTATATGGGAGAGCAGCTGGAGCGCATGGAGCTCTGCCTGGGCAAGGTGAGGAGCTGTCTGAGAGCTTATGGGTTAGGGGGTGACATTGTGGTAGTTACCTACTACACACTGCCTCATCAGGAAGAAGTAGTAGACAAAGCCTTCTTCAGACAGCTGGAAAAGCCTCACATTATCAGGTCCTGGTCCTCATGGTCTACTTTCACCACCCAAATACCTGCTGGAAGGGCAGTGCAGCTGGGCACCAGTGAGCCAGGAGGTCTTTGAGCCAGTTATCATCAGTGATAACTTCCTAACACAGGTGATTGAGGAACGAATGAAAGGAGATGCTCTGCTGGACCTGATATGTACAGATAAAGAACTGGTTGGGGATATGAAGGTCGGGGGCAGCCTTAGCTCCAGTGACTGTGAGTTGGTCCGGTTTAGCATCCAGACATAATGGACGAAGGCAAACAACAGGATTCCAGCCTTGGACTTCAGGAGAGCTGACTTTGGCCTGCTCAGAGATCTGCTTGGAAGAATCCCATGGGATATAACCCTGGAGAGTATCTCTTCTGGCTCAGCACCATGTCCAGTTACTGAAGTGTGGAATTAGGAAGCCATCTTAGAGGGCAAAGATTTTGTTTATGAAAACTGAAACTGGATCTAGTAAACTTCCAGTGCTCTGGTGACATTTGGTTGGAAGATGGAGTAATTAAGAAAATTTATCTATTTGCTAGTTCTTCAGAGACTCAGGGTATGGCTAAGTGACAAAGTTTTTTAGTATTTTCAGAAGTTACTTTAAAATGCTGGCATTGCAAATCTCACTTGGCTGCCTTTATAATGACTTTATTTTTCATTACTGGAATTATGAAAGGTTCTAACACGTGTCTTTGGGGTCTTGAGTTGTATGCAACTTGCAGGGAAAGAGGATATCTCTGGTCTCGGATAAAGCCACAATCTTATTACAGTTGTCTAGAAATAGCTTATCTGCTATTCTTAACTACTAACTGCAGCCAATGTAAAAATAATTGCACTGCTGTTGAAGGTGTCCATGATCTAATTACCTGTTGTAATTTATTAGGGATATCATATCCATATTAATCTGATGCTATATTCTGTGAAGAGTACTTTTTCAGAAAGAAAAAGGAAGAGCTGTAATATGTTTGACAAATTTCCCCTTTATGTCTTTAGTTGCTGTTGTAATTAATGTGGGAGAAATCATGGCAAATAGAGGGGGGGAAACAGCTACCCACAAAGTCCTGTATTAGATTATGAACACTTGCCTCAGATGGGATTGTTTAGAAAAAAAGTGAGGTGGAAAAGAACCACACAGTACTTAAAGAAATTAAAGGCTGTGTCTTCTTGTTGCATTCTCATCCCTTCCTTGTAGGCTTGCACAGATTCTTCTCAAGACTTGCATGGATTCTGCTCAAGACTTGCACATTTGTAGTGATGTTATCCAGGTGCTGGGTGGTGAGGGCTGTTGTGATGAGATCTTGCAGATCGCATACGTTTGTCTTGGCTTAGATTGTTGGATTTTTTAAATTAACTTCTGTTACTCATTTAAATAGTAGCTTAAAGCCATGTAAGCATGAGCTTTTCTTGTGGACCCATCTGAAATACATACCTGGTGTATATTGACCATGACTTGAGGGGAAAAAATAGTAAGTACTTTCTAGTCTTCTGTTCCACACGTTCATGCTATCTTTGTCTGCAGATAATGTTACTGCTTGTATAGCTGTTGTGGTTGGTTTTACCTTATTTTCTTTTTCCTTGACAGTCCATAATTTACACCCATAGAGGGGTTTTATTAGCCCACCCTCCTTCTGCAGTGAAATGGAACATTTAATTCTATTATCTGCTTCAGCTTTGACTGCAGATAATTATTGTTCAAGATCATTTGGTCACTATTGCTGGTATCAAATGCTGTGAGGACAACGCTTGCGCTTGTGAAAATACTGAAATCTCAGAAGTTGATGCTTCTCTTTCTTTTACTGTTAGATGGCTGTGACAAACAGCAATTGTGCCACTGACTATAATTTTAAGTTTGTATTGAAAGGTCCAATATATGCAGTCAAAAAACTTGCTGCATGTGTGTAGAAAAGTGAGTATAACTGAGCATGGGTTCCAGGCAGGGAGAAAAATAAAACTGAACATATCTGAAGCTGCTATGAAGCATTAGTTGCTAGTGTTTGACATGGTGTACACTCTTAATGCCCATGCATATGGACAATATTAGCATAGGATGTCACTTTGCTTTGTATTTATCTAATCTAAGCTCTTACTTTAGAACTCAGTGATTGATTCCTGACATTAAGGTAGTTTGTTCTCCCTACAAGATTTTCCGCATTCTGTAAAATTCCAGACAATATTCTGGGAAGACTTTTTGTAAGTCTCAAAATCCCATTGCAAATGTTTCTGATTCGGGTATTGCTTTCTTTTGTGAACCTGACTTGGTATGTATTTTGGCCCTAACAGTGTTCAGTAAGCATAGCGCTCTCTGTTTCACAACAGTGATCTCAATGTATGCAGTGTACTTCCTAGGACACAGCACAGAACAGCTTCCGTACTTTAATGTTTACAGTGCTTAAAATAATAATAATAAAAAAGAAATACAAGTGTGGATTTATATATTTGCAAAGATGCATGTGAGAAACTCCATATCTCCTCAATGTACTTACTGGGATTAATTATATGCAGCCTGTGGGCTCCAGTCCTGATTGCACAGTGTTTATACCCATAAAAATCATTATTCCTATGAGTCCTCTCACTTTCTTCATTGATGCTAAACCATTCCAAGGTAGCTAGTAAGGGAAAAAAAGAGTTTGTTCTCATATTCCCTGCACACAGGAGAACCTTTCTAGAGATGTTTATTTTCCTTTGCATTTAAAGGAAAAATAGAATTTATCATGAAGCTTAGATGTGCATTAGATAATCTCAGGCTGATGGTTTTCTTCCAGTGGATTAGCATTGGAAACAATAGACGCTGCAGTAAAGAACGATGCCCTACTTCATTCAGTTTTAGGTGGTATTCAGGTCCGCAAAAACAAAGGAATTGGTCCCACCCAATTTAATAGCAAAGTATCCTGAAAGTCGTTGTCATTCTGCTTACAAACTCCACTGCTTTGGAGTATTGCAGCATTTCTTTTTGCAGCATCTTTCCTGTTTTAGCCAATAGCAAACAGCAGATAATGCTAAGGGTAGTGCTGAATTTTAATTACTTTCTTGGTCAGTGATGATTTGCTGGTATTGCCAAAGAGTCTTAGCAGGTTAGATTGCACAGTGGGGGCCATCCATCACAGAGGTGAAAGTCTGAAGGAAAACTTCAAATCGTTTTGTCTCTTGCCTGCTGGCTTGGAATTTTGTTACCTCTTTTTGTGAATGGGTTCAGCTAGGTTTGAAATCAGTCTTCTCCTATTTCAGGTCACATTCATCTTTTCTGTAAAAAAGACCACTGGGATATATTGAAAAATTTATATGGTTAAACTAGGATTAACCTGAATAAGCCATTTTTTCTCATCGTGATTTACCACTGAGATTTTACCTGACCGTTTTATCATGTAAATTATGATGACTGCTTCTGTACAGCCTTGTGTTTAATTCATTAACACAGTTTGACTGTAACTGCTGTCTACAACCTAGAGTACCTGTCCAGCACTGAAGACTCAAGGGATGTGACGGACAGAAATCTTTGCAGATAGATGCCTTGACGGAAAATACAGAGCTTTGGTATCCTCAGAAATAGAAACAATCTTTCTTTTGGCAACTGTATTGTGATTTGTTATCATTTATGGAAGCAAGTAATAGATTCCAGCTAGATTTTTTTTTTAATGTCATTTTGTCTGTTGTTCAAAATGTCTGTATCACACAAAGGACTGCCTTTGTTAGTAGCAAAAGGCCCATTCCAAAAGCCTTTCTATGCTGAGCAAGTTTTGATGTGATTTTTTTTTTTCCTAGGCAAACCCAAATGAAACTTGGGAGGCAGGGTGATTTCAGTCTCTTACTTCAGCTCAAAATTCTGAAAACTTTGATCTTTTTCCTCTTTTTAACATGAACAGATTGAAATGAAATTATGAAACTGCTCCTGAATTTAACTTTCTTTTTCCAGCTGTATCATCTGTGGCTCATGTATTAAAGCAGCCATTATTGCCTGGATTTGAATTCTAATATAAAGTACATTAGCAAATGGTTTTATGAGTTTAATCAACTGAAGCAAAATCTAAGATCATGATCCTGTAGTAAGCAGAGAGACCTCAGATGACTTCTTATAGCCATTAAGAACTGATATGTGGATGCTAAAGGAACCATGGCCATCATGAGTATGAAAGGACAGTACTAACCCTTCTGTTTCTTGGCGGGTCAGGGGGTGGAAGGGTGAGAGCTGGTGGTATAGCCGATATGAAAATGTTTTCATTGTCCTGCCTCCTGCTTGCCATGTTCCAGGGGTAAAGACTTTCCCATTGTGAATAAAGTCCCTGAGTCCAATCAAAATGTATCAGCAATTGAAAGTGGAATCTATGATCAATGCCCAATTGCATACTTGGAGCTGTGACATATACATTTCAGTTATTCGGGCACTTGGAAACACTTTACAGCATATACTCACAACAGTCCCTGTAGTCATGCTGTCCATTTGAAAGTGTTTCCAGGGTAACATACATTTTTAAACTTAGTTGCTAGGTCAGAGGAGTGAGAGAATTGCTGTTTTAAACAACAAAACAAAAAATTTAATAGTGAAGGAAATATAGCACTTTTTCAAAGTGAAAATAAACATCCTGCAGACTCTGGATATGAAGTTGTCGAGAGCAGTTTATGAAAGTAGCTTTGTCCCTGAAGAAGAAGTAAAGCCTAATAATTTTTAATAGGCCTATAAATCTCTCTTATGATATGCAGCTACTGTAAACACTTCTTCCATATTTTCCCAAGCCTTTATGCAGTGTTGTTAAGTGTTGTTAAAGAGACATGATTGCCAGAGCTAACCCTTTCCCTCTGAAGGAGTTGCCACCTTACTGGGGGGTGGCCAGAGGGAGTGGAGAGTGGACAGGGCAGGGGAAGAAAAGTAAACTCCCAAATGGAAGTAGCTGATGGATATTTTTATGAAACCTATAGGTAGTCATGCAGTTATATATGCTAGTTTGTGACTCCACATGAAGAACTAGGAGAGCTGAGGGCAGAAGGGACAGACGTGCCATCAGACCATTCTGAAACCAGCAGTTCTCTGAGCAGACCCAGCTCTTACCTCCTAAAGTGTTTAATAAAGCCAAGTAATGAACGAGAGCTAGACACAGATGAAAAAGCCCATTCTGATTCCTCCAGCTGTCAGGTGGCCCCACAAGTAGAAGGCAGTTGTTTCTGGAAAAACGATGTGGCTGTGCTAGCACTGCTCCAAAGGGATGCAGAAGTGCTGAGGCTGTGGGGCTGTGCTGAGCCCTGGCAAGATGGTAGCATCCTTCCTGTGCAAGGGTGAAGAAGAGAGGTCGATAATGTGGTGCTTGGTAACTGGCTTGACAGGGATTCATAGGTGGTGTAGTTGCTGTAACAATGAGATTTGGTAGGAGATGCAAAAGGAGACAATAGATTAAATAGATTGGTAAACCCAGACTAAGGGTTTTTTTTATATACAATCTGATCCTGAGAAAGAATCTGATTAGATTAGCCTAGAGGTGCAGCACAATGATAATGTTCCTTCCACCCGTTCCCCTTCTGCTATTTGGCATGCGTCCAGCTTAGCTAGTCAGTGCTGAATCTCACAGGAATACCTGCTAAGCCTGTGTCAGAAATGCTGCTAAACACAAGGCTAAGTGCAGAATCTGTTCTTTCCTTCCTTAGAGATCAAATAGGTCTAATGTTTTGGGAACTGGGGATTCCTAGTTTCTGTACTGGAAATTAGGATTGGGCCTTGTATTGCTGCTCCTTATTGTGTGCTGTCCTGTTGGTCAGTCTTTGCCTGTACAAAGGATTCAGGTATTTTGCAGATGTGTTAACTTTCTTGTGATGCTGTTTTTCTGTGGTGTGGAGTGAGGGATGTGAAAATGAGGATTTCTGGGGAAGTCCCAGGGAACTGCAAGCACAGCCACCTGCAAGTCCTGCAGGCTATGTGCTCCTGGAATGGGATGGAGAAAGCCCACTGGCTGCTCATCATTCATATTGTGGCCATATCCAGCCCTGACTTGGACAAATTCCTACTTTACCCAAGTTGTACGATCCCTATGTAACAGGACTTGAGTTTGAGAGCTGTGGAATAAAAAAAAGCCCTCTGGAATTAAAAGAATGATATATATAACAGATTTGTAGCAGAGAGAGCTGTACTAGGGGACTTACTGTGAATGCCTTGTAGCTTTGGAGGGATTCTGGGTCCAGAACAAAATTGTTGACTTCCTTATAATGAGAAAATTTAAAGCCTAGTTCTCTACTATGATTCCACTTTCAGGCTTAGGTTGATGGATGTAATAATCTTCATTCACTAAAGACATGAATTGCCTAAAATATGACAGCCCTTAGCCCTAGCAAGATGCATTGTCTCCCAGGGATGCATGTTCTGAATATTTTCAGGTAATGATTAAATGGATATACCTGTCATAAGTGAGTAACTTTTCTTTATGCCTGCAGAAAGAGTTAGTGCATGTTTCAGTGCCTGGACTGCTCTGGTGCTATTTATACTTCAAGGTCTTTGGAGTTGGATAGAAAACAAAGAACAAGGATAGTTTAAAGAATGAGTTTCTACTTTAGGTTTTTCTTTTTAAAAAAAATACTTCTGTAAAAATGGAAAACCAGGCCATACAGACCTGAGTAGGAATCCTATTCCTTGGAATTATTTTTATTACATTTTTAATGAGAGACTCTGAAAAAATAATTTACTCAAGATGCCATATTGCTTTGTACACAGCATACATAAAGGAGTCATTTCAACCACCGTTCAAATATAACTGTCCCTTGTGCGAAGCACAAAAGTGAACCAGAAACTCTGCCTGTGTGTATAATGTGGTTTGAGCCAGATTTTGAAAGAATAGCATTAAGCAGTGGTATACATCTGGAGTTGTATACTGAGGTACGGCCTTGGAAAAAATGTTTGATGGAAGTACAAGTCCTTGGCACCATTTTATGCGTGAGTCTCAGTGAAGGTCCTTGGCATCAGAGTGAATTTTGCTCTCATGCTTGGGGGCTTAGCAATGCCTGGATCTGTTTGTAGAATAGCCATTGTTTTAATGCTCATTTGAAAGAGATTCTGAACTGAAGATTAAGAGTATCTATCATTTTCTGAGTATCTGTAAACAATCTCATGATTTACATTAAGATAAAGTTGTAGACTAACACTGCGCTAAGCTGTGCGTGTGGATTTCTGGTAGAGTGGCTGCCAAACCAGTTAATCAGACCTACTGGACAAGACCCAGCTGTGAAAGGTGAAGATTTGCTCTATTTTTTCTAAAGGCAGTTTAAGCTTCTCTTGTCAGACACATTTTGTAGAGAGAGCTGTGAATTGATGATGATGGTGGTGGTGTGTATGAACTGTGCAGACCCATGCTGGAGAAAAATTGCACCAGCTGTACAAACATAGTTTTATATGCTTTCTAACCAACACATAATGCTGGTTTTGGAATGAAACACGAGTAATGCTGGGCAGGCCCCAGGTGTCTTGAATGTTAACAGATTGTTTTTCAGACAATAAATTATCTAAGGTGAATCCTGGGTAACCATATAATAATATATTGTAACATATAACATTGCAACATATAATAATAAATTGTATAAGTTTTTTTTCTTGGTGAAAAATATAGTAAGATTCCACTTTTTTTATACTTCTATTACTTTGTAAAGAAACCAGTCTACTCTAATGCTCTCCATATCCTGACACGTTACAGCAATTTGAAACTAATGATGTAAATTATTTTATTTTTGTATGCAGAAGTGAAACTCTGGCCCTATACTAAGGTAGTGACATTTGTTCAACTGAGAGCTTTATATTTTCTGAAGGTTGCATTGCTGATAGTCTAGAATTAAATGCTGTAACTTGAACTGCGGTTTTTAAGGACTTATCCTACATGGGCTTTAAAATTCATACCCAGAATTAGAGAAGTTGTATAATTAAGTACAGCTTAGCAAAAAAGATAATGAAGCTCTAAATATGAAAAAAATTAAAATCTTCAATTCTCTTTAAAACATTTTTATTAGTCACTCACCTCTACTTAACCCACTGCCAGCATTATTTCTCTCTTATTTAGGATTTGAGTTTTATATTATATTCAGTTGTTCTCTGTTGTAGTTTTGGTTGGCCTTTGGGGTACAGTAAAAACATTGCATCCGTCTGCTGAAAAACTAGCTGCATCTGCATTTCATTTGCCAAGACACATGCTTTTGTAAATTAAATAACTGAGTTTTCTGGTGCAAAGGGAAAGGAATGTCAACCCAAACATATGAGGAAAATCTGAATCAAGTAGGAGATAATTCCCCTGTTTAGTTTTCACATGAGGCAGTTTTCTGGCTGTTTTAGCTAAGTGAGTGCTGCCGCAGGCCTGCAGATGCAGGCAGGGGGAGCTTAAGGATCACAATCCAGTTCTGCTTGTTGCATCACTTCACTTTTCCAGAGTGTTGCATTAGGTGGAGTGTGGGGCTGCCGCTATCAGCGAGTCACACAAGTAGTTATTAGGTACAGCTGTGACCCAGTTCCTCCTAGTTTCATTGCTGATATTTCTCAAAAAGTTACAAGGAGTGGAAAAAAGGAGAACCCAATCCTTCAAGTGCACTGGAGGTCAGCAGGGATGGTGGCATTGGCGTATGACTTTCTGGGTTCAGCACAGGCTGGAAGCAGGCAGCATTTCAGCTCTCCGCATGGTGTGCATCCAGCCCACGCGCTGAAGTCACAGCATTGTGGGGCGGTTTGTGCTGTACACCATGTGCTTGGTAGGAACGGCGGCTTCTCTCCATGGCACAATGGCTGGGTGGA
Source organism: Sagittarius serpentarius (assembly GCA_034782735.1). Lineage (NCBI taxonomy): Eukaryota > Metazoa > Chordata > Aves > Accipitriformes > Sagittariidae > Sagittarius > Sagittarius serpentarius. The sequence continues at coordinate 29,901,004 of JAVKLA010000088.1, forward strand.
AGCAGTGCCATGAGATGGCTGTCGGGAGGCCCTGCCACAGCCAGCAAATCAGCCACTTGCCACCATCCACTGGCATTTGTCAAAGCAGGAGGGACCTCCTCACACTCAGTGTCACTCCTGGGGGACGATGTGTGTTGAAGTCTTTGGTTGGAGACTCTCCTGTTTTGCCTCTTGTCTGTTTTTTCTCACCGTTTGATAAAGTACAGGTATGGGTTGAGAGTATCTGCTATTTTCCCTTAAAAGAGTTGATAATTGTGCTGTTTTATAACATCAGTTAGCTACACATCTGTCACTTTAAGCCCAAACACAGGCACCTCATGTTTCAAACAAGTGCATTTGTGGCGTACACATGGAGTGTGAGGCTTTCTCTGGATTTCATTCTGCTGAGTGAGGTGTGTTTGTAAGAGAGAGGGAGCACAGAGCGGGGAGTTGGGTGAGCCAGAGACACAGTGGTAGAGCAAGTGTGGGGAGCGTGGACACCAGGAAGGGAATGCTTGGGTGAGGAACTCTGTGAGTGCCATGGGGAAGGCCATGGGCTCCAGAGGTAGGGACAGGGCATCTCTTGCTCTCATAGCTAAACAGCAGTTAATTACGGAAGTATTTGGCGTCGTCACAGCTCCTCTTCCAAATGGAAGCAATGTCTGAATTTCTGTTTCCCCAGTGGCCCAAAAGGCATAACGCAAGCTAAACCTGTTTCAGGCACTTTGGCTAAGATCGCAATTGCCAGGCTTCTGCTATTATAATAATTTATGCTGCAATGTAATTCCTAAAGTAACAGTAATAATCATTCCGATGGCGACACACTCTTAATTAAAACCACTATAGAAGATTTCAGCTTTTAGCTGCTTCACTCTTCCTACTGTCAATACATACTGGAGTGCAACAGTTTCCCAAGATAAAATTAAAATAGCCTGGTGACAGCTGTGAGAGCTGAACACACCCAAGATCTCTCCAGGTACACACAGAGCTAACTAGGAAAACAGTAAGCATTTCTATCAAGTTTTTACCTTTATTTTACTGATTTTAAGGACATTTTTAAAGTACAGGAACAGCTAAATATCCAACAAAAACTCACAGTAAGCAACTGTGATCTACTTCCTGGAAGATTAACTTCTAGACCAGTACTGAAAATAATGAAGGATTATTGAGCATAAGGGGAAACTGGCAAGTGTGAAAAACTTCAAGAGGGACTGCAGTTGGCTCTCAGCCAAAGTCATAATAGTTACCAACACAATTCAACTCTAGACCTTCTTCTGGAAGGGGCGTGAATTCTCACACTTAATTGGAAGCAGCATCTCAGTTGGAGGGTGGGATAGGAAGGAAACCTGCCTCTCTAAATGGTTACCCATGATTTCCTACTGTAGTGCATTTTGTTCCGTTCTAGGACACAGTAAGAAAAAGGATGAAATGGACCATTAGTGTGACTCGTGTGGCAATTCCCTGTTGCCCTATGTAAATCAGGAATTGAAGCAGTCATGTGAACAACTTCAGTCCACTGAGGTAGCAAGTTCCTTGTTGCCTTAGTTTACTCTGAAATTCATTTCAGACACTAGTAGACTGATAAACAGATAATGATGAATAATTGAGTTAGTCCAAAAAAGCTCTGGGGCTACATCTGTCATGGTAGGTGTAAAAACAAATGCATGCAAATCCCTTCCTATATCAGGGTGGATTATCTAATTATTTCAGCCTTTGGAGGCATCTGTTTGCTTAGGTCTGCTAGGTGGGATTTCTTCATGTGAGAAAGTCACTTTCATTAACATCTTAGACTGAGACTTGAATCAATGTAGCACAAAGTGTGTCATATAATAACGTACACCTTTAGTAGTAGGAATCACTATTTAAACTGATGGAAATACTGAATAGAAGAGATGTTTTCTCAAGCATGTAAAAATATAGACTTTGTTATAATCCAAGTGTGTGCATTAACTTAGATGAAAGATGTCCAGTGTAGCCTTGTCTTCAATTAATGATAACAATATTCTTGTATAAAAAAATAAAATGCTTATCTGCTCTTTTCTAGGTTAGTCAACCAAGGTCAAAATAAAAGTTAAAAAAGTTGGGAGGGAAGGATCTTTCCATCCCTGTATTTTCCCTTCTTTAGGAAGAGTTTCAATATACACTTTTAATAGGAATCTTGAAGAGCAGAATCCCTTCTGGTGCTGGAGATCAATCAGTGACCTTAGTAATTACCATGTTTGAGGTCTTCACACAGGAAAAATTTTGTCCATCACTCTGGTGTCAGGCATGTGTTGTTCATTAATAATAGCAAAGATAACGGGAAGATGTAAATAAATAATGTTCCTTGATCTTCAAAGATACCAAGAGGATGTCTCCATCTCTCTCCTCTCTTATATGTAAATCCACATTTATACATGTAATTGAAGTTCCCCTGGGATTCAGAAAAAACATGTTGAAGTACCATTTTCTGTGAAATGAACATTCTGATTTTAAAAAAAATTCTACTGCAGTAAGTAAGAATCAGGATGATGCTACGTGCAGTTCAGATTCTAATATCCTTGCATCCTTCATGGTACTTAATGTGTTTTCCTCAGATACCTATGTTGTAACAGAAGTAAATCTAGCTATGTAAGACCTTTTTTGTAATTTAATCTGCTATAAAGTGTTTCTAGGTAACTTAGCTCACTGATATGCAAACAGGCAAAATTCTTTCTCAAGCTGACATCAAAGCTAACAATAGATCAAAAATGTTTAATGAAAAAACTCATGGGTAAGCTATTAAAAATGCAACAAAGTGGTCAGTGTCTGGCAAAGTTAAAGGATAGATAATAACATTCATATGCTAATGCGAAGCTGTTTACTTGAGGGAAATATAAACCTATCAAATTGTCTGAAGTTGCATTAAAGTTCACGAATTCTTTTCAGAGATGAGAGATATTCCTATTTAAATGTAGATAAATATTCATGGAAGGACTTCATTTGGGAAGAGAAATGTGCTATTAATAACGTTATATCTGTTCAAGATATAACACGCTGCTACTTGTATATTGCAATAAGGGTGGTTTGCATCCTGTAAAAAAGTGAATATTCACACGTGTCTTTAAAAGCTCTGTACACTATCACCTAAACAAAGACATATCTCTTGGGTTTTTTGTTTGTTTGGTTGTTTTTTTAAATAAATAAAATCATGGGTGTTTGTCGTGGTTTAACCCCAGCCAGCAACTCAGCAGCACGCAGCCGCTCACTCACTCCCCCCACACCCAATGGGATGGGGGGAGAGAATCGGAAAAAATAAAGTAAAGCTCGTGGGTTGAGATAAGAACAGTTTAATAGAACAGAAAGGAAGAA
>JAVKLA010000088.1:29904412-29935604 GCA_034782735.1 Sagittarius serpentarius
GCAACAGCCGAAAACATCAGGGTGTTATCAACATTCTTCTCCTACTGAACTGAAAACACAGCGCTGTACCAGCTACTGGGAAGACAATTAACTCTATCCCAGCCGAAACCAGGACAGTGTTCCACTGTTCTTTTTTCTCTTTTGATGTTAAATCTAAAGTATTTATTTTTTTATTTCTTTTTTTATTTATCCTGAGTGGATTTCACCTCCATTTCTTGAAGGAAAACGAAAGTTTTCCCTAAACAGAGATATACTTGTATACTATCTCAAGGCTTATGGGAAAAATCAGGGGGAAAACAAAAGGAAAAGTGCATTGAAAGCTTATGTCCAGATCAAATCAATGATGTTATGTAAGGGGAGTAACAAGAAAAAGGGAACACATGAACCTATGGATCTGGTAGAGGGAACTTCTGGTTGACTGAGCTAAATTTTTGGTGTATTTTTATAGATATCTTTTACAATATGTTTTTAAAATATATCTTCTCAAATAAACCTGGTTTCCTTCTTTTTGTACAAAGTACCTGTATGGGTATTTAAATATACAGTTGATAGCTACTGACTTAGCACTGCACAATATTCCAGTTGATCTGATGATTTGGTGTACAGTCAAGCCAGTGCAACCTGCCTTCCTATGAAATTTTTGTCTTGAGTTTGATCCCTTGTGTCATTTCTTTGGTGGTTGAGGAGCAGATTTCATCTCTGAACGATGTTATTCTTTCAGAGGTTTTTTAGAAGAGCTTACTGTATTTTTATTACTGATTTTCATGAAATTGTAGGATTGTAACATGTTTCAGGTCTCTAGCACTATAAAATATCTGTGAAATTGGTCAATAAATTCAAAAACCTTTGAAAAGATTGGTTGACATGCAAAGTGATGGCTTAACCTTTGATTTCTTAGGGAGAACTAGCACTGTGCAATACTGTTAAAGCAGGTATAAGTGTTTTAAGAACTGCCAGACCCTTAGATCGTGACAAATATTTGTTAATGAGGAATCAATGAGTGGATGTTTTAGTGAATTAGTATCAAAATTAATCTTACTCAGCATTTTTACAGATAATTGTGAAGTAAATATAAAATTGTCAATGATAAAATTTGCAGATGATCCAAGATTGAGGTACATATCGAGGACAGAGCACTTACTGATGCTGCTCACTGCTTAGATGAGTTCCCTTGGGCTTTAGCACAGCCAAATTCAAAATTACACACCCAGGAACAAGCAGTGCAGTTTTATCTGCACAGTAGGGATTATATTCTGGAAAGCTTTAACTCTGAAATGAGGTAAGGGCATCTTCAGGTCCAGGAATCTGCCTGTAACACGTTTAGAGATGTGGAGGCTGGAGGGAGTGGAGTGTAGGTGGCCTGTGGGCCCCTGGCAATCAGTACATTGGAACAGACAACTGGAAGGCTCAGAGATGCTGGGAACCCTCTGCAAAACAGCATGTCTGGCGAGAGGGATCTAATTAAGCCAGAACTATCAGTCTTCCTTGCTCCTCCTTGATGAGATTCCTCACATCCAAGGACTGTGTTGCTCAGGGGGTTTCTAATCGGTTCCTGGGTAAATCAAAGAAGGAGGAGCATCTTGTGTTCTTTCTTAGGTAAGATCTAGCCCTAAGTTTTTATCACAGATACAGAGTTACTAGACTACTACTGTAGCGATATTATTTCCAAAGAATTTAAAAGAAAGAAAAACGTATATATTGCAGGAGCATATAAAAGATGCCTAATGGGTAGAAAGGGCGATTTCCTCTAATCAGACAGAGGAAAGAGCTGGATTAACACTCTTGCAGTTGAATATTGTGCACAGATTTAATTGGATTCCCTCCAGGCTTTTTGATGAGAGACTATACCATAGTGGCAAATGCTGGGGTTGTACTCTCAAAGGAGCAGCACAACAGAATTCACATTTTATGGTTCTGCAACAAATCTAAGTTTTAGCAGCCGATGTGTTAAATGTTTTATCTCATTCAGAGCCAAAATACTGAGTGGATGTTACAGATGGTGATATGTGTGCTTTTGGAAAGATGATGAATGCCTCCAGCCCTAGCTGCAAATGGCTGACTAATTAATTATTGTACAGTGAGTTCTTGATTATGATACAGTGGAAATTTACAGAATTAGCTTTGGTGAATATTTTTATTTGAGAAACTATAGCTTTTAAGCATAGTATTTATTCACTGGAGGAAATCCATCTCTACCTACAGAACAACCACAGAATCTATGCAGTATGCGAGCTGCCTTCAAAGTAGCTGTACTGAAGGGGGATAGTGACTGATATCGTCTGCCTGCAGACAATTCTGAATTTCACTCCTAAGGTGAAATTCTTGATGGGTCTGTGCATGTGGTTGCAAACTGCCAGCCCCCGTTCTTTGGCCAGGCAGGCTCTGCACCAAGCCAGATCATTCTGCAGGTGACCAAAGTAGTGGTAGAAAAGGGATGACTGTTCTTTGGGCAGGTGAAGTATCCAAAGAGAATAGACAAATTCCAGAGGAATAATTTATTTTTTTTTTCTTGCTTAGCAATATATATATCTATTAAAAAGAAAAAGAAAAAGAAAAAAAGATCAATATAGCCAAATCATTGGCCAGAGCCATAGGCCAGAAGGTTAGAGTATAAACTGTGTCAATAGTAGCTGCTGTTAATGGAAATGCAGATTGCTGGAGCAAAGAAGCAGAAGATGCACAGGCAAGTGGGACCAATGAGAGAGCCAGGAATTAAGGAGCGGGTGGGGGGCGGCGGTGTGGGTGGTATGGCCACTGTGCTGGCCAAAATGGGGCTGGGAAACAGGACTCAGTGGAATTACCTTGTAAATACAAAACATTGCACTGAGGAAATACCAGCTTTACTGCTAGCTGTTTCTCCTTACTGACACAGTCCACTTTTTGGATCCCTGTGGAGGCAAAAATAGCCTAGCAGTAGTAACAATGACTGAAACAGTAACCAAAGACCCCCTGCTGCAAGCTAATCCAGAGATCAACCAGCTGTTTATTCTTGGTGAAGAATATATAGGCTGCTTTCTGAAATACCAAGGCTGCCTCCTTCTGAGAAAGTGTGTTGGGTTTTGACGTATCATTACAGACACTGAGGGCTTGTTTCCATTTGCTGAAAGTGTATTTTATTAGTCTGGTTGCTTTTCTTAATGGAAACAAATAATTTGAAGTGGTTAATTTACGAGAATAAATATTATTCAGCAGGTTCCTAAACTCCCCAAGGTAAATAATACAGACATGGTAAAGGCCAGCTATGTTATATTAATAATTGATGTTTGGCTTTCTCCTAGCTCAACTGTAATCTATTCATTCAGCTTTGTAAAAGTGCAATTAGAGCTGAATTATAGTAATCAATAGAGAAGCAGCATTTAGAACCAGGGAACATAAATAGAGGGAAGTTTTGCACATAGGAAGTTTTTTGAGGTATATTGCAAAAACTACCTTAATTGAATGGTATTTTAAATGATCACAAAGGGAGGTTAAACTATAGTTGATATAGACATTTTCAGAGATTCTCTTTTTAACCAAAACCAAGTCCTAACAGTTTGACTGAAATTATTTCCCTTTCTTTTACTTCTGTCATGCCTCCTAGTCAGCCCATACACTAATGATGTGACTGGGAAAATGCGGCTTTATTACGCTTGTCCAAACATCTACACTATTTGTGGGCAGGTGAAAGAAATAGAGGGGGATGTGATGGGAAGCAGGTCCTTCAATTGGAAGACTGGGTGGCAGTCATGAGAGGCTGTAAAAATGGGTAATGTTAACAGATAACTTGAAGAGGAACAGAGGAAAACTCACATGTGCTACAGCCAAAGGAAATAGAGTCTGGTAGCGGGAGGGTCGGGGGGAAACAAAACCAACCCAAAATTCTGTAAGAAGGTTTTGGTTAACCATCCCAAATGTCGAGGCTATTACAGAGAGAAATGTTGGTAGCGCCCAGACTTTGGTATAGAAAGAAGCAATACAGAAGGAAAGGCCTTGGAAGCACTGTGTTTCCAATAATGAAAATAAAGGATTTACAGCACTGAGATGAGATAGGCTACTGGAAGCCTATGATGCTGTCCTGTAAAGCTTGTTTACATGTTGAAGCTCACACTGAAATACTTCTTTCAGTATCTCTGTGACTTAGGTAGACTATGTGGGGTTTTTGTGCCTTGAGACTTAGGCATCTTAAATAAAAGCTGGATAATGTTCTCCATCCTTTGTCTCTTCTTGCTTCCTTTCATGCTGATGTGTTAGTTTGCAATAGCCTTCCGCAGTGTTGAGGAAGCCCTTTCTGGACCTCATATAGTCTGTGGGGCCAGCAAGAACCGCTTGCATCAGGTTTATTTCTGCATTTCAGTGTTCAGTTTGGTTGAATCAGGCACAAAGCCTGTGGTACAGTGTTATCTTCCCCTAGTATTTAGTATACTCAATATTAAGGACTGTCTGGAACTGAGATAAAGCCTGACTGGTGCTGGGTCTGGCCAAAATCTAGCTTCTGTCCCCATTGCTGGAGAGAAGCTGCTTTGGCAGCACAGGACACTGGACACTCCTCTCCATGCAGAGGAGCTCTACAGGGGGACAAGCTGCCAGTAGAGGTTGAGTTGCAGGGTATGGTGAGCTGGATCCAGAGCTGGTGGGAGTCACTGGGAGACTGTCAATGTAAAAGCACAATATTAAGTGACTGTTAATACTAATAATCACCATCATATTTTCCTTCTCTAGAGCACTGTGATGTTTGAGGTGAAACTAAGTGCTTTCAGTCATCTAGAAAGTATGTAATGGGTCAATAATGTATTCCCTGTTGTGACTTTTGGACTTTATGTGATGGCAATAAAAGTATAAAATGTGTTTAATTAGAGGAAGAGGCTGATTTTATTGAACAAATGTACCAAATAAATAATGAAAAGTAGGACCATTAACATGTTGGTCCAATTTCTCAAGCACAATTTTCATTTTACTATAGAAATTTAAAAGCAAAACATCTGTTAATTAATGCAATTAGTTTTTTATTAATGCAATTAGTTTTTATTTTTCTGGTAGCAATAGAGAATTAAATAGGAACTACCAACCAGATAGGAGAAAGGTGCTATTTAAACTGATGCACAGGCTAGAGCTTTGCACACTTGAATAAGGAAATTAAATAATTAAAGCTCTGTTTAAAACAGTATATTTTCCTGGGAAGCATTAGCTTGTCATTGGGTAATGCATGCATCACTCTGCATGTGTGTTACATTTTATTAATACCTCCATCTTCCTCATAAGGCGTATTGTCTTCTAATGCAACCCTCTCTAATAAGCCTATCCTGACGGTTGTCACGCAATACTGATTGCTTTCAGTGAGTAGCATGTCCTGTAATTATTTTCCTCTCCTATCAAGCTATAATATACCTCAGATTCTCTGTACATAGAAATGCACCTTCATATACTATTATAATGTGCATTGTTTTTTCTTTTTTTTATCAGTATAATGAAATGATCCCCTTCCATATCATGGAGTAGCATAATGCTTATTGACTTACTGCTGTACCTATTTATGTTGGCTTATCAGAAAGGTGCTTCCAATGCATTAGGAAACCCCTGAAGTGCTTCTGGTAATAGGAGAAAGTGCCTGGGTAGTTGTAAATATAGGAAAGAAGGTTTACAGTTTTATAAAACTTGCAGCAGAAAATTCCACTTACGCTAACATCGTAGTGTGCTTAGCCAGGCTATCTTACAGCTGACCTCTCCACAGGACGACTGCTTGCAGGATGATTGAGTTTCTCTTTGGCCCTGGCCTGCTGCCTTTGGCAGCATTTCCCAAATGTAGGCAGCAGTGCCCTCATTTTCTCACTTTGTTTACCCTGCATTGAAACAATTTCTGTTAATGTGAAGAGGCAGAAGCTGCTAGATATTAATGTTACCCTGCAAAACGAGAATTAAACATTATAGTTGGGCATCAGTTTAAAGAGTTTTCCAGAAGCTCCATCAATTTAGGGTTAGGAAACCATTAAAATGTTGTAGCCCACCCACGTACCTCCATGTATGTGCTGTCTGGGAGGAGGGGAAGCAAGCAAATCAGCAAACAAGTCATTCCTACAATAAATCTCTGCTGATTGAACCTGAGTACAGCACAGTATGCTACAGAAGAATGAATAAACTGATGATAATAACAGAAGCTGATTACATCGTGATGGGCAATAGCAGCAAATAGGCCTTATCTTGCACTGTGAAATAGAAACTCATGGCCAAACAAATAAGTCTAGATTCCCAGAGAGAGCATTTTCAGCAATCCATGGGCAATGACCCTCAAAATTGTATATTCCAAAAAAATAATTATTTTCAGAAGTGCAGCCTTGGCCCTTAGTGTGGCTGAGAATAAGGTATTTGTGTTGCTCAATTGCACATGCAACCTATCATCAAATTTTCATCCCATTGAGAAATGCTGGTGTTCACAATTGGATGCTGATCAGGACCTGGTCACATATTAGCATGTATACTTTCTCCTCTTGCTTTGACCATCTACTCTTCCTTCTTCCTCTTCATTCAGATAAATAATGACTTTTTATAATCAAGAGAAGAAAATTTTAAACTGCTGAAAATGGACCAGGGGCTTAACCCTTTGAGGACTTATCTGAATAAGCTGTACTCCCATAGGTGTACTCCACTTAGAGTGCACTTTGTTTGCTTTAGTATGTGGGGGATGGAGAACAAGCTGGGTTTGCTTTTTCACACAATCCCCAAATTTTGAACATGCATGCACACTTTTCTGCCACTGGAAAGAAGAAATATTTTGACCAATACTTGTTTATTTTTGTAGAAGTACAAATATGTGTGTAAAAAGCCAAGGTGATATCAGTTGTGAGATCCCCATACACATTATTTCAGCCTGAGACAATGAAGCACTTGGGCAGCTACTTCACTTTCAGTAATGTTTAGATTATACTGGGTTGTTAGTTTACTGACTGAATTTGGTGAGCTCCAGTAGTTTTGGATTAAAAAGGCTTAAGTCTGTGCTTAAAATTAAGCATATTTTTGGTTTTTTCTCATAGGGGATTACTATCTATCATAATGCTGACTAAATTTGTCCTGAAAGAGCTTAAAAACTTACATTTTTGTGTATCCTATTAAGAAGTATAAAATGTCTCTGCTCTATGTTTTCCTGCCCTTTAACAAAATTCACTGAACTTTCATGAATATAACTTACACTGAGTGCTTTCTTCTATTAATTGTAGGACAATTTAGTCATGAAACTCATTGCTCTTTTTAATATACCCAAAACCACCAGAACAGAGCAGATTGGCATGTAGATCATGCTTCAGGATGCTTGTGATCCATCAAGTAGGCGTTCCCTGTGTGTGTTACTGAGGTAAACAACCTTAGAGCACAGTGAAAGTCACGCAGAAAAGCAAAGTAAAATGGATAGTTTTAGTACTACATTAGCTGCTAAGAGGCTGGTAAGCCATAGGAAAACAGCAGCGACATAAATCTCAGGAGGATGATGAGTTTCTGGCTCCCTTCCTCCATGTGCTCCTGACTGGGTGCATTGTACCCTTGTGTCCCCACCTGGCAAAAAGGATTGTAGCTAGATCAGCTGGATGAGTATGGATACACAAGGAAGGGAAGCTCTCCTAGTCTCTATATCTAGTAAGAATCAATCCAGCAACTGATCAGCATCCATTGTTTTCCAGACAGAAAAATAATTCCATAAATATAAGCATCACCCTTTTTTTCTATAGAGGATTTACTAGAAACATTTCAGCTACAAAACTGTGAAATAATTAATTTTCTAGTTAAAAGTGTGCTATCAGTATCTATATGACAGTTCAACTTGGGTGTTCCTTCCCCCGTTTGTAATACATGCTGAAAAACTACCCTAAATGAGAAGATTGTTATTCATGGGTAAATGAAGAAATGAAATAATTTATTCTAGCTGAGTATAATTTTCTTGAAAAGATATAAAAAGTGAAGTAACACCCAAGAATGTTATACAACCCTATCAGAAGAAAACATCACAGCACTAATTCCAACATTATGCTTACATAAATCAGTGTGAAATATTAGTATTGCAATGGATTTTTGTATCCTTTAAAAGTAATATGAAATATTACCAAGAAATAAAGTAAAATATGCATCCAACCATATTGTTACAGCACTAATAATAATTACTGATGGTTGTCAAAAGTACCCTTCGTCTCTAAAATCTCGTCAAATCTTTCTCCTTCTTAAGAATATTAGTAAATAATTGTTGCTCAACTGCCAGCTTATTTTGTACCAGTAAAGCTCATCAAAATCTCCCTCTCATTAAAGATGCTGTATTAATTACTGTTTAGCAGTGCATACTTATCTTTCTAACGACAGATGTAGTAGGTGGTGGTTTTGTTTACCCAGTGATAAAGGTTGAAAGGAGCACTTGCAGGATCAGTCATGGAATAACCACATGGAGTGTCTTAGGACCTTTAAAATTGGGAGCAGGGGTTGTGTAATGTTTTGATTTGACTGCGTGCACTTAAAGCTGACCATTTTCTGAAACTCAGACTCAAAAATCAGTTAAGCTACTTTCCAACTAGCTGTATTTTACATGGTGCGGTTTTGGAGCACACCTTTACGTTTACTTAAGAGGGGAAAAAAGAGGGGAGTGGTCTTGTGAAATCTGAGGTAAAGTTTGGCTTCAGTTCTGAGTTTTGCTGTCTTGCTCTTGTGCAGCTGCATTTTTTAACGTTAGTTCCCGTTTGTCAAAGCTGATCATTACCCTTCAGTTTTTCCCTGTCAATTTGTTTAGAACTGACTCCTTCCAAGAAAACCCCTTCTGTCATTTACTCATATTTTAGGAAAACACAGGATAAAAAATAATTATTAAAGAGAAAATTATGTCTGATATGCACATAGAGTTACCAGTTTATTAAATACATCTTATTGTGTGTACCAGTAAATATATAAATTTAAATCTCTCGAGATACACAGAAATATATGGAGTTTTAAAATGTAAAACTGCATGATAAAATTCTAAGCAAGCAGTACATATTTATCACAAAGCAATTAAATATCTTGGTTTGTTTATTCCATAATTAACTTGGCACATTAATTTAACATGAAAAGAGTGATTTAATGAAATCTTCAGAGAATTAGTATCTGCCCTTTGAATAAGTTATCTAAAATGCTGTTTTATTATGCAAAGCTGTGTAAAATAAATTGCATTCAAGCAGTGGTTCAGAAAGTAGCTTATCGTAACCTGATGTTCATAAAGAAATGACATAAAAGATCTGGGGATCACTGCTTTCAAGATGGGAAAAATTAAGCAGAAATAGTCTTTCATTTGAAAATAGCTAATTTGACATGGAGATAATTATCTTGGTACTTTGAAATGTGATTAACTCTAATTATAGCCAGAAAAAAACCTACAGGGAACAATGAAAACAAAATCTATATGTGGAAGCGTGAGTGCAGACTGCCACGTGTATGATTCATGTGACATAGCAGGTCTGATTTTTTTTCAAGAGGGTAGCAATCCTCTTGTAAAAGTATGCAACCATGTCCTCAAACTAGAAATTCCTATTTGTACACATATTCACCTCTCAGTATAAGAGAGTAACATGAGCAGTGCTTGTGTTAAATGACTTGTTTCTCTATATGTATGCATGTGCATAAACAGACACACACATACACAGACAACTATAGTTGGCACTCAATGTAAATCTAGGGTATTCTTGTTTTGTCCGTGGATAATCACACTCTACTTCTAGCAAGATCAGTGCATTGATTCCAGTAAAGGGATGCAGAAAGGCTATCCAAGGAAGCTATTTTGCCAAATAAAGAAAAACACTCTTCTCCCAGTTTCATTTGGTAATTTGTGGTAGTACTAAACAGCTAATATTATTCTACATGGATGGAAAGTCGTCTTTGGTGTTTGGCTTCCTTTTAACTCAATAACTTGTTCCCTTCACTACTGTTTTCTGACAGTGACATCTACAAGCAATTCCTGTATTGTGCTGTGTTTTGGTTTTGCTTCATTTTTTAAGCATTTCCCAGTATTTGTCATAAACCATAGATTTAAACCGGGGATCATTTTCCTCAGGTGCAGTGATAGACAGATGCCAAAGTACATGCAAAGAAGAGAAACCAATGTGGATTATTCCGTACTTTTCATACTGAATGCAGTTCCTCAGAAGTGATCAGGGAGAGGAAGTCTAGAAGTCTGGCTGTCCTTATCCACTTATGCATAGCTCACAAAGATGTGTGTGGCTTTCCATTTAAGCAAATGCTTTCATACTCTTGTTTTATGGAAAATAGTAAATAGAATTATGGTTTTATAGTTAGTGCATTACACAAAGCTCTAGACCTTTTTCCAAAGGATCCGACCATTCTAACTGTTCATTATAGAATATTGGACAATAAATCGATTATTAGTCATTTGGGTTATTGTCAGTTTAACATTCCTATCAGACCAGCTTTTGAACAGGCAATGGTGTACTTTCTGTTACATTGTAGTGTATTATCTCAGAATTGCATTCTGAGATTGGTTTTGTTGAATAATTGCATTCTTTAAGTTATTTTACCAGGTTTTGAGTTTTTTTTAATGGAGGTGGTTAAGGCTTATTTTTTTGTTTGTTTCATACGCATACATAATTTATTGACTGACGTGTTTGTACATAACAAAGTAGAATATGGCTTCTAGGCTCTGACTAGCTTGGCTTAGCTCTGTACTCCAGTGCAATCTGCTGGAGCTAATGGGGAGCCAGAAAGCCTAACCCAGTGCACCGAGAAGCAAATTACAACTCCAAGTTTGGATTCAAGGGTCACAGTTCTGTGATGATGGATGCCTTAATGTTTGCAGCTTAAACCAATTTCTCAGGGCAACCTAGCTTTCTAGTTTGAAGTTTCCAGACATCTTACACTCCCAGCTTGATACCTGGCAGTTTAGAAACATTGGATTCCCCACCAGCTGAGCCCCCCGTATCTTTAGGAATTTGTAAACGCTGATACATTCACGTGTAATTTCCTATGCTGATGAATAACCACTTGTTTCAATTGGAAGTACAGCAATAGGCTAAAGCTCCTGAAACATGGTCTTGCCAGCTTTCCCCTTCCTGCTCTTTCACACACTGCACGTTACCTGGAGCTCTGCGATACACAGCCCTAAGGAGGCAGCAGAGAAAAGGGATCTGGAACGGAATGCACCATGATAGGAGTGAAGGGAGATGAAAGCTCAAGTAGAGAAAGGAAATTCTGTAAGCCCTTTAAGATGAGATCAGGAGTTTTCTTCAGGGTGGGCGTGGGGCCTGGGGTGGGTGGGTGGGTGGAGGGGAATCAGTAGAGGAATGAATAGGAGGGATGATGGGATGGGCCCAGGAAGAGGACTTTTACAGTGGTGTGTGACTAGACCAAATGAGGGAAAGGATAAAGCAATCAGGGAGCAGATTAGACTCATTGCCAGGGTCAACTTAGTTACACAAAAGTCAGTCACCATATGGAAGCTGGATATTAAATCCAAATACCTGGTCATTCCTACTAATTGTTGAGATAGTCATCAATAATTCCGTAGTGGTTTTCAAACTAATAGGGAAGAAGATTGTGGGTTGGGAATAGCGTTTCTTCTCTAGTGAAACTTTTTCTGTTATTTAGTCCAGGTGAGCTGGGTATACACAAATGACAGAATTTCCTAGACCTCCTCTGCAGGGTTAGGCTACTTCACAATGTGTTAGGTATGAAAAGCACAAAAATAATCTTAATGTCTTTTTCTTCTATTAAACTTGTATCATTGTTTCTGGGGGCAAGGAAAACAAATGTCATTTTAAAACTGTAGTTTACTTGTTTGTACATGGTAAGACCATAGTAAATGCAGATGGATTAATTAAGCAGAGACTGTTACTTGACTTGATATTCCTCTGTAATTTTGTATAGTTGTACTGAACTGAGACATCTCTCAAAATTGCTGTAGTTTATATGACTCAGCTTACCATTTCTATGTTCTCATTAAAGCACAGGAACAATCATATCTGCCTTTTTTTTTTTTTTTTTTTAGTAATAGAAGCAACACCCTTTCTTATGTAGTTTTAATCAAAAAAAGGAAAAAAATCTGGTACCGTAGAAAAAAGTTGACATTGCAATAGCTGGGAATGAAATGCATGCTGTAAAAACTGTAAAGCAAAAGATTTGTACTTAAATACCAGGAAAGATCGGAATATTTTGGGTAGAAGAGGGGCTGTCCAAATGACCCTGGCAGGTCCTCTAGTATCAAAGCATTAAAAAGAACTAAAGCAGCTTAAAAGCTAGCTTAGTATCCTCCTGCCCTTGGGCTTGCATGTTCCCTGGGCTGTACAGAGCTGTCCTGCATGTGCATAACTAATTTAAATTGCCATGTGCTCATACAGCAATAGCCTTTCACCTTTTTATTATGTTCTACTGTGTGTCATTTGTACCTTCTGATATACCCCACAGTGACAACTTTAAGGTTTCCCATGAGAACTTTACTGAAGTTTAGTGAAGGACAGGAATCGCCTGTCACCACGAAACTGGGGAGGTGCACACCAAAAATTCTCCAGGGCAGGGAAATGTCTTTTTATTTTAATTACTGCTTAAAGTTCCCTAGACAAGCTGATAGATAATACTCATGCTCACTAGCTTTCTTGTTTTGTATTTAATATGGCATGGAAAAATGTATTGCTCCAATTATCCAATTTTCAGGGCAGTAGCAGTCTTTGCCTGTCTCCCTCATTAGCTTCCATTTCATATTACCTTGCTTCGTTCTCGGTACTGGCATGCTTTCTTCCAGCACAGCTTCTTTCCAAGCCCCTGAGGCCACGTGCCTCCTGCACGGGGCTGATGCGGAACAGCAAGGAACTGTGTGCCTCCCTTGTCAGCTCCCTTCCAGCACGAAATCCTCCCGCTGCACTTAGAGGGCAGCTGAGGCTGTCACATCAACAACCCTTAAAAATTACCTGCATAGCTACTGTCGGTTTCATCTTCTTGTTTTCCGTAACGTTACTGTTTTCTTCATTACTTTTTATTTTCCCCAAATTTTCTGTATTAGAGCAAATCTAGCTGAGAATTTGGAGACAATGAGATGATGATCCCAGAGCTCAGCATGCTGACAGAGCTTGAGTACTAAGAGAGCAAAGCGCCATGCTGCTACTGTGTATATAAACCGTGATGCACCTACAAAAAAGCACCAAACTCCTCAGTTACATCCTTGCAATTCATATTCTGTCTATGAACTAGGGAAGAGGATGCTGTGTTTCTAACCTACTTTGTTATTCTCTTCAGTAGGTCTAATATTTACAGAAACGCTCAATTAGAGATAAATCTCTAATTCTTTTGGATTTCATTGTGATAGTGTTAATCATGATGAATTCTTTCAGTGTTTAAGAAAATCAATTGTCAATTAGCTTTTATGGGGAATTATACAATGTGGTTAGTCATCAGTTGGGTATTATGGCTTTATTTGACAACTGTTATTAAAACATACAGTAATTTGCTTTTATTATAATCTGTTAAAAAGCCAACACAAGTTTCAAAAATAATGTGAGCTTTGGAATTATAATTAGAGCATGTTTTATTAGGAATTGTTTTATAATGCAGTGTTACTGTTCAGAATTAATTGTTTTCTGTGAAGAAAAATTAATATATTATTTACAGGAACCAGATAGCTTACCTATTTTTTTCATAAATGCTTGAAGAATAATAAAAGTTATAACAAGATTTAAATAAGTAGATAATAATTCTAAGGTAAATAGGCTTGATTAAATAATGAATGGTTTTAAAAAATACTTTATTTTCAAAACACTGGACCAGTTCCTTCAAACTTGTATGACCAGATGAAGTCTTGTTCCCACTTAATCTGGAGGTTGGTGCTGTACTGCAGATTGGTCCAACGTTTATTCAACCGTTTTCATAAGCAGCTTCTATAATACATTGACTTAGCTAATTCTGTAATGAAATGGTGTATGGGTATGGAACATTAGCAACAAATGTTGTTAAGCAAATGAGTACGTTATTTTCTAGCTACTTTAATTAAAGGCTACATGTTGGCTATAGTTGTGACAGTCTCTGTTTAAAAATTAGTACTTTGAAGACATTAAACCATGACGGATACAAGCTGATCTCATTACTGCAGTTAAAATTTGGAAAAATTCAGAGAAATCTATGATATTTCGGATACTACTACCTGTGGTATTTGGAGCAGCAGGGATCAGAACACTAGCCAAAGAGCACAGTAAAAATTAATTGATGCAAACCCAAACAGTATCCTATGCTGATATTCTTCCTAGCTGTTGGGTTTATCAAAAGATCATCCTTATCTTGCCCAGAGATATTTATTGACCATAGCTTTCATTACAGAGCAGCCAAGTACCAATAATCTAAAATATATGCAAGTTTTAAAAGTCTATATTCAAGTTTTAAACCTTTTTGCTTATGAGAAATGTTCTTACTGGCCTTTTCCTGTCTCATTTGGGAGATGAAATGTGAGCTATATATTTGTTCTGGAATTGGCTTGGCTCTAAGGGAGCCATTACAGTTGCTATTCAAACCTCTGGATTCAGCCTATCTTAGAATTATTGTGTTGTTCTATTCAGTGGAGTATTTTAGTGTAGGAAGTGCAATGTGAAATCAGTCTGTATAAACCTTGGCTCTAAAAACATTTTTACGCTGAAACCTTCTCTACAGTAATAATAATAACAATAACATTACTGGTAACTGTCACCCAGTATATATAGGGTACTTTATTCAAAGAGCCCTAAATAAATCTGTAGAAGTCTGTTGCTTCATCACAGATATCATAAAATGAAGGGCAGATTATTGCCACTGAGAAAGATAATTACCAGTGCCACTGAGCTCCTTGCTCTCCTCGGAGCATAAGAAATAGTGTATGGGGTCATGGCTGGCCCACGCTATCTACAGCATCAAATACTTTTGGAAAGAGCACAAGAAACATGCAAGACTAGAGTTGTCCTTCCTCTGGGTTTACAGTCCTAGTTTCCAGCAGTCATCTGCTGTAGGCTTCTCTTGAACCAGGGACTGAGCCTGGAGCACTGTGTTCAAAAGCCGCAGATGGACCTTCCTCTGAATTTTCTGTTTGACTTGTTAAACTACCTGTACTTTTCTGCCTTCCTCACATTCTGGAGCAATGATATTGTGTGTAATCCATATTTGCTTTCTTTTGCTTTTTGTTTGTTGTTTGATGATTTCTCTGCATGCTTCTTATTCCTTCTTTGCCTTTTTATTTGTTGTCATTTTTATTTGTTATGATCTAAATGGTGCATTGGAAAGATTTAACTGGTAGCTGAACAGTGTCTGTGTTATGGCAGATGTGCTTCATCCTGAAACCAGAAAATTCTCCTCTGCTCCTTTAAATATATCTTTAAAAGTGCAGTGTTTTGAGCAGTGTTAGTCAGGTTCCTGTGCAATCAGAGCTGTAAAATGCTTCCTGAGCATCTTCCCACCCACTTACTCTCCTTCTCTGTGTGGGGAGACTCATCCAATTACAATTTACAGGCTGAGAAAGGGGATGGTGTTAAATACGATGCCAGCAGAAGATGTAGCCTACTTCTAACATATGTTCTTAAGATTTCTGTCAATTACTCTTCTTGCTATACTGTTCTCCTCTGATTTGTACTACATGAGATATGAGTTTAAAAGAATTTAAATTCAGGTCAATCACTGATCAAATGTATTGGCCCAGTGAGAGGTTGGTGCAAGTCTATGAAGAATCTGCAGAATATATGAACCACTGTAACCTGTATATTGAGCTGGCTAGTGGTGGACTACATCACCTTAATCAGTTTTTCAAGTTTACTCATTCTGTTCTGCAAGTAATTGTATTCTGAGTATTGCCATTCCTTATTAGACAGTGTCATTCCGCTGGGGTTAACATGGTCATGGGGGAAAGGACAAGAGCTTCTCTACAGTACCTAGTGTCTAAATAGTAGATATGTCATAACTAAATTACCTTTCACAGATGAAAGAAAATGTGACTTTAAACCAACATGTCTGAAAATATTATGTACAAGTATAACCATTTGGCAGAATGAGTTGGATATATCAAAGATTAGTACATAAATGAAACAGAAATAAATTATGCTGCATGTAGAGGGGTTTCTGTGGTTACACTGAAGGACATTACTGGGGAGTCAGAGATTGGAGACGAGTGAGTGACAAGCTAATCTTGGCCTAAATAAAATATGAACCAAGAAAATAAAAACACTGAGACTTATGTTCTCACAGAGTGAGTTGGAAGAATTTTATCAAAAACTACAATTAGTTGTCAAAAACATCCCTAAGCCATGACTTTCCTGTATAGTTTAAAGACTTCAAAGCAGTGTCATTCAGGAATACACACTGCAGTGCAACTGGGATGCAGCTTAGAAGATAATAGTAATAGCAGTCTTTAAGATCCTTAGATGAAAGTGGTTTTATAAACATTAGTTAAATGAGTTGCTAAAGATAATTCTAGTCAAGGACTTCAGTATTATTTAATTGTTGTAACTTATTTCAAAATAGAAATATCAACAGATAAATGTAGATGTTTCCAGAAGCTGCTCAGGAAACAAGAATGGCTTTGCAACTAAGTCTAAAGAATATAAGATTTTTTTTTTTTTTTCACGAAGAACAAACTGATACTGATAAAACTAATTACAGAAGAAAATGGAGAAAACTGTTTTGTATTGTCCAAACTAATACAAATCAGCTAAAACACATTCCCTTAAAGCTCACTTGGGTAAAGACAGCGAAAAAGCAGCACACAAGAAGCTGCCAAAAATGTTAATAGATTATATCTCACCTGGGAGAAACACACTGATGATAGACTACTGATGAATGACAGACAGCTAAAAACTACAGAATGAGGCAATTTTTGCTGCCTCTTTGAGCTTTGTGGAAGGTAAATGGAAGGGAAAATGACTTAAATATCACAAACATAATGGGAAGAAACGCAGTCACAGATTCAAGAGATTTTTCTTCATAGGTTGCTGAATCTTTTCCACCAAAGGTACAGAGGCTGTGACTCTGGCCATGCTGTATGCAGAGGGGCTTTGGCAATCAGGAAATTGTAATTCATTACTGTTCATGGTGCATTTATTTTGCCACTTAAGATTGAAGCCCCACAGCACTGTTCAGTTTAGTATGTACAATGAGACAGATTTAAGCTACCATTGTATCTGTAGGATGATATACCTACTTCTGTGTGCTACACACTTCGATTGCAACAACCTATTTCATGCTGACTCTAGATGTCTTTGAAGATACTATGCTTCCTTTGTAGAAAAATACTGGATTAATTATGACAATAATTATTTCTAGACTGCTGGGTTCTGGACATAAAGTCTGCCTAATCCATAACCACGAGCTAGACCACAACTCCATGATTTTATCACGAATCTTCCAGACATCTTTTAGCCTTCCCAGCTGATCAATCCTTTTGTTTTTCACTGGTGTTATGAGTGCAACTGAAGTGAAGGACCCAGAGTTTGTAAGTGCGCTCGCAGTGCAGAGCCCATGGAGCGTCACTCCTGTCTATGAGAGAATAGATGTGATACCTACTGCAGAGCAGGTGACTTGCTGGCATAAGTGGAAGTATGTTTGCCTGGCAAACAAAATTAACTTAAAAGGTAGAGAGGAGAAAAAATTTGGAAGATAAATAGCATTGGCAATGGCAACCTTTAGTGACCTCAGTGGAGCAGCCTAGAGATGACAAGAAATTCAGGCTGAAAAATGTTGGTGATTTATAGACTATATGTAAGAATGGCCCATATCTATTGATATGAATTATAAGTAAGGACAGATTATCTGTCAAAATAGGAAACTGTCTTCAAAACCAAATGTTTCTGAAAAACGATTGGCACAAGCTGAGTAGATCATTGTCACATTCAGTTAAATGAAATGATCACAAATAACTCTTCCAGTAGGTTAAGAAAAGTGAGCAGGACAAGCTGAGTGGCACTGTGATTATGGCCTAAAAAAATTATTGGATGAATGTCCAACCTTCCAAAAGCTGATATAGAAAATACCCTAGTAAAGGTTAAATTATTACATTCTGAGAGTCTGACATTTACTCCTTTGCATGTAGAAATATATATATGTATAGGTAGCTTTTTTCTTTTCTTGTACCATAAGCAAGAGTTTGTCTATCAGATATACAATGTCAGATAAGCCTTAGGAGCTAATAGCAATGTTTTATTTAGTTAGAAGCAACACAAATGTTTTGAAGCAGTTATTAATCTTTCTAATCAGTGTCTAGTTCAGTGACTAGAAGGGAGATATTTTTATTTTGTACTGTAGTCTGAAGCAGAGGTATTAAAAGAACTGGAGAGAAAAGTAAATAGTAGCTTCTGCTTATGGAAACATTAAAGTCCAAATAAAAACATCTAAATCCAAGCATATTGCAAGTGTAAAAAGAAAAACATATTGACCTAAGTATGCAGTCTTTATATCGGCAGTTAAAACTGATGTCAATATAGGGAAAGAATAATTGCTAGGTCAGAATTTGTCATGCCACTATAGGTACTTCAGTGGGAAATCTATGAGCCACATCTTGTGTGTATTAAAGTCTAGCTTGCACAAAACCTCAGTGTGCTTTGGACCTTTGAGATATATACAATTCCAGGCAGACTGCTAGAAGAGCTACTGAAACTCCTGAAACTACTTAATTCAAAATTCCAGTTCAGTTGGAACGGAAAACAGAGGGAAAAACCCAGCTGTGGCCTGTCACAACTGACAGGCTGTTCTGTATGTAGGGGTGATGTCCTACAGGTGACAGTTCAGACGGACATCTGAAATGCTTTGTCACACTTGTTGCAATCCAAATGGAGAGCTCGATTTTTTCTTTTTTTTTTCAAATAGCAATGTTATCTGAAGGGTGCTGTCATCAGTCACCAACTATACATGAGTTATGCACAACAGCTATGGTTACAAAATCAACTGCTTGGTATCCTCCTCCTCCTGGTCCAAACACAGACTAATAAAAAGCGCCAGTGCTGTTAACATATGAAGTAAAACTTACCTCATTAGCTGCTTCTTGCTATTCCTTTAACTTCTTCAAAAGTAGGCAAGGGAGGATAATCTCTGTACACACAAGGTCTATCCTCTTGGGACATACATTCACGCGGTTTACATTATGTTTTTAAGTACCCTTTCTTAACCGTTAACTCCCTATACATATAAAAGTTCCTGGACCCGCTAGAAAATTATGCATTTCTCAATAGCTGTTTTGATTGTCCTAGGGCTGTGCAAACCAATAGACCTCTGCAGGAAGCTGGCACTTTTTATTCGTGATAGGAATTAGAGGCTGACATGTATTGTGATTACTTGCAAATTATGTGATGGCTCACAGAGGAAAATTTGGAGTTCTGTTACCATGTTGCATGGTGGGAGTAAACCAATTCTGTCCAACACTACTATTAAATTGCTTGCAGAAAATTATGCACAGACAGCTGCATATTGGTGATTTTTACTATACAGCTTTCTACTACAGATAACACAAATATAGGCTCGTGCTAAGTCCTGAAGCAAAACCAACTATCATTTGTACTGTTTGCCTTCTGATCCCAGCTCTGCCTCTAGGTGTGTAACTTCTCTTTGGCATGGGAGAGGATGAAGTCATAGTACAGTTGCCAATTCTGTAACTGGCTGACAAAAGACATCAGCCATCAGTACTACGTAATATTGTTAAACATGGAAGTTATCTTCCCCTACTAACTCTACTGCCATTTATAGACAGAAAAGACCGTCTCCACTGTCTCATGTTTCTAGCTCCTGTAAAAGCTAGGTAAAACCAAGTAACATATGCGTCACTAATGTGATTTAATTCCAGAA
Source organism: Sagittarius serpentarius (assembly GCA_034782735.1). Lineage (NCBI taxonomy): Eukaryota > Metazoa > Chordata > Aves > Accipitriformes > Sagittariidae > Sagittarius > Sagittarius serpentarius. The sequence goes on from JAVKLA010000088.1 coordinate 29,924,171, forward strand.
TTGCTTATTTTACATTTCTAATGCTGAAAAAAAAAGTGCATGTAGTAAACAATATGGCACAGTACATTTTGAGTATGCGTTGCTAGAACAAGGCAATGTCATAATTAATGTTTTGAGGTTATCAAAATGTTATAATGCTAAATTGTTCTTGAAGAAAATATATCACAGTTGTGACAAACTGGTTGCTAATTGTGTTAGGACAATAAATGCCAACAGTTTTGTTTTCTTTAAGCAAGCCAAGTTACAATCTCTTGTTTCTCTCTCGCATTTCATTAGATGCTAGTCATACTTGATGCAGGATGTTAAACAATGTAAGAACAACTCATAAGTCAGACAAAAAGTCTATAGCTCACTATCCTACCTCTAACAGTGGCTATAAGCAGATACTAAAGAAAGAATGTGAGAATAAAGCATGCCTTCAGTGATATTTCCCTCAAATTTTTCCCTATCTTGCAACTTCTTGACTAGAGGAATGTTTTGTAATCAGTCATTTTTTTCTTCCATTAATTTGTCCAGTCCCTCAATTCCATTCATTTCAACATTATATTTTATCCCCACAGATTTTAATCTTCAAAGATAAAATATGATGCACTAAAAATGTTACAAACCATCCATTCTTCTGTTTTCATAGATTCACAGTGGTGTACAGCTGGAAGCCAGCTTGGAAGGTTTCTAAAGCCCCATCAGCTATGCCTGAGCTGCTACAGACAAGTGTTCTTCCGAATTTCCAGTGCGGACATTCCACATCTCTCTTCAGGTATGCTGTCTTGAACTATTCTTAACTATTAAATATTCTACAGTTGGAAAGACTCTTTTTCTTCCCCCCAAAGTCTCAGTTAAAGCTCTTTGCTTCTAATTCAAGCCTATTATTTCTTGGCTTATACCCAAAGGTTACAGACAATAGCTCACGTTTATCTTTATTTTTTTGTTTTGAAATAGTTTAAAAAGCATTGTTGCATCTTCTCCATCTTTTCCAACTGTTCCACTTATATTACAGTCATATGTAAATTTAAGCATAATTGTTGCCGTCCTCTGGATACTACTCTAGTTGGGCCACAATTTTCTTTAAATAAAGCACTTTGAGCTACACATCATCTTCAGGTAATGCTTTACCAGTGACAAAGTAGGATGGGTTTTCACACCTTCCATACAAGCCTTCATCCCAACAGGGCAGCCTTTTTTGTCACGTTATGGTCCTGTGGACTCATCTTCAGCTTGTGATCTACTATAACCCCAGATCCTTTTCTGCAGATCTGCTACCTAGTTATTACTTCCTATCACAACACATCCTAGCTTTGTAGAGCATTATTTGTCAAGATTATTTTTAATTCTAATCTTTTTTTATCAACGTTTGCAGCTCTACCCAGTTTACCATTACATGCAAGCTTTATAAAGCTCATTCCCTCATCTGACATCTAGTGCATTAACAAATATACTGAAGAGTGCTGGACTTACATTCTTGCAGAACTCCTCACAGCACGTCTCTTTCGTTTAACAGGGAACTGTTGGTAGTTTGTCTGTAAGGACTGTTTTTGAAGCAGTTGTACTCTACAATACTTCCACTTATATCAGGTTTATTAGTAGACATGAAAATGTCTTGTGAGATGGTATGAAGACCTTACTTAAAAATTCGATAGCTGCTGCTAATATCCCCATTTCCAAGGCCTGTTATCCTATTATAGCAACAGATGTGATTGCAGTGGCATGGTTTGTTCTTGATAAATCCATGGATGCTATTACTTATCACCTTGTAGTACTCTAGCTGCTTACAAATAGGAATATAGGTTTATGTTGTATTTTAAAATGCACAAAATCTGAATGAAGGCTTTAATAAATTGAAGCATTATTAATTTTGAAAAATTATTATTAATACAACTGTTCACCTAAGAGACTGTGTTATGTGTCATAGCTGTTGTCCTCTTACAATTCCTACACAAATTTTCTAAATACAGTGAGCCTCGTTGAAGTCCTTTTCCTCTTCCCGTTGCAAACACTATCAACAAATGACTGCAATACATCCAGTAGATACGGGAATGAATAAATTGCACCTGGCTGTGCCACTTCTACCAGCCCAGGATTTGATAACGTGCACCTCAAGGCAAGTGTATTAGCAGTGCCTGGGGCTAGGAGACGGAAGCATGACCAAACTGTTTTCTGAAACTGCATTCCTCTTGATGACATTTCCTTGTTTGCTAGGAGGAGTTTATCAGTTTGTCCGCCTTCTCAGTTATAGCTGATTGTTTTGCTAAATTGCTAGGTATGTGGAAAATAAAAATTCTGTCTTTAAACCACAAATATCTAAGGCTAAGTTATGTTAAATATAGCTACTGGTTAACATTTCCTAGTTATTGCCCTTGTTTCTGGCAGCATGGTCTCTCCTAGAACTCACCACACAGACTCTGGTCATCTGCTGGGGATGCTCAGTCAGACTAAGAGCATGAAGTCAACGAACAGTTGTACTACCAGCTCCAAGCATCCACCCTAACCACCTACCCACACCTGGCTTCCTCAGTAGTCAATGAAAGACTCCTCTTGGAGGGGCTTTATGGTATCCAAGTCAGACTGTAGAATCTCAGTGTCTTTCTGTAGGGCTGGACTTTAACTTCATCTGGCAGAACCAGGTGCCTCAGCTGAACCATATATTCATTTCAACTTCCTGAGCCTGTTGTAATATGGGCAACACACCATTTCTTGTACTTGTCCACTTGCTTCAACAACAGGAACTTTGTGTTGTCTGAACCCATTTGAAAAGGAGAGAAAGCAATCTAATAGTTTTATTCTTTCATGAGGCACAAAGAAAATTATACATTAGAATTTATATTTGCATGCACATAGGATGTGGGTTTTCACCAAACAGGCTGGACAGAATGATTTTAAATTTTCACTGACTGCTACTTGCATAAATTGAGACAGAGTCCCTGAAATGAATGATACTTTTATTGTAAAGCTGCTGTCAGACAGAATTCTGGCTTGATATATCCAGGTATCAGCGTTATCTCAGACCACATTGTAGTCTCTGGTTAATACTGCTTAATTCTATGAATCTGTTTGAGTTCTGTGCTTTATTAGTGAATAAGCTTATACTACTTGCATCTTGAAAATTTTCTCTTGGACTTTTCTGGAGTTACAGGAACCAAAGCTGGGAAGGTTTGTAGGCTGTAGTTTAACACTGAAGATCTTGGGGTTTGATGGCAGCTTGGGTTAGGATAACTGAATGACAAGGTATGCTGCAGCTTAAAGATTTCAGAAATACCAGATTCGGGATGTGACCCCTGGTTCTGGCTCAGCTTGTCTGCATCCTGGCAGACATGCAGGAATGCAAAACAAATCCAGTGGGCTGAATGGTGAGCCTGCCTGGCTCCAGTTGTACGTGCTCAGGGAGCACATACGCTATTGTCCACTGGGGCACTCTATGTTGTGTTTTGCCCCTTTGTTTCCCAGGAGTAGTATGGGAATGCAGAAAGGGTGTCATTTTATCTTGCGAGTAGATACTGACTTTGCAAGCAGAATATATATGTATTCTGTTTGGTTTTCTCTAGAACTATAATGCAATGGTATTATTTGAAAAGTTGAAATCACAGCTGAGATCTAAAAGTTTTGAAATGCTGAGGTGAATATTTTCTTGTAGGCTTTATATGACATCATTTTGCGTCCATGTTATGATAAAGCCTTCTAATTACACAAATAGGTTCTTCCTCTATTTTTAGCGCATAAAAAAATTACATTGTCCTCTTAAAAAAAAACCCCAAACACTTAAATTTTTTCTGCAACAATAAAGGCTGTTATAATTGATACTGTTACACTAGTTTTTAAAATGTCATAATTATGCAAAATAATTTGTCAAGTGCAGCATATTACATGTGCAACTAACTGGTTGGTTTTGGGACAAAAGTAGTTCTTGGAAGCCGTTCCTTCTTCATTTGCTGCTGTAGTTGCATAGGGGTGAATTCCCAGCTTGGAGGAAATGAAAGGCAGGATGCCCTGGAACGACACTCTGGAGGCGTGAGGTATATCCCTGGTTGTGCTGTGGTTCCTGTGTGATGTTGCAGTTCCTCTAGCTGTTTGCAGGTGGTCATCACATTTCTCTCTCCTCTTCCAGGTGTTTAACTTAAAATCATGATTTGCAGGACTGTCAAGTGCCTTTAATGGTAGCTGAATCAGTGGGAACTCTATTCTATATTAGGTGCTATAGCCTGGGGAACCACCCCAAACAGCACCAGATTCTAGGTGTATCAAACGAGGCCCCCAGATTAATGGATACTTTTGAACTGAGCCTGTGTAAATGGCATATTTTTAAAAGGTTATGACAAGAGAAAGTTTGGATTTTCATGGTGATTGCAAAACATATACTGGTCAGCAAAACTGCAAGACTTAATGGACATGAAGTGCTGAAGTCCTTCAGAGACAGGATCACCTGCATTATTAACAGGAAAGGTATTTTTCATTTAGCTATTTCTTCAAAACTATTACTGAAACATATGGAAAAGAAATTACTTGAAAGCAGGAAATCTGGCACAGTTAATACAGATCACAGCCAGAGCTTCCCAACACTATAAATGATCAAAAATTGTCTTAAAACATGAATCCTTTGAATAACGCACAGTGCTACCAGCTTGTGGAGGATAAAAGCAATTAACACATAAAATAAACATCATCGGTAGGCAGCTGAGAAAATCTTATCCGTGGAGGACACTCAACCTTCAGTAGCTTTAAACTCTCTCCTGCCCTCTATGAATTATTTACTTTTGCCTTTTTTGGGGCTGGAGAAGGGTCATTATTGTTCCATCACTTGTCAGTTCTACTGATGAGAAATGTATTGCTCGGACACTGAACGCTCCTTTAACTGGGGAACTACCGTGTTCCTCAGATACACTTTAACTGCTTAGGAACCCTCTTCACAGAGCTGCTTCTTCATGTAGATTTTTTTTTTTTTTTGGTGATCAGTGGCAAGAGTGTCCTTGATAACTGTGCTGCTGGGCAACATGGCCTTTGAGAACGCTGCCTCATTTCGTTTGCAAGAACATATGTTAATGACTGTACAGAGGCTGTGTGGGAAACTGTCTTCAATTCTGACAAAGGGACATAACAAATCAGAAGGGTTAGAAACCCGCAGGTCATTAGCCATGAAAATGACTTAATATTCTGATTTTTTGTTTGGAGTCTCTGCACTAATTATTCCTTTGGCAGCAGTAGCCATTAAAAATATTGTCCCTCTTCTAAAGACCCAGAAAAGGGAAGACAAAGCTTTTGAAATGTCAAATATTAAAAAATATGTTTTGATTTTAGTGTCTTTATTCCCCTTATCTCAAGAGCTTTTTTTATTAAATAAACATGAACTCCGTTCAGGAACTTCATAAAGACTATTTTGTTCTAAAGGAGAAGTAGCTAGCTGAGAAGAAACAGTTACGTGGCTGCACCTTCATATCTAAGAGGCACACAGATTAACGGCAGGCAATGCAGCTCTTCTCTCTGGCATAGGCTTGTGCTTTACAGCTTCGCTGCTGAAAAACATCAGGCCCCAAAACTGATCAGTCTGGCAAACCTGTACCAGCATCAGATTGTCCTTGCTTTTAGCTCCTGCCACCGTGTCAAGTCAACAGCAGCAAATGATGCTGGCCTGGCTGGCTAAAGCACACTGACCATATGGCTGATGGTAGGAGGCACAGGGGTAAGTGTGACTTCATACCGCTGCTCAAAAAGGAAACCGTATAGAGCACAGGGTTGTCATACGCAAATATGAGGAAGTCTCAGTTGTGAAGAGAGAAGTGCGACTTCATACATTTGGAAGGGGAAAAGTGCCCTTTAGCAAGGTGAAATCTCTAAGTTTGGTTTTTGTTTTCACTGGCAAACAGTCTAAGTGAAAAGGACCTGGTGTTAGGAATAGAGCCCCTGGTAAGGCCATTAGTGAAGCGGAGGGAGTCAAATTGGAAAATACAGAGATGTAGTAAAGCCCGGCAAGCCACTGCTTCTTATGAATACGATGAATCTTCAGAATTTAATAAAATACAGCGGTATTTTTCTGTGTACTTGAACACTTGTACTTCCAGCCCCATGGGGTACGCTAGCCATGAAAAGGGTAACATTACCCATTTGTATGGTTGTAATGTCTGCAATTAGTGGCAGCAGCGAGAGCTCCTTCCAAGGATGTCTTAGCCCCCAGGGTAATTATGAGCTCATTACTGGCAGTCAGCACATCACTGCGTGGAGGTTTACCCTTGCTCAAGTCACACTTCCCCCTTCAGGAGTTTGGGCCTTCTGGAGCTTCTGGTCCCAGAGAAGACAATACAATAATTAGACGTTATTCCTTGCAAATTACAGCATCACTGAGGCTGGAAGGGACCTCTTGAGATGATCTAGTCCAACTCCCTTGCGCAAGCAGGGCTGCTCAGGACTCTGTCCAGTTGGATTTGAGTGTCTCCATGGCTACTCCACAGCCTCTCCAGGCAACTTACTCTAGTGTTTGACAACCTTCACAGTAAAAAAATATTTTAATGTGTTCAGATGAAATTTCACGGTTTTTAGTTTGCGCCTGTACTTGCAATACCAACTGTGAGTGGGTTTGGAGATCTGAGGCTGTTAACTCTTTACCTTAATTCTCACATTCTAGTAAATCCTGATTCTTTTCTAAAGCACGCTTGGCCTATTAGGAATGATCTTTTTGCCACTATAAAGAGAACGTCTTGAACTGAAGCGAGGATGGAGACTATCAGATCTGCACTACCTAATAAGCAATACTTCAGCTTCTTCAACTGTTATGTCATCAGTCTGGCGAATAAAGGTATTGCTGGCATCTCATGTTTACAGTAAAAGCTGCTGATTTGTTCAAACATGTTCAATGTCATAGTGCTGCATTAGCCGTAATTGGTAAGATTTGGTCCAGTCAGTCTGATGTAATTTAAGTAACAGCTTATTCCGTGCAAGTAATTTTATGCATGACCCTTTAAGCCCAGCTGCGACATAACTACTCTAGCTTTCACTGTGTTCACTTGTCAACCCAGAAACAGCCCTGGCCATTCCTTGCTTTACAGGGGGCAACTTTACTGGTACCGCAGTTACTTAGTGATTATGTAAACAAAGATTAGGCCTAAATAATGTACCTGTGGGCTAAAAAACATTTTTAGGATGAGGTAAAAGCAGCCACTTGAGAGCAGATGAGCAATGCTCTAATGCTACTTCAGGAGTTACTACGCTTTTTTCCTTGAAATAGAAAGTTTGAGGAAAGATCAGCCCTGTAATACAAGGTACATACATGAATACCAATTCTTTAGATACAAGTTTAGGAACATCTCTTTCAGTATTAGTTCAGCGTGATTCATTATACCAAAAAAAGTTCTTGAGAATGTTTTTGTGGACATAGTAATAAGATGGAAAGCTCAAATTTATGAAATGGTGTAAAATGCGTATCTACGACCTTCTGTAGTAGCCATCTATGGCCTTTTTTTCACTAAATCGTCTGAGAACAGGTGAGCCAAAAGCATCAATATTCTGATTGATCCTATTTAAAACTTCAGCTTTAACCCAACTGTCATCACAGTTTTAGATGAGGTGTATGTGAGGCAGCAACTATTTTGCGAGTGGAGGGAGCACATTAATGCGGTGCAAGACAGAAGCATTCACAGAACAGAAGTAAATAATGGGAAGCAAACAGGAAGTACAAGATAGTTTAGTGTCGCTTTTGGTTTTTTGGTTGTTCTGGAAACAGCAAACCTTGTTTCTTCTCATGTACTGTAGGCAATTAATTGTTAGCTTTGTTTTGTACTGGGAGGACTAATGCCATTTAAAAGATCTATTTCAGGCTGCCTTTGTTTCTCCATGCCTTCAGTCAGTATCAAGGTAAGAGATTTAGCCTACAGGCAATATGAAATGATAATTTTCACACAAATCGTTGAGTCTTAAAATACTTCTGATGGCAGCTCAACCTTTTGCTATGTTTAACATTAGAGATTAGTCCAGACTGAGTGGTTCTTATGATTTATTTTTCACCCTCTGTAAAACTTTGGATTTCCCTTTTTACTTCCTTCTCAACTTCTTTTGGAAAAGTGTCACAAATTTTCCAGTGTCCTAAGCACCTGATCTGATGTTTAGATATGTGTAAGATCAAGCCTTATATGCAAGTAAAAAAATTATTTTATAATTCCAACATGACATGCTTATTTTTGTCTATATCATAAAATAATATTGCTATCATTCTAGCTAAACAATTATAACCTGCCTCTGAACAATGTAAAAGAATTTTCTAAGTAGGTTTTTATTTACTTTTTTCTCCACTTCCTTAGAAAACAAACAAAAAAAATACATTGGAAGGAAAAGGATTACATCTCATAGGATTCTATATTGAAACTTACTCCAAACACTGTTAGAAGTTATAGCGAGATCTTTTTTAGATGTTCCTTCCCATAATGCAATAAAAACAACAACAAATACAAATAATGAAAACATGTGGTATGAAGGAGACCATGCCTTTGTAGTTCAATGTCTATCTTGAATCAGCAGCCCTTCAGGAGGGCTCCACAAGCGTATTCTGGGTCTGCTGTAGCATCTCTGACTAGACACACTAGAAGTCCGTACACAAATAAATACACATTATCGCAAGTCAGGAACAAGTGCTCACTCCAAGTTTTTATTAAAATTGAACACAGGGAAGTATCCGAACATACTTCTGGTTGAGAATCTACACAGCTAATGTGTTTTTAGAATCATCTGGTTTTACAGTATTCCAGAACCTCAGTTAACCCTTTTGAGTGTACATTCACAGGAACATGAAAGTGAGCAAGCACCTTGTTATTCAGCCAACAACCACTACATCATCACCAAGAAACTGGTAAGTTGGAACCTCAAGGTTATAGGGAGCGGGACCTTTCCTGATTCTGCCAGAAGCATCATAATGGGACCCATGGCAAGGGCAGTAATAACCGCCAAAATCTCCAGAGTTAGCAATGGGTACGCAACCAAGATGAGTGCAGACACCTACTAATATGACCCATTCTGGTTTCTTTACTCTGTCTAAGTCATGCTGTGGATCCCTCAGTTTAGACAAATCAACTTCAGCTTCCTGATTAATCTCTGCCTGGGTTCTGTGACGCACAAAAAGGGGCTTCCCTCTCCACTTGAAAGCCACGTTCTTGCCTTCTGGAATGTCAGATAACTTGATCTCAATCTTTGACAATGCTAGCACATCAGCAGAGGCACTCAAGCTGGAAATAAACTGGGTGACAACATTCTTAGCAGCATATGCAGTTGCTACACATGTCGTTGCAGTCACCAGGTAGGAAAATCCTTTTCTAGCTTCACTGCTGCTTTGAGAAGATGTGGTGGCATCGAGCACATCTTGACGACGATAGGCAGAGAAGTCGGGTACCACGACATCATTATGGACACAACGAACACTGGCAGGTGCTGCAAGAATATGAAATGACAACACTTTCAGGTAAAAAAATATTACGATGTATTTTAAATTATACTTTTTAAATTGCATTTTTGGAATAATGGGTAAAAGTTATTCCAAGGTCTGGGTAGGATTCCACGAATTATATATTTCAATTTTAAGCTGTAGGAAAATGGTTTCCAGAAGGTATTTTAGTAGATGAATAGGTGATCTGTGAAACCATTTTACCTATTCTTTGAAAATTACATGAAGCCTGATAAAGGTGCAGAAAAATCTGTCAGAAGTTCTGGGTTTAAAGTGAACTGCTTTTTCAGAAGATTTCAAGGAAACTCCTGCAGGATACCATGACTAGCTAAGAAAAGACAGACCTGTTTTCCATTCAAATATTTCCCTGAAAAAAACTGCTATGAAGAAATTTGATTTAGTAAAGTATGCACATCTGTAGCTTAACACCTTTGTACTTTCCTTTGACTTAAGTTCTAAGCCTTTAATAATCTTAAGTGTGTAGTTAAATGTTTTTAAGATTAAAAACTCAAGTATGAGGCATCCCCCTTTATATTCAACTACTGTCAAAACTAACTGCCCCAGTAAATAATTCTTAAACCTGCGGTCCCCTCTTTGCCAGGCTCACCTCATAGAAGGACTGGGTAACTATCCAATTCCCAAGCTTTTCAAGTGGGATTCCCATGGCAAGCCTGTGTGCTAAACTAACAAGATGTGATGGCTAACTAAGCGGCCTTCTGCTAGTTTTTCCAGCAAAAGAAAGCTGCGTCCCTCAATGAAAATCTGTAAGCCAAAGAAAAGAAAGTGCCAAAGACAGATATTACTTGCCAAAGTGCAACCTCTGTTATTTCAGAAGAACTATTTAGTCTTCATTTTTTTTCTGGCAGTTGGCGCAAAGTTAACATAGGTTAATAAAAACGATTCTCTCAAAGTACTTAAAATAACTCTCAGGTATTTATATGCAATATAATGGAGAAAATATTTACATTTATTTACAAGTAACTCAGCAGAGAGCAAGTTTTGCTGTAGGATTTTAACCGCAGAGAAATTAAACTGAAATTCAAAGTTCTGAGAGTAAACCATACTAATTTATTTCAGTATCAAGACTTGAAATATTTTATGTTTTGCAACAAGCAATAAGATTAACTTCTGAAAATTCCTTGTATTCAGTGAAAAGCGTGCTTGATGTTAATGAAGACTAAATGACAGCTACATTAGTTCTAGATTTGTAGAATTTTCACCTGAACATATCCTTTACAGTTGAGGGTCAGGTGAAATATGTAGTTCTAATCACTACAGAGCATCTTCCACAGGGCACTGCCACCTCCAAGACTTACATGAATGTCCCGTGTAACAGTACGAAGCAAACTGTTACTGCACACCCAGCATCAGCAGAGCAGGGCAGCAGTTCTCCACGAAATGCTGTTTCATGGAGAACCCCTGCCCTTTGGCTGGAAGTCAGGTTCTGCAAGAACAACTTGGGAGTAGCTTTACCTGGCTGATGCTCTTCTGAGCACTGCATGAACTGGGGGAAAAATATAGGAACTCCAAAAAAGAAAACAGTGATGGTTTTGACATAGTAAATTCACTGTTGGAGCTGCTTTTCTGCAACAGTATGAAACACATACTCTCACTGCACATCTCTGCTTTGATGCCCCTCAGTTAAATACCTTACTGAACTAGAGTTTTCCTGCATCTTCCCAACTGTAAAATAAATATCCGCCTAAGTCATCAAAAGGAAGCAAGCTTTCAAGTGCCCTTAACTCTACAGTCATAAATGTGTGCTACCTAATGACGACAACTTGGAATCAAATATTTTTAAAGAAAAACATAAGACGCAAAAGCCAGAACCTCTCGACTAAGTGACGCCTCTGCTTCCCCCCGCCTGCCAGGCCGGACCTCGCCGCGGAGGACACCCTCCCCAGCCGCTCCGGCTAGTCCCGTTCTCCCCGCCGAGCACGGGCCGAGCGGTGACCGAGGAGCGGCGACGGAGGCGGCATCACTCCCGCCTCGGCGCCTTGCCGCCTAAGCCCGCGCCCGGCCCCA
>JAVKLA010000088.1:29935929-29949171 GCA_034782735.1 Sagittarius serpentarius
CCGCGTATCAGCTGCGCTCCAGCAGCGCATGCCCGGAGCGGGCGGCCACGGACAACATGGCGGCGGCAGCGACTGCGGGCCCGGTCACCGCTGCGACCTTCCCGGCGGCGGGAGACTGCGCACGCGCGCCGGTGGTGTCACGCCGGCACGCAGTCGCGCGGTGGTGGCGTCACGGCAGCGCCGTCCGGTGAGGGGGGTGTGGCGCTGCTCCCGCGTGCCCTTCCCCGAGACGCGGTCGCGGCCCTGAGGCGGAGCTGCCGCTGCGGCGCCGGCTTTCCCGTTCCCGCGGAGCGCGGGAGCGTCGCGGTGGTGCCGTGGCCGCAGCTGCCCGGCGCGGGAGAGGGAGCCTCGCCGAAACGGCGGCTGCGGGAGCTCCCCGGCGGAGGGGAGCCGCCCTGCCGAAGCGCGGTGCTGGCGGGAGGGCTCGGGAGGAATGGTCGGGCGCGCCCCCGTCCAGTGACGCAAAGTGGGACCGTGAAATGGCGGGGTTAGCATCAGGCTGGATGTGGTGGTTTGTGGAAAGGGGAATACGGCGGGTAGGCGACGCAGCGGGTGTCACGGGCTGTGATAAGTCGCAAGCCTGGTGTGGCTGTGGTGTGGTGAGGCTGGCAGGCAAGCGGAGACGGTCGCAGCGTTTTCCCTCGCCGAGATAGCATTGTCTGTCTCTTAGTCGGGAGCTGTAAGAATGAATTCCGTGTTCTGTTCTTAACCTTGCGTCTTTCAAACGTTTTTTTTAATCTCAGGGTACTTTTTTTCCCCCTCCTAAAAGGTTGGTGACCTTTCCTACTGTAGCAATTAGACCTTGAGGGTGAAGAGTACTTTCAGTAACTGTGTACAGTGCCGCGCACAAAAGGGTCTTCACCTTTGCTGAGTTTTAGGCATTATCAGGAAACAAATTCTGTATCGGATTAGCCCAAATACATGATAGTTACTTTCTTTTCAGAAGCTACTGTCTGAAAATATCCCTGCCCGCTGTGTCCCAGGTATCATCTTCTGCCCCCCCTTAAGAGTTCCTGGGTCCAAATCTGTGGCTTCCCCTCTAGTGCAGTTAGAGTAACTTAGGGGTGGTGATGGGGCTTATCCCCCCTGTGCCTGACTCCTGCCAGGTCTGGGACTGACTGGGGAAGTTTGTAACTGTCTTGTTAGTGCTCTTAACTCCAGAGGTAGTGTTGGGTTTGGTACTCCGGGCAGGTCTGTTCACATAAAGTGCTTCGATTGTTGATTTTCCTCTTTTTGGCATTGTCTCGTTTCATACAAAACAGCTAAGCGCTATCACAAACATACTTTTTTACTGTAATTCATTGTTCTGTTGAGGTGTTTCTGTTCAGTATTTTGAAAGGACAGTAAGTGTACTGAACTCCTGTCCTAGAATACCTCTGATGATACTTGCAAGCAAATTTAAGTCATTAAACTTTCGAACATTTCAAAGAAGGGTTGAGGACATACTGCGGGGACATGAGTCGTCCTGTGCCTTTTCTGCAGGACACAGATTCATTTAAATAAAAGCAATGTGATCCCAAAATGCCTTGGAGGGATTATCATGTTCTCTTCCCTTGCTACTCTTACGATATGATTTGGAGGTGTGTAAATACTATTCAGAAACATTACTTGAAAGAATACTGTGCCACTTCAGGGACTTCAGGGATAACACATGGACTTTATTACTTCTACTATTCCTTGTGCAGTGTATGATTTTTGCCCCTTTTTGTTTCTTTCTTTTTTCTTTGCTGATCTATTTAAGTTTTTGTCTTTTCATAGTCCTGCTGGATCCGTTGCAAAGGGGGAAAAAACTTAAATTTTTCGGCTTGTCATAGGAAATTGGCGAGTGATAGATTTTACATCAAGTTTGAAAAACACGAAGCACGTTCTACAATACCCTTGCTATGTTCATAACCGCATTTCTGTGGGCAGCCTCCAGCTTGCCACACCTTCGCTGTTTTCCATTGCTCATCGGCATGTTCAGTCTGGAGCTCAGACTGCTGGGGAAGTCAAATAGTTCCCCGAAACTTGTTCTCATCGTCGGTGACTGGGAGGGTGAAGGAGCACAGCAGCTGTAATTATTGCCAAAAATATATTTCTTCCATTTTCAGTCACAAACACCGGCAGAGATGTAAACACTTGAGTCCATTTTTTGTCTTCGCTCAGGTCAGTTTCATTCAGCTGTGTGGATGGTATGGGAAGCTTGCATGTTGTTGCACCTTTAGATCTACCCAGTTAGTGTAAACACTGCCTCCCCCCTCCCCCCATACCTTAAATGCTTTTCCGTTAAGGGAAGAAATTTCAGTACTCTTTCGGTATCTCTGAAGTATTTTGGTCATTTATGAAGAACATACAAAGTTGCTTTCTGGAAGATGGAATGGATTATTGTCTAAAAGTTCCTGCTATATTTTTGGGTAGCAAAAAGCTAAATAAAAAGCTGTGTTTCTAGGATTTTCTTTTTCTGGCCATGCACATTGCTTGTCCCTGTGTGGACACAGGCAAATGAAAGTATTTTAAAATACTAAATTAATACTAAAGAAAATATTTTTGTAGATTTAAATGTTTCTTCTGTTAAGACTACTCTACATCTGGTCTGATAGCAATAGATTTGGCTTGACCTGCCAGGGTAGTCCTAAAATGGTTGATGGTATTACTCTGTGGAGCTTCTCAAAAGGAAATGAAATTGGGATTTTGTTTTTAAAAGCACATGTTCTAAGATGACATGCTAGCAGCGTGCAAGATAAAAATACCGATTCATTTGTATGTTTGATTAATTAGATGATATGTGTGATTTCATCCTTTTTGACTGCACTGAAAAATAATCTGAAACAAAACAGTGCTGCTGTCAGCTCCTTACCCCATGCAACAAGCAGCAAACAATATCCTCCAGGCAAATTAAAACCAAATCCACTCCCAAGGGCAGGGCTATTCTGGAGGTGGTAGTTCAGTTCATAAAATGGATCTTGGCAGATGCAGGCCATTCACACTGAGGAAGGGCAGCACTTTTAAGAGACAAGAAGGCAGAATGCCATAGTAGTCTTTCCTCCCTTTGCAACAGGGAAGCTGTTGGCTGCCTCCGCAGAGCTACAGCCTTGACATACAGACAGGCTTTTCATCAGGTAACAGCACTGTAAAACAGAATGAGTGTCTCGGGCTCTTGCTGGAAGCACCATCCCAGCTCTCTTAAGTCCTTCCTCTGGGCAAGGTTCCAGTTCTCTGTAGTAACCACTCAATTTGGGGTGATATTCTCACCCAAAACTTGTTTTGGTTAATTGAAAGGATAAGAGGACAATAGATGCATCTCATAGATGAATCCCAGACTAAAAGGTCCATTCTTCCACTAACAACTAGGGTGAATACATAAATACTTGGGTTTTGTTTTCCAAATTTATTTAACTTTATAGTATCAGTCTCATGCTTGACTTGTCACAGCTTCCAATGGTAAGATTTAGTTCAATACTGGGCGGCTATGCTCGTAGGTGCATACCTGCTCCAGTTGAGCCTTTTAGCTAATTCAGGCTTCTGAAATTTTCCCAAAGTGCAGGATAAACTTGACAGAGAGATATGTTTTGAAGATATTTGAGCTAAACCATCTAGAAATCTAAACACAATTTCTCAGCTAGTCAACCCAGCCCATTCATGCAAAGCTGTGAAGCTTTAGTGTTTCATGCTGGCTGTATATGGAGTAATTGCTTTGAAATGCAGCTCTTGCTAATGGTGTTACTACTAAATTATTTTATGATTGTGCATTAAAAAAACCTGTCTCTGTGGAGTGGAAGTTTAGGGACTGGCCTTATTAAGATTTATTTAAGGGTTTGACTTCTTCATAGAAGTAATTCACTGAATCTTTTTAACTGTTGTCTGGAATGTACTGAAATATGGTAGTTCTAATTAAGTGGGATGGATCATTCCAGTTCCAGTAGTATTGATCTATAATTTATTTCTTTCCCAGCAAGTTTGTGACATCCCAGCCTGGGCAGATAATGGTTTACCCAACTCAGCGCACTGTACTATTGGTAACTGTAGTTAGTAGTGATGTAGTAATCATAGGACACCATAATAATATTCTAGAGGAAAGGTAATTTGTAGAAACTACTGGGGCTGTGAATCAGTGAACAATATTCAAGTAGGGGGAGAGAAAACTAGGAAGACCCATTTTAACAGCACAAGTTTTACAAACATTATTTCATTTAAGAGGAAAAGAGCTACAGAAAGATGGTCTTATTTTCTGTTCTCTAACAGAATACCAAATTGTCATGGTAGAGATCTGATCAGAACTGAACAAGTTCTAACAGGGCAAGTAGAGTTTCTACTAAGGCCATCAGATACTAGTGTGCTATAGATAATTGGTATTTCACCATGAGACTGAGGATCTGAGCTAGTATTTATAGAAGGGTTTGTTACCAGTTGTGGGGTTTGGGGACTTTTTGTGGTTTTATGTTTTTTTAAGGATTCTGAGTTTGGACAGCGATGTGAGTTTTGAATTTGCTAACCCAGTTCAGCTGTTTGGAATGGGCAGGCGAGGCCTCATCCCAAACAATATATTTTTCTGACTGGGTGCTATTCCCAGAGATGTTTGGCAAAATGTGCTTGCTACTTCTAGAGAATTTTGACAAAGTGAGGTAGCTGATTTTTTTGGAAAATGTGTTTGTAAATTTTTAAAGACACAGGACTGATTTCAAATTACAGTGTGGTCAGAAGATGATTAAAATGTGAATTTATTTCAGCAAAAAAGACACCACATTCTGTTATTAGAGTCCAAAAAAGAGTAATTTTAAGTTTAAAATGACTAAGTATATTCTAGTGTGTAGCTGTTTCTTTGAGAACTGCTGTTAGGTTTATGTTCCTGAGCATCAATACTGAGCAAGTTTTTTCCAGCCAAATCTGAAAGTTAAATGCCAATACAGTATTGTGTAAACCATCTGAGCAGACCTCGGCGATTGCCTTTGTGCATTCACAAGAGTGTTAGCCACATGAAAGTTTATACTGCTTGATGTTCCTGTCATTTTAAAGTAAGTTAAAAGTTCTTTTGCATTAATACAAAAGCTACAAGATGTCAGGGTTTGCAGTATTACAAAATAGTTGCAGCGTATTGTTATAATGCTTTTGGGCGTGTGCAGTGGTGCTT
This sequence comes from Sagittarius serpentarius, assembly GCA_034782735.1. Taxonomy (NCBI): domain Eukaryota; kingdom Metazoa; phylum Chordata; class Aves; order Accipitriformes; family Sagittariidae; genus Sagittarius; species Sagittarius serpentarius. Next base: position 29,941,037 of record JAVKLA010000088.1, read on the forward strand.
CAGTGCCTTTCTTTACATAGTGTTTTATTCTTGTGTTTATGTTTTCTTCAGATATTAACTGCAGAACTTTGCTGGCTTTTTGCTAAAACATTGGTCACCCCAGGCAATTTGATCTTACCAGAAAGTTACCTTTCTTTGAGTTCTTTGCCACCTTGCATTATTTTTATGCTCTGAAAAGTCAGTGCTACTAAACATAAGACTTTAGGGTTTGCATTTGCTTTTTGGTCTTGCATTGGTGATCATTTTGTTTCTCCTTGAATAAGACTATTCAGAAAGAAGAAAAAAAAAAAAACAAAAAAACAAACCACCAAACTTTACTTGTGGAGCGTAGTCAGTAAAGCAGATGTGCCCTACTTCATCGCACTGGAAGATGAGTTTTTTCATGCTGTGCTGTAGAGGATAACTGAGAACAAGTGCCATGTGGCCCAGGTGATTCCCTTCCCGCCCACACCTCTAGCCATGTTGCGTGATCTCATGTCTGTAAGGTGGGAGAGTGCAGATGATGTAACACAGTCCAGCTGTATGCGGGAGCAGGTTGCTCAGAGAGGTTGTGGAGTCTCCATCTGTGGAGATACTGAAAACCCAGCTGGACGCAGTCCTGGACAGCCTGCTCTTGCTGACTCTGCTCAAGGCAGGGGGTTTGGACTAGACGATCTCAAAAGGTCCCTTCCAACCGAAGTGACTCTGTGACTTTGTACCGTTCAGACTTTCATTTTAGTGCATTTACTAATGAGCGAGGGAAAGCTGCTTGTTTAGAAGTGTTTAGACATTCTTGTGAAATACAGTCCAAACATTGCTGCCTTGACCTGTAGAGTGGGGCTGATGGCAGCACCCAGCTTTGGTGCCTGCATGGTGCCATTGCTGAGCACGGATGTACGAACTGGGAGTCCACTGAGCAAGGAGAAGGTTCTGGAAGTTAAAACGGAAGAGTTTCCTGCTTTCTTTCCACTATATAGCCTTTCCTTTAAAAGCTATTTCTAGCAGGAGTACTTCATACTTTTTTATTTAAAGGTAATCTGTGTTTGTATAGTTATGTTGTAACTTTCTTGTGTAAACTTCCCAAAACAGGGGATGTATCTTTAATGTAGTGGTGTGTTTCAGGGTCTACAGCCTGCAGGCATTAGATGAGGCCTTCCAGTTTGTTGACTAGATAAGAGCGCCCTGCTCCTAGAGTAGCTCCAAATGTCTGCAATTAGTTCTTTTGCAGAGTTAACGTTCATTACTGTGATTTCTGTTTTGTGGTGTGGTAATAGGGAAGCTGCTAAATAAATCGGAAGATAGATTTGTGTATGCAATGCAGTTTGTTTAAGGTTAAAATTGTGGAGACCTTTTGATATTTAGACATTATTGTTCCTTGAAGTTGGCCTATCACTTTGAAAAGTCACAAGATGTGATCAAAAGGAACGTATATGAAAAGTGAGGATCAAAAATGGATACTAAAAATGAGAAAATCTACTAACATTCAGTTGGTCAAACATTCCTCTCCCACTCCCCAAATTAGCTGAAATGATGACACCTCAGTGCTACAGTCTAAATTCAGCTTTTTCCCAGTCAAGGAAGAAATAAGTTAAAGTATCATGAGCAAAGAAGAAATCTGATGGCAGCTTTTTACTACTCTTTCTATTAATGCAGGCGTTCATAGCTTTAGCAGTCATCTTATTCTAAATCTCTTGCATTGCTGCTTGATAAGGCCAAGATATATTGCCTTGAGCAGAAAGGCATGGAAGATCTGGCTCTGGCAGGCATGCAGTCAACATTTTGAGTATAAAATGAGATGAATAAAAAGCATATTTCTCCTCCCCACCCAAAAAAACAAATAGAAAAATAAGAGCAGATGAGGCATTCCACCAGGCAGGAAGAATGAGATTTTCTGAGTCTGTTATAGAGAGGAAAGAAAATAAAACTGTAGAAGTGAATGAAATAAAAAGACCAAGCCTAAGATTACATCAAAGAGTTGCATAATTGTCCAGATGGACAAAAAGAGTCATATATATGCGAAACTGATAAGATCTGATCACACAAATCAGAAATGGCAACAAAAGGTGTCCAGTGAATCAGAAGCCAAAGGCTAGATGATAATTGCCTGGGGCAACATCAAAGGCTGCTCGGCAAGGCAGCAGCCAAAGGCTGAATGGAGTTGCCTGGAGCATCATCAAGAACAGGTAGTACAAACGTTGGTTTGAGGGAAAATATTTTTTCCCATTCTCTTGCTTTCTCTCTGTGAGAGACTGGAAGGGGTTAACGCCGCAAACACCCGTCATGATTGACAGGGACCTGGCTTTCCTGGTCTTTGCTGTGGAGAAACAGACCTTGCTTGCAGGGACCTTGCTTGCAGGGCGCTGCAACAAGGCAAGTTCCGCCTAGCAACGCTGTGCTGCACAGGAGGCTGGAGGGGCATTGGAGGATGCGCAGTCCCGCGCCCTGGCGGGCGGAGCAGGACAACCCACCACATATGGCCAGGAGTCGCCCGGAGTTTTGGGAAAGGGCCCGCGACCACCCCCCGTAAGAGCGCCTGCCCGGGAGAGGGGCAGCGTGCAAGCACCAGGAGGGGTGTGACTGAGGTGAAAAAGGGCGCGAACTGGGCTGTAACAGACGCCGGCACAAGGAGCCCGCGCGCGCACCCACCAGGACAGGGCCGCCCGCCCGCCAGGCCTGGAGGCCGGACCGGCCGCACCAACGCTGGACCCAGGGCTGGTGACACCTTTCCTCGCTCGCTCTCCCTCTCTCTCTCTCCCTCCCCCCGCTCCTTCTCACAACCCCCGCACCTCATCCTTTTAGATATAAACCGTTGACCAGGTCTGGGACTAGGGGTGGATCCAGCCGCCCCTAGAATCCTCTCTGAGAGGAGCCTAGAAAGCCAAGGGGGGTCCGCTCCGAACCTCGTGACTCAACGGGAGGGCTTTCCGTATTGTGTGTGTCATGTGCTAATGTGGTTGTTGATGTAATTTTACGCCCGTTCTTTTGTAAGGAACCACGCCATCAACCGTTCAGGCTCTGCAAGCTCAGGCTGCTTTGTGTCATGAATAAAGTGTTTAACCGATCGTCTGGTGTCGTTTTGCCTTAATTTAGCCCGAGGGAATTCCGAACTTCACACAACCCCGCCCTGCTCTGCCCAGCAAGGGCCGGGTCCTGACACTCTTCACATTTCCTGAAAAATCCCTGACGCTTTCACCTCTTTAAAGGCATGTGTATGACTTGCAGCTGGCCTCCACTACTACATATTCTTTGCTCTTTATGGTACCTCCAGATGGAAACAAAATCAAACTGGTTTCAACTTCGCGACCACCTTTGACTAAAAATTGAAAAGCTTTACAAAGGAGAATCCAAACTTCCTTTGCTTTGCTTACGTATTTATTACAATTAATCCATCTGAAGAACACCATCTTGTGTCTGACACTCAGCTGGCAATGTTTTCCTGGGCTGAGGGAGAAATTCTCCCCGCAACTGTAAACTGAAAGAGGTTGGGAGTGACTGTCTCTTCTCCAGTCTGCTGAACGGCACTGCCATGGTTTCTGTTGATCGAAACCCGGGTGTTATTTCAAGCTTCAGCTGTACATGCTGGAACAACTCACTCTTCTGTCATTGCTAACAATCTCTCATAGTTGCACAATTAAGCATAAATGTTACAAAAATAGAACCTTCGTAACACTTCAGAGGGCCTTAAATCATTGACGAGTCAGAACAGAGATCTTTCTAGGACTAAGAAAAGTAGAAGTAGGGAAAGTGAATAGTAGCACCAGAGATAAGCATGCTTGATGCAGGGGCCAAAAAAATCTCACCTGCTACTACACGGGCATATATATGCCACTCTGAAACCTGTCTTGGGTGAAGTGGCAGAATAAGAAGGGCAACATAAAAAAAGTGACAAATAACTTTTTCTCAATTTCATGATGTATAGTACATATCTTGATCGTCATTAGACTCTCCTGTAAGCTTTTCCCTGATGCGAGTTTGCTGGACCTTGGCTTCTAACCAGCTTAAAACCAGCATGAAGCAGATAATGGCAAAGCAAGAGCTTTTTGTGATACTTGGAGCTGTTGGCAATAAAGAGCCATACCATTAAGAGCTAATGCAATGAAAGTGTCCACTTGTCATAACTTTTTCCCTTCCCCGTTATAATAGGTGTGCAGGGACTTTGCCTGTAGCCTTTTCTAATCGGACTGCTTAAGTCAAATTGTAGGATTTTATTCTAAAATAATTGTAACTGCTTTGCAACATATGTATCTCTCTTGGTTTCAGCTGGATTGCTGCAGATCTGTGTTACTGTAAGGAGCATCTAGTTTAAAAATATCATGCTGAGAAAAAAAAGCTGGCCCTGATCTCAAACGCTGGTATTGATCTCTGTGTGCCTCAGGGAATCGGGAACAATACGTGTATAACGTGTACCTGAATTGAGCTAATTGCACACTGTAGTCTTAATCATTTTAATGTTCTTGTGACTATTACTAAGCACTGGCTTCAGTAGTAGCTTGTGGAAACCTGCCTATAATGCACAAGATTTTTGTATTATTATTTGCTTGTTTTTTATGTGATGCCTTTATTTTCTGTCCTTCTATGTAGAAATGATAAATAAGAGCCTTTTCCTGTCTTTTTGTATATAGTTAGGAGAATAATCATGCTACTGAGGCTGTTCTAATGGTTCCCAGTGGGGTTCCTCCAAGTTTCAGATTGGTTATATTTCATATCTTCATATTTTTAGTTACCCTTGGTGCACGAAGTAGGCAGACACTAATGAAATCTGCTGAGGCAAACTTTAAAAGCATTCTCTACTCAGGGAAAAATCAGAATATAATACGGAAAGAATTAGAAAACTTTGAAAGTTAGGATGAAGTCTAGTAGTACAAAGCACAAGGTCATACAAGGTCATTTAGAGATTCGTATTGAACGTTTCTACCACAAATTATAGCTCTATCGTAGGAAGTGACAGGAGAAGGAAGAAGATCTAGGTATGTGTTGGGTGATTAAAGTGTAACTGTGCAATGTGTCTGTTAAATAGGTCAGTGGGATACTAGGATGCATGCGTTTTTCAGTAGATACAGGAAATATTAGTTTTATTATACAAGGCCACTGCATGCCCATGCAAGTAGAAGGTACCTCCTATGTCACTGAATATGCAAATATTTTTCTCAATTTGCCAAACTTGGCTTTCAAAACAGTTCAGTGAGTGGGTCTCTCTGGGTAATCTCAGGGGGTCAGATGGTAGTCTTGGTTGTCACAAGTTTCTGTGGAATGCTTGTTCAGTTAAATAAACAATCTGAAATGAACAGTGCAATCAAGAGCAAAAACACTGATTTCAGTTATTGAAATACATATCCTTATAAATTTAGCAAACGATGTTAACATGAATAAAAATTTAGATTATGATTGAAAGTGCATTCAAAGGAAATGGAAAATTGCAGAAGTGTTTTTGATTTTCTCCAGCCAGGGATATAAATTAGTTTAATGATGTTGGTGTGGGGTTATCTATGAAGGGAGGTGAAAAAGGGTGAAGTTTGCAGCATTTATGTAAATGCGTGCATCTAATTTTATCCCGTGTTATTGGAGCCTGCATTATTGTCAGTGGTAAATATATGTGTCTTACTGAGATATGAATTATTAGCATTAAATACTAATTGCACTAGCTAGAACAAGGAGGCCTGGTACTGGCTTCTTATTTCATGTTAGTTTTCTTTTTATACTGCTACAGTCTCTTTCGTTTTTCTTTCTTTTGAAATAGGTTTAGTTACTGCAGTTATGCTGAACAGTGACAAACTGTGTCATGGCATTGTGATGAAGACAAATACTTTTTGAGGAGAGAAGGAATCTGAAATTTTCACTTGTGTACTGAAGTCTGAAGAGACAAAAGGCAATATATTATAAAAGGGTCTAGTTTCCAAAGTATCCTTCACTGAGGCATATCACTAATTCTATATTATGGCCTTTCCCTGCGAAAAGTTGCTGGCTTTCTTGAAACAAGACTGATGTGCTTGGAAGCTGCCTTGCTATGTAAAACGGGTAACACAATAGAAGAGAAATGTTAGTAATTGATCATGAGCCCATTTTTCATGAGTTTTGCGTAGGGTAAGGAGAGGAGTTGCTACTGTTGCGGGAGTCTCTCAAAAAGTCGATGGTACAAGCTGTGTCATGTTTCCAAAGGAGTATATTACTACCTGCCCTGAAAATTAAAGGTATAAAGAGGTGCCAAAGGAGCAGGCGAAATGTTGGTAGGCAGCTTACAGTCCAGAATGAAAACAGTGTGGGGGTTCCGCTAATCCCAAACGAATAGGTCCCTTTGCTATCATAAGTTTATGCGGGGCACCTTCATGCCCTCCATCCAAAATCTTCAAAAAATAGCACTGCCTTCTTTAGTATGAAGAATAGCATGAAAAGAACAGCATGAACGTAATGTAGCAGGACTAGCAATAATTTATTCCTTACCTAAATTTAAAGTAAATAATACTTAAGAGCAAAAAGACAACTGTCTTGTATTCTGTCTAGCCTCGCTTTAGCCAATGTTTTGCCAGACACAGCAAGTATGTGCGAGGATGTTGGTTACAGGAAAACCTGGGGATTCTAAAATGCTGCTTTATATTTTCAGAATTTCACTCTGGGGACGCTCTAAGCAGAGGAGATTTTAAAAGTGTGAACAGGGTGATGCTGTTTGGTTCTTTAACAGCAACATAAGCCTCATTGAAATGTTTTTCGCGGGTTTCTTCTTGCAGGAAAATTGACCACAGTGCCATACTAGAATACCTCCCCAAAGTAAGCTACAGCTCCTAGTGGTCACGTTAGTGCTGTCTTTGTCAGCCACACTGGGGACAGCTCTGACGCTCAGCCCGTTGGTACGTTGGTACACAGTGACTTCTGTCCACAAGGTCAGGTCCATGAGATAAAAACTCTTTCATAAAAGAGGAAATCAGTTCAGCTGACAGTGTAAACTCATTTGGTAATAAAAGTCACTTTAGTCTGGACTCATGAATAACTTGGTTATTAAAAAACTAAGACTGCTGGCATATGTGGTACTTAGGAGATGAGCCTTTTTTTGCAATTTTTTTTTCTGGTTGCTTCCTTTGTGTGGACTTACGGAATACTTTTCATTTACTGACTTTTTCCTTAATCTCCTTTTATCAGCAGGACTGACATACTTCTCCCTAACATCTTCAGAAGAATGACCTGCTTGTCATTCCCAGAGAAGCAGGACTCTTCAGCCTACTTTCCTCTTCTGGTCTGCGGTCTCGCTCCCTGCTTTCAGTTCTTGGAAAGAGTGATTCCAGAAATATGCATTTCACATGTTGTCAGCTTTGCTTTTTGTTACAAAGATCGATGATGCTGCTGTAGCTTACGATTTCCTCTCTCTATATTACTCTCATGGTAAGAAACCATATCCCCTTTCTTCCCTAGTATGGCATCTAGCAATGAGTAAGTCACAGAAGTATTAGCACAGGCCTAAGCCCCTGGGTTCCCCAGAGTGGTTCATATTCAGATATTTGGTTCATACAGCAATGTAGGTCCATGAGCGACGTTTTCTAAGGAAGGGACTTGCCTATTACTAGATAAACAGCAGTTAAAACAGGCAAAAAAAGATAGTCTGAGGAGGACAGAAGATATGCTGAGAAACTGGAATAAGACCATGGATCCTGTAGAACATATTTGACCAGATTCTTAGAAAAATAAGAAAATACAATTTGTCCAGTTGAAACTGCCTATGGCATCAAATTGACTAAAATGGAAAGGAAGGGAAAATAAAGGAGTATATTGCATAGAAGCATGTCTTGGCAAGGTCTTGAAGGACAGGAGACAAACTTGACAGGAAATTAATTCTGATTACTTTGTTAAAATGGTGTCACCCTGATTCCATAACAGCCTTGTCCTTGGTACAAACAACCTCCCCACTACGTTAGTTTTAAAATTGTAACAAATAGGGAAATAACAGTAGATACATGAGGACTGAGAGATCATAGGATTCCCGAGTGTCCTGGTTTTGGCTGGGATAGAGCTCATTGTCTTCCTAGTAGCGGGTACAGCGCTGTGTTTTGGGTTTAGTATGAGAAGAATGTTGAGAACACCCTGATGTTTTTGGTTGTTGCTAAGTTGTGTTTAGACTAAGTCAAGGACTTTTCAGCTTCTCATGCCCAGCCAGCAAGAAGGCTGGAGGG
>JAVKLA010000088.1:29963421-30010462 GCA_034782735.1 Sagittarius serpentarius
TGCTCACCCCAGGGGGGTTGGACTTGATGACCTTTGATGGTCCCTTCCAGCCCAAGCCATTCTATGATTCTATGATTTTGGAGTGGCTGTTCCTTCATGGAGTTCCCCTGTGGATCTGATTGAGATGCCCCAAGGTCGCCTGCATGCACAGTAAGTAACCAGGCTTTCTTTGTATCTTTGTGAGCAGCTGGAATTTGTATCTTCTCAAAGAATTTGGAAAACCCCCATGGGGTAAGTCTAAGAGGTTCACTTTAGAATTTAACAGGTGCAACGCTCACAGTTAGCCACTGTTTCTCTTACTGTTCTCAGCTTGTCACCTGATGCATCGACCACCTTGTCAATATTTGAAGTATCATGAGAGAAATGGGCTTCCTATATCTGTGAGCAGTTGCAGGTACAAAGTTGGCCGGAGCCCAAGTACCAGTCTGTATGAACTGGGAATTGTTGTATTTCACAGACTAGTACTTGCTAAGCTGATCATAGCCTTTTCTCATTCAGGCAAATCAGAGTTACATTTTCTCATGTTCACAGCATTTTCTGTTTGTCAGCACAAAGCTCTTCTCAGTTGTACGACTGAGGGAGGAGCAAGTGACTATGATGGAGAAAAGTAGCCTAGCACATAATCCAGATACTTAAAAATGCTAAATGCGGAACACGGATACTCAGAGCAACAATTCACCCAAAAGCAAGAATGGAAATATTTTTCTTATTGCTGTCTGAGCCAGATCCCCTAACTCCTAGCAAGAAGCAGGATGGCCTCTCTAGCTACCATGGCCTCAGCAGAGAGGCTTTCGCATTCCTGGGCATGCAGTGGGGGTGCTGTAGGCTGCAGAGATGTCACCCATCTGCCATCTTCATCAAACGGCTCATTTGCACTAGATGGCACTGTAATAACACTTGTTACATCACCCAATTTATTTCCAAAAACCTCCTCACCTGAACCAGTGGAGTTACCTTGAAGTGCAGTAAAGTTAGTGTTTTCATTCAGTTGCTTCTTTCGAATATTAGTGCTTTATTGACAAATGGATGCTGTTATACATATGGATATGTTGTTACTAAGTCTGCATGTGACTAGTAGTCCAGAACCATTCTGAACACACAACCATACCTCTGATGCGTCTACTCAGACTGTCTTGCAGGTTACTTTTTCAGTCGTCATTGGATTATACAGTGCTCTTTTAAAACTCTAATTTTGTCACTTCTATTGTATTTCCTAGCTTATAAGGTTGATAAAGCTTCAGTGTTTAAATATTTTTTTAAATATTTTTTCTCTGCTGGAACTTCCTACTCCCCCATTTGAAAATTATTATGATCAGTGCATCCATTGTGTCTGAGTGTCCTTTCAACTACTCACCTTAGGTGCATTTCACAGTACTTTCTTTTTAAGCCTTAAAAGCCTAACCTTAACTTAGGTTAAAAGTCTTTGCACCTGTGTCTCATAATACAACTTTGCAATTTTGTCTGCTTGCTCAGCCACCCCTTCTAATTTCTAAATGAGTTTTACATCTCTCTGGCATTAGCAGCTGGTTTTGGTCTGATTAAGTCTTGCATTTCTGTGATGATTCCCATCCAAGTAGATTCCCTAGTGCTTTATAAACTTTATTAACCGGTGGAACATACTACCTTTGCCCTTGATCAAATTAATAAACCTTTAGAGTGAAAGGCAGTAAATGATTTTGCTGAAGGTGGAAGGTGATGATGGAAAGCATGTGAAATTGTATATGAACTATACCAGGCTTCAGGATTCTTTCACCTGAACAGGACAAGTGAAATATCTCATCAGTGTCATATAGATTTCAGTAGTGTCAAAATGCTTATGTGAACTAATTCAAGGACTGTGGCTTTTTCTTCAAAGCTCTAAAACAGAGCTCATGCTGTTACCTAAAAGGGAACATCAGCTGTCCTAGATCTTATTTGTTATGAACAGTGGTAGTATATGTAGCCTTAAAAGAGAAACAGCCTCCAAAATCCATCCATGAGTGTTTACTAAGAAGTATCGCCCTGTGAGAATGTTGCTGGAGTTTAATGTTGTTATATTTAGAGGCTTTGACTGACATATTGTGAATAGATGCATATTCAATACAACTGTTCTTCAACATCCCTGAACAAAGCAATTACTGAAATAGAGAACTGCATACTTCTATTATAGGATGTGGCATACAGAAAGATGGAGTTACCCTTCAGTCTCAATCCTGAGAGGGCGACCCAGTTAGTAACTTTATGCTAAGACTCCCAGAGATCTTCAAAGCTCTTACTGAACAGGAACTACAATTACATGTGAAAGAGAACAGCAAAATAAGAATGTGGACAAAGCTGTGGCAATAGTACACAGTGTGAGGGAGGTTCGTCAGCTACTGCAATGTGGTTTTTATTTACTACGTCTGCTAGGTGTTTTGCGTAATAACACTGTAGCTAGAATAAAACTCAGGCTTTTCTCAAGAGCTTTTCACTGACTTTAAGGGGGATAATAGATTAAGGTACTTCTGTACATTAATTTACAAAGCTTTATTATACATGATTTGCAAAATGTAACCAAACTTTTCATGGTAGTCACCACTGTGAAGTGTTTTAATTTTGGAATCTCAAAATCTAGTGTAATATTCAAAATATCTTTGACAGTTTTGCCTTTGACCCCAAACTGTGATAAAGAGTTACCTGTTGGCATCTATGGGAATTTTGCATTAAGCTTCATAGCAGGATATAGGTTTTTATCTCTTTCAATTTGTCTCTTTTTAGCATTTCCTAAATGCTACCCAGCAGTGTGTTATAATGCAATACATCCTCTGTAATTCAGAGGCAGTGCAATAAGCATTTTCCTCCCTCTCATCTGTAACATTTACTGTCTTTAGCACAGTGCTGACCCAATGAATTGTTTTCACTGCAACTGAAATCCAGTTTTTAGTTAAGTGATAAAAATTCTGTTTTCATTTAAGTGATAAAATTAAATTATTTAATTTCTGTAGCTGTTGCATACCATGCCTCAGTAAGATGGATTTAAAGAGTATAGGATGGGAGACAATCAAAACAATAGTATTGGAGGGGCAATGTCCTTGCCCCAAGAGCAGCAAGCACCAGCTGCTTCACAGGACAGTGCAGGAAGTCTAGTCATAGCCAAGTGGGGTAACTTGACTGTCTGTTTGCTTTGGTTTTAATTTTAATTCTGACTGTTGGAAGGTTTATACCATAATATAAACCATTGGAGATGTTTGTTTTTATTTTTATATCTTATGTAATGTAATAAGGCAGTTCTTATTAATAGCGTCAATTATTATTTTTTTTCTAAATCCTAATCTGATGGGTAATTTGCAAGGTTGAATCCCTGAACAGGCTATTGTGTGTGTATTGGAGGTATAGGATTCTGTGTTGTTGATTTTTAATATTTTTTGGCTAGCATGGCTGATGAAAAGGGGGATTTTGCTATTGTGGTAGTGTTTTCACTGAAAAAATAAGTGACAGCTAAACGCTGGACAAGGGAACATAAGTGAAAGAAATGTGAGCCTCAGTCAGAGCTGGATGTAAGCCTGAAAGACTGCTGTTCTTTGATATTCTTTTAGGTATCACAGGTCACAGATGATGATGTAGCTCTAGTTTAAAAGTGAAATTCTAAATTTTGTTGTTTTTGTGGCACAACAAATATGATTTGAAATGGTACCGAGAACATTTTTTCTTCATTGCTTGTCAGATTCATTTGCAGGCAATATTTTAAAGTGCTATAAAATGATTTTGTCAAATTGTTAAGGAGCTTTAAATCATAGTATGTTTTTTAAAACCCAGGGAACAGCTATTTATATTCCACAGGAGTACAGAGAGCATTTGATTTGTGACTGTTATATTATTGCTTAATCCTGTCCTGTTTGCTTTTTTTAATTTGTTGAAGCTGACTTTGACAATCTGTAGATCTTAGTTTGCAATGTAAATCAAAGCCATGCTCAAATATGAGGAACATGACACTAAGTAATGCAAAAATTCATTTTATATGGAAGTATTCAATTTGAATGAATAACTAAATATTAAAAATAATTAATTATAATTTTATGTAATTATTTTGTGCATGTGACACCCTTAGCAAATATTGCTGTCAGTTTTAGCCCTATGGTCTGGCTTATTTTTCATGTGAACTGAATCAAAATCTAGAAGGTGTATGATGAAATATGCAGCATTTAAAGAATTTGAAAGGCTCTTAAATTTATCAATTCACTCTCTGAATTTGCTTGAAAAATGTCATTTTCTGGCATTTTTTAAAATATGTTGATTGTAAATGTTCTTTCCTACTAAAAGGAATAAACTTTATGGTATTTGACCATAACATACTCCAGTGTTTATCCTTGAATTACTACTTTATTGTATTTTAATCTTTTTTTTTTTGCAAGGATTAGGAAGATTTCACCTATAATAATTAAAGTTGACTTCCAGAAGCCCTGCTGATAGAAGTATTAATGCCTGTTTTTATAGGCCTGCAGTGTATAGTACACAGCATAATGGGAAACAAGTGATTTAAATCTGAATGGTGGACACTGAAGGACCCAAGCTAATTAACAGGCTTGTGAATGAAGCTCTTGAGGAAGCCCACTAAGAACTGATGGGCTACCTTATAGCTTTACTCATAGCACAGTGATTATATATTGAGCTGCACTGTAAATCAATTAAATGTTCTTGCTAGCACCACATTATTAAGTTTATGTGGTCTGATCATTTTCTTTTAGCTTTACATCCATGCTGTTGCCAGTTCTATACAAATGATAGATTGCATTTTAACATTAAAATTGCCTTTTTTTTTTTTTTTAAACAAAAAAAGCAACACTGTGTTCAAAGTCAGAAACTGTTAGTCTACTTTGGTGTCTGAACTAAACATGTGAGTGGGCCGGGCCTTGAAAATAAGAATGGACCAATACAAAGGCCAACAGACCTTTACAAAAACTTGAATTTGAGTCTACTAAAACATTTTATCAATATATATTAGGCAAATATTAGCTGTCTTGATCTAAATGTTCAGGGTAGCTCTGAACTTCAGAGACATCCAACCTGTGCTACACGGTAATGTCTCAGCAAGGGTGGCAGAAGAGTTTTGTAGTACAAGGAGATGGTCTTCTGGTCCTCCCTGTGCTAACTGAATTCACGTGGCTGCTGGGGAGGGGAGCTCGGGAGTGCTCTGGAGGAGGCCGAGCTGCCTGCCTGCCACTGAGGGCACGAGAAAGCCTTACAGCTTTCCAGGAAAGACGCAGCGGCTGCATGGCTGTGTACAAGTAGCCTGGTGAGTACTGGGATGAATAAAGCCTCCTTTCAAGTGCACTTACAGTTCATATTGGATGAATGCCACCCCACTGAACCATTACCAATGTTTTTCATTCATTTTTGGCTCACTGCAAGCCTTTTGTGGTAAACACAAATAAATTTTAACTTTTTACTGAAAGTGACCAACACGTTCATGGTGATGAAAATCTATCCTCTGGTGCCTTCTGCTTTTGCTTGGCAGTAGCACTGTGTCATGCTGCACCTTTCCCTCGCATGGGCTTTTTGCCTTGTGATTCTTCTGCCTGATTTTGAGTCCATAGAAACCTGTGTAACCTAGGTTAGATCATGACCTATTTTGTGAATTTGTACGGTGCTAAAATAGATGCAGTACTCACCAAATCAGCATGGCCTTGCTGCTCTGGTTTGATATGGCTTGAATTTCTAAACTGGTCTCCTGTTGGGTACAGCTGTTCTGATGGAGGTGATGCTTTTCACAGGTAAATATGGAGAGGTGAAGAAGTGATTGGGGAGATCCCACAAATCACCTGCTTGCCTCAGGCAAAAGTAATTTTCTTGTCAGCATGCTTAAAGATTTTTTTCAAAGATTGCTCTGTTAGCCTACATTAGTTACTCCCTGTCGCCTGATGTAGGTGGAATAGACCTTATCTCAGTCTTCACCTCTCTGAGATGTGCTGTGTCCTTTGGCATACTGAAGTGGAGATTACTGTGTTCTTGCTAATTAGACAAAGGGAGAAAGAAACGTTCTGGCTTGGTAGTGTAATGGCAAGGTATTTGTATGAGTGTAAGTGGTCATCTGTTTAAACCCTATCACTCTGTACAATTTACAAGAGTTTTGTAACTTAATTTTCAGAGGATGAAATTTTCTGTGGCTTGGTGTTAGCGTGAGGTTGATTTGTGCTTTAATACAGATTGTCCATATAACCCTGGTTACATCACTTGGCCTCCTGTCCTATAAAGTGGGCTGCATTTCAGATACATCACCTAAGCTCACAATCATACCTTAAATTTGTGAAACAATTATATTGGTAGTGAGGGAGATGTTGGTACCATAGAATTGTTATAGCTCATTTTAGAATGCATTACTATGACTTCAATGCAGATATATATGTGTTTTTTTTAAATTTGCAGACTGGTGTTTTCTCAGTGAAATGCACTATCATTATCTGATAACAGTGTCACAAACAAAACTGCTAGTAGATTTATCCGGGATGCCTGGAGGTAGGGTGGGGTGTGTGTGTGGTGTTTGGGACGTGAGTGGAAGGCTTCTGTCCACTCATTGGGATTTTCTGTTGTGACACTGCCTAAATACATCTGTGGTAGTTTGAGCTAATTGATGTGGGGGGAGATGTGGAAACAGGTAAATACAAATTGAGATCCTGTCTTTCCTTTAGCACAAACCGTTGGAAAAAGGAAAAGAACTCTGAAAATAGTGCAGTTGTATTTTTCCATTTATAGGCAATGCTTAACTAACACAACTGGAAATTTAAGGAATCCCAAATTGTGCTAGGTGTGTGATGCAGTAAATTTCACCAGCTGTAGCTGAGTTGGCCATGTGTGAACATCAGTTAGTGTGGTATGTGGTAATATGATTAGGAGAAGCAAGATGATGTTAAGAAAAAGGGAAAGATAAGCCAAATATCAGGTACTTTGTTACTATCAGGATCTTTTAAAACTAAACTGCAGAAGCCACGGGCAGGGGCTGTGTAAGAAACAATTTTAGTCTAAAAAGGCCTGGACTGGCTCATTTTTATCTCTGAGTTCTACAGTTCTGTAACCAGTGAAGCATTCTCTAGATAGCCCCCGACAGCTGGTGTACGTGGATTATGTTGACTTCTCTGCTAATGATCCAAAACAAACAAAATAAATACTGGTTATTGTATGCTGCCCCATGGAAGCTGTCTGTGCTTCTGTCTTGCAGCAGGTAGTAGTGCTGCATTTCTCTGATCTGTGCAACACCCCTGTGATGTCCCAGACTCTCTCCTCACTCTTGCCCAGTTCCAGCCAGACTCTTACAGATTGCATTGGTATCTACAGAAGAGCATGGGGAATCCTCAAAAGTTCTTGTGTGAAGGGTGTATTTATGCTTCATTTACTAAGTAACATGCAATGACCAAGCAATGAATTTGAAGTGGACAGTAGTCCTTATTTCTCCTTCCTGGTTCCCTGCCTTGTGATATTGTAATATTAGTAAAGGAGGAGGTGGATGTCACAAAAAAGAAATGTTATTGCAGAAGGGTGAGGAATATATATGCCCTATATAAGCCATCTGGTGTGGAAGGCCTGTGTGTGGCTGTGGCTCTTAAGATATGAAATCCTTTTTCCAGCTGGTTCGCTTTTGCAAAGGATTGAAGTCCTAAAATAGTTTTGGGGTAATAGATGACATGACAGCAAAATGAGTTTTCAAAATCAAAGTAGTATGTCAAATTGTGCAAAGGAACTTTAATGTCAGTAGGATTCTCTTCTATGTAAAACTTGAGTGCACAGTAATAACTTCAGTGTACTATGACTGGAGAGTCTGGTTGTGTGTATAAGGACTTAGGATTGTGTACTGGGCTTTTGATTTCAAGGTCAAATAAGTGCATAGTATCAAACTTTATATTCTACCCAAGTACTAGTTTCAAGCTCTGAATTTTTGTTACCAGGAATTAGGATATAGAAATACTTGCCAGGGCTTAATTGCAACCCCTAGACAATACATCAGTACATTCTCGTAATAAAATTTGCAACTCCCCTTACATCACTATTAATCTTAGTGATGCACAACTTTAACAGCGTTTGGAATCTGTCCAGGAAAAAAGGTTTCTTAGATTGGCAGGACAAAAGGTTTTTATAATAATATTTTTTTAAAAAATGCTGGTTTGGAAATCACTGAAAAGGAAACCAATGCTTTGAATCTTTTAAACTGCATTTCCTTTTTACAGTCCTGCAGTGTCCACCCCCTTCTGTAGATATTTTAGGTATCTGAATACAGTTAAAGTAAGAATTATAAAAATAGCAGGATTACCATTATTGGTCAAATTGTCCTTATTTGGATTTACGTGTTTCTACAGAATCTTTATACTAAAATACTATAGAGAAAATAATTTTCCCCCACAGTGTAAATTGTATCTTTTTAAACCAAAATCTATCATAGCTTATTTCCATTAAGCTAATCACAATGTTCCTGATACATTTTAAAAGAATAAGGAAGTTTAATGTCTTAACTATACTTGTCAGAAGAAGAGTGCCATCATCTATGACTTTGGGGTTTTATTTCTTGTTCTATAATTTACTTGTCTGAGCATGTGTTGTTTTGCGCAATTAAACTTCTTTGTGACTCCAGCATTACAAATGGGCTTCTCCTTGCAGATTTTCAATACTGTGGAGACGACAAGTGGTCAAATGAAAATGCCGAGCATGTAAATTTTTTTTTGTATACATATAATCAGTTCTACCATACTTCTATACTTAATATCTTTGAAAACAAAAACCAAAACAAAAAAACAGCCCCCCGCAAAACCAACCAACCAAAAAAACCACAAAAAACCCCCAAGAGAGGATAGAGTCAGTAAAAAGACATTCTAACAAGTCATGAAGCATGAACAAGGAATGACAGGTTAGTATTATGTTTAATACTCCTGTTTGAATGGGCGATCCATCCAGGACCCCTTTGATTTATTGTACTTTCTGGGCAGAAAAAGAGTTATGCAAAGGCAAAATCATTCCCTTCTTGTCACACAGAATATACTTTATGTTCTGTCAGCATTGGTAAAAGGGCAGCAAGAAACATTATACAGATGAATCCAACTACAATGTACAGTGCTGGGGTGGTATCATAGAAATCATTGACATATTTGCTGATATTTCAGTTACAGTAATAACATTAAAGAAGATGCTTAGCTACTCTAAGAACAGTATCTAATAGAGGTGGGTGGGAAATACTTTGCAATCTCCTTCATCTGTTCTGTTTTTTCTTGGATCAGTAGAAGACCAGAATTTTGATAATGGTTTTGAAAATATAATCTGGAGAGGGGAAAAAAAAATCTTATTTAAGAAAAAAAAAAGTCTCATTTTGGTAAATTTGAAACAATTTAACCCTTTGTAAAAACAGATTACTTACAAATTAACTTATATCTCAAAATGTAATTTGCTCTGGCTGAATGCTAGAGATGTTTTTCATCTCTGGGACTGCAAGTGAAGTGTTTTCCTCCAAGTAGCTGAGAAGGGACAGGGATCTGTGCTAATTTTGTACCCACTTCAAAATCTTTCTTCTAATAGGTTATACTTCAGTAGTGGGGACCTAAACCTTTCTGTTACTTCTGATAATTACTTAGTGACATACATGACTCTGGAAGACTATTAACATAATAGTCAATAAATAATTGTCAGCAGACATGTAGGATGGAAAGAGCTGTACATAACAGAACAAGTATTCCGTCTTCTGAAGTAGTTCTGGGTAGTGTAGGTTGCCCTGGAAGCAGGGGTAGTCTGCAGTGGTAGAACTGTTCTCTTATGAGCTTGAATTTCAGAGACTAAACTGTCCCACCATGGAACTTGCAGCACTTTTGTTGTTATCCGTTTGGTTTGATGGAGAGTAGAAAGGCCTTGAGATACAAAAAGTAAGTTAACAAGAGAGGGGTGGAAGACACCAGCAAAGAAATTATGAGCCTTGAATTGTAATAGAAGAGGAAGACACCAACAAGTTTCTAAAAACATAGCTCTGGTTTTCTGCCCAGTACTGCACCCCCATTCCTGTGTTTCCCTCAGTGCATAATTGCCAGATACCTCTGTTGTGATGTTGGTATTTCCCCCAACAGTGCTATAAACCAGGTTTCTCCTAACAGTGAGTTCTTCAGTGTAAAAGGAAACTCACTCAAATATGAAAGTCAGCAAAGTTAACCATCCCATGCTATGTCCATGTTTATTACAGGATATTCATTGGAACTGTAATTGTTTATAGGGAATTCCCAGCATCCTCAGATAAAGCTATGTGGGAGTTGTATAGAGAGCTCTATTTTAAGCATTTATTTGAAAACATTAATGACATTGTCAGTGATATTTTTTTACTCTTCAGTTAATAAGAATCAACGTGTTGTCACAAATGCCAATAAATTACCAGTGATGTTTTCTGCTCGTTTATTGATACACTGTTGGGAGTTCAGACTGCTTGATAAAAGGAGCATACCAGAATATTATGGATAACAGTATTTTGTCTGTTGCAGTTAAGTTTGTACTACTAAAAAGTGGAAAGCTTTTACTGACATGAAAAGATGTGTATGTTAAGTCTTACTGTGCAGTGACTTGAACACTGAGTGTTATCCCAAGGTTTATTTTGAGATCTTAGTCATATACAAAGTCTAATCCAAATACATGAGCTTTTGGATGAATATGCAAGTTTGGTATCATTTAATCGGGTCGTATTTGCATTAGATAGATTTCTTCATTGGGGTCCAACAGCTACTACTGAAGTCTCCATTGTGTGTATGTATTTTGGCATTGTTGTGCTGGTATAATTGTGGTTGGAAGTAGCATTAACTCCAGCAAGGATCACAGCTGGTCATAGTAGCCTGCCTTAGGCCTGACAATGTGATACTGTTTCTGCCCTAAAAGAGGAGGTTGATGAGGAAGTTAAAAGCTCTGAAAGTAGGTTGGTTAACAGTTTACTGTACTTGCTAATGGATGCATTGGAATCTGACCCAGTACATCCAACTTTTGAGGTCAGTATTTGCTTTGAATGGATAACAAACACAGCATTAAAAATACTGCACTCCCAGTGCAGTCTTTGGCAGTGCCTGGGCCCTTATTCTGGGGACCTTACACAAGCTAGGCAAGGAAGGAAACAGATAATTGAATTACTGCTGTGGCTAAATGAGTAAGAAGCTATTTGTTTGCATGCACAAGGTCTCTTATTCTAAAACCATACACTTCTGTCACATGTGAGAAAGAGGAACTAGCATCAGTCATTGTGTATAGCTTCTGTGAGATACTAAAATCTGTGAATGCAGAGCTGAGGAGTGAGCAGATGTATTGTGTGTGGCCAGAGGGATCCTAAGCAGCACATCCAGCAGATCTCCAGCTTGCCAAGGGAAGAGGAGGATTGGTCTTTTCTGTGACTCTGTATTGTCAGTTAGGAGCAGCACCTGCAATGGAAACGAAGCGGGGAATTCTGTGGCACATCAAATACTTGGTGAGGAATCTGCTTCTGCATAGAAGCTCTTCAATGATATCTTTCTAGCTGATAATATCTTCTGGAGGAAGATATATATAGGGAAATAATACATAAATCAATAGGAAATCACGTCACTAACCGAAGAAAAGGTTTTTACTATTGTCTCTCGCTACATCTTTACCTACTTTTTTCTGTGCTGATGATGAACAAACCACTGAGCTAGGACTTTTCTTCCTCTTGAAAAATGGGATACATTTTTAATATGTCCTTGATATTTGACCTTTTAAAAAAATTATCTGGTTCACAAATATATTGGTTTATCTAGGGCTCAGCCAAAGAAGCTGTGTTTGTAAAGGAATAGTCCAAATTAAATACCCTTTTGACTATATTTAACATGTGGAAATAGAATAATCCTTCCAAGAAAGTTTGCTGGCTTTGCCATAAATGCCTTGTTTATAACTGTGAAGATGGCTGTATATAATTTTTATGTATAAAGACATTGTAAAGGTACATAAACTGAGCATTATTCTAAAAGATGCCCATGCTGTATAAATTATACAGTAGGTCTTTCACACCTATAAAAGATAAATAGTTATCTTTTGTGAGTGAGTATCACCCTTTACTATAATGCTGTGTTTCATGGAAATAAACACAGTGCTATTCCATTTCAGTATCTGTCATTAATATATTCATGAGTCTTTTAAAGGTGCTTAACAGCCTTACTAATCTTGAAATGCCTTTTTCTTTCAGGATACTTTTACATGAACCTTTGTTAACTCCGGTTGAAGAACAACTGTAATTTTACTGGGAGGATAGTTTCAAATGGTATTAGGATTTTCCTATTTGCTGTGTTCTCTGGGGAACGTATATTGCCAGAATCACTCAGGCTGGGTGTAGGTTGATCCATGTCTGTTGTCACCTTCTGGGTCCTGGTTCCCTAAAAACATGTCTATGCGTACTTTAGAAAACCCAGTGTTCAGGGCTAGCCTATGCATTAGTCTTGTCCTGATACAGTGTCGAGGGGCACATACAGCAACTTGGTATCTAGAAGACCTCAAGGGTACAGCACTATATTTTGTTTGACACAAAATCTGCTATATAATCCTTAAGAAATACTGCTTTCTCCAGTTAGTGGAGTTTTCAGAAGTGGCGAGTATTTGCCAGTCTTATTTTGCTTTTTTCATTTGTCACACTGCACCACTTTTTCAGATTGATTACAGATTCTAAGAAAACTTGGAATTATCTAAATTGAGTCTGCACTCGCTCTTTTTCTGTGCTTGGTACAAGTTTGTCAGCATGGGTTTTCACCAACTGACTGCTTTCACTGTTTTCCTATGTTCCTCTTGAGGATTTATATACTGTATTATTGTTTAAGAACGGCTTATGTTCGTGTTTATCTGCCATTGGCACCTTCATTTAACACTTGAATGTTTGTTCCATTTCCCAGATAACTGATGATTATGGAATATACAGAGGTTCTGTAACAGAGTGTTTTTTCACCAGACTGTTGAAAGCTTATTCCTATAGTTTGTTCTTTCTTTTCTTAATCTATTTTTAAACCCAGTAATTAATCTTCTGGCTACCTACTTTCCCATACACTACACCTAGTAGTATTATCTCACCCAGACATTTGTTTCATTGGAGGTTTGTCTTGAGAGTAAATTGAAAGCATGAATGTATTGATAGCAGCTAGCTAGCATAGATAACAAATGTGATGAAAATGGAATGACGAAGGATCAGGTACAGATGAAGAAGCAGAATGTATCTTTAGCCTTTGCATAGTTGTGTGTCAGTCTGGGAGTTGGTTCCCTCTTTGCATGTCTTCACTAATTCTTTTACCTGAAGTTAACTGAGGCTAATCAACTGACTATCAGCAGATGCACGACAGTTGTTTGTCAGTGGCTCTGCAGGTATACTCTAAACAAAATGTGGTTTTGTTCAATGAAGAAAATCCATTGAGGAGACTTACATGCTGGACAGCGGTATGATCAACACTGGGGCAAAGAAACCATTTTATTCTCTGCCATCTCCTCATTTTCTATCACTGCTCTCTTTTTTTGCTCATATTCTATCAGTTCATGACTTGAGAGATTTCACAGAAATATTAAATCAACTAGGTAATATTTTACACTATTTTAGATACACCAAATATTTGTACTACAATTATATTAACAACTCCTGAAATAAAACTGAGCGGGATTAGAGTCATCGTTTTCTTGGCTGCCATTGCATTGTAAGATTCTGCTCTCTTCTGATTCAGAAAAAAGGCTCAGTCTTTATTTTTAATTCATCAGCCTGTGAACAAGCTTCTAAAGCTTTTCAAATGCCATTAATGGTGTTCAAGAATGTGTAACATTGTTCCTAGATTTTGTAGGACCAATACAGTCTTATAGCTGAGACCAGAAACATGGTTTCCTCAGCCACCAATTCATATCAGGACAACAGATCCCCAGGATAGGCTTAAAAAAAAAAGTAAAAAAAAAAATCCTGTATCAAAGCAAGCTTGAATTGGGCTCACATCACATCTGCATGATCAAGACAGTCCATTAGACTTTAATCTTCTTCTGAGACTAACTCAGGCTAATACTTAACTGACAGATACTAAGACTTTCATTTTTATATTCATTTCAGTTGTATAACTTCGTATTAGCTGAAAGACTGATATGGCATTCTTTTTATCAGCAATACCTATATAGCACGGCAATGTAGAAATAGCTTGAAGCTGTTAAAACACTTCACTTTCGAAGTTTTCTAGATCTCTATCTGACATTACCTCCTGAATTTTGTGCAACCTGTGAAGGATGATAGATGAATAGTAAGCTGTCATTTGGACAACTGCAGAAACCGGTGAGCTGAATGCTTAAATGTTAATTTTTTATAATTCCATTAACAGTTTTATTCAAAGGAGGAGTAACTGTAAGAATTATAAAACCTTCATGACCTCATTATGAGTGTTACTTAACTGCTGTCTTTCAGGCTAGCTGGAGTCCATGTGCTGGACACTTGCATAAAAAAGATGTTTTAAGACCTGTGCACAAGGCCATGTAGCTGAACAAATGGCGTAGATTTATGACAAAACACAAAATCTGAATTGACACTTGAAAATGCAAAACTTAAGGCTTCATTGTTGAACAATCACATTTTATAATTTAAAAACATGTCCCAAACTTTTCAGTAGCAGTGTGTAGTTTAATCCCTGTTGCATCTTACCATGTGTCATGCAATAGTAGCCTTTTGAAATTCTGCTGTTAAGTGGGCAGATACCTCTATTCCGTTTAAGTACAATAGGTAATGTATACATCTCTGAATTTATATTGTGGTCCTTTCCATTAATGGCACAGAACACTTCATATGGTATCATTTTAAAGGATGTCCATTTTGACTGGGCAAACTTGTTCTGGATTTGGTATTATATGCCAAGAGTACTGTGGTGCAGGCTCTGTGGCCTGCAACCCATGCATCTAGCCATTCTCAGAGCTGGGATGAAGGATTACTCCTCCCTCTGAGTCATGTGAACTTGTAGCATACAGGACCCTGGAAAATGTGTTGTTAAGGGAGAAAAGTGTAAAAATTTCTATTCTCGCCTTTCTCCTGAATACACAAATAGACATGTCAAAATATTCTTTTACTGAATATGTATAGCATACACTCATTATTAATCTGTCTTTTGCAGATGAGCAAGATCTGAGTATTCTGAAAATTATTCTAACCTTGTCTAGATGCCAACATATCCTGTAGTAAAATAGCAGAAGCCAGGTATGAGAATTGGGACTTTACCCATTCCCTCAGGGAGTTACTTTGAATAGCTCAGGACTGAGGACTAACTGCTCCTGTGGTCGCTTCCTTCTGACCTGTTTAGGTAGACACAACGCTGATTCAAACAGGAGCCTGAAGCTTTTCTCTGTTCATTGCACTGCTTTCAGCAGTTTTGTTGACAGTGTGCCTGGAGGGAAGTTTCTGGTATCTTGGTACCCTAGTGGTGCAATTTTTAATTTGCTGTTCATAGAGAGTCAAACAGATAAATGGCAAAAGGCTTGTGAGTTTAGATGCACTTGTTCAATAGGAAAGAGCTGGTGGCAGCATTAAGTACGCCATTAATATGAATATGATAATCTTTTATGCTCTCAGTACCATGGTTTAAAAGGTGGGACTTGGTAACTCCACAGAGGAATGTGATTGAAAAATATTGCTGGGGCTGTGACCTCCTTCTCTTGAGCTGTGCTGGGTGGGATGGTGCAGCTTAGCTCAGCAAAGTCCTGCTCAGGAGCAAGATGCAAACCTGTCTTGGGGGAGAAGTACTTTCAGCACATGATTTCTGCTGCCAGTCATGATGTTCCTGTCAATCACCATGTCACTGAACAGCTATTGGATGCCCTGTTCTCATGCAGTCACCAGGTACAGGACTTGAATTTTTTTAGCAGACCTTAAATTGTTAGAAGGTTATAGCCACCTCCTTGTCCTTTTTCTGGCATCCCTCCCCATGACATTTAAGTGCTATGTCATCTTTTCTTCCCAGGGTGGGACTCAGCTGTTCTCTCATTGTCAGTGTCTGTGTGAGCAGCCTAACCTCTTAAGGAACACCAAAGGTGGGGGTTTTTTGTTTTGTTTTTTTGGGTTTTCGGTTTTTCAGTAATCGCTTGCATCCACTTGTAAGCTGTCCAGCAAAAGCATAAATGGAGCTGTTAGTTTGTACCTTCTGTGACTATTTACAGAGAGTATTATCCATCACGCCTGAATCCAGGACCAACTAATGAGTGAAAGTGTTTGAAAATAGCACCCTTCATACAGCCCATGATTTGAAGTGAGTAGAAACACTACTCCCACCAGGAGCAATCATGTAGAACTTGTTCCTATGCAGAATCTGGATGCAAATTTTACGTTTAACTCACTTGCTTATCATCATGCACATCTAGCTGGATACCTGCATTTCTTCTCTTGTGCCAGCACTATTCAGTGATGAAGAACCTTTTAGCAGCAAAAAGGCATTTTTGAAAATGGCTGAAAGCACTGGAAAAACATTGAAGTGTGTCTGTGTTTGTATAATTTGAAGGTGAATGATGTTACATGACAGAGCTTAAGATGGCCTAACGGCTTTATCAAAACTGGAAGAAAAAGACCTTTTCCTTCTTATTCTTCCTGCCTGCCTGTCCTGGTTTTGGCTGGGGTAGAGT
Organism: Sagittarius serpentarius; assembly: GCA_034782735.1. NCBI lineage: Eukaryota > Metazoa > Chordata > Aves > Accipitriformes > Sagittariidae > Sagittarius > Sagittarius serpentarius. The sequence goes on from JAVKLA010000088.1 coordinate 29,979,994, forward strand.
TAACTTTCTTCGCAGTAGCCAGTATGGGGCTATGTTTTAGATTTGTGCTGAAAACAGTGTTGGTAATTCAGGGGTGTTTTAGTTATTGCTGAGCAGTTCTTACACAGAGTCAAGGCCTTTTCTGCTTCTCGCACTGCCCCACCAGTGAGTAGGGTGAGGGTGCACAAGAACTTGGGAGGGGACACAGCTGGGACAGCTGACCCCAACTGACCAAAGGGATATTCCATACCATATGACATCATGCTCAGCATATAAAGTTGGGGGAAGAAGAAGGAAGGAGGGACATTCGGAGTTACAGTGTTTTGTCTTCCCAAGTAACCATTAGGCGTGATGGAGCCCGGCTTTCCTGGAGATGGCTGAACACCTGCCTGCCCATGGGAAGTGGTGAATGAACGGCTTGCTCTGCTTTGCTTGTGTGCATGGCTTTTCCTTTCCCTATTAAACTGTCTTTATCTCAGCCCATGAGTTTTCTCACTTTTACCCTTCTGATTCTCTCCCCCATCCCACGGGGGGCGGGAGAGTGAGCGAGCGGCTGCGTGGTGCTTGGTTGCTGGCTGGGGTTAAACCACAACACTGCCTTGTCCTCATTCTGATGTTAATTGAGTGTTTTTAAAATTATTCAGCTGACTAGCCCAGCAAAAATAAAGAAAAGCCTTCTTGCTTACTAAATTGATGAACATGAGAACTACTGCAAGAGAAGGGAAGGGTCTCTCTGGCCAAGAGACGGAAGAATGAGGGAGCATGACCTGCATGGTCTGCTCCTTGTCACTGCTTGGGTTTGCCATTAGACTTTATTCTGGATTATACAAATGAGCAGATTCAAACACTGTTCTGTTTTTGTGGTTTTGGTTTTTTTTTAAACAAGCCCTGAAGTTCAAGCCTGCTATCGGCTTCTCCTGTGTTTGCATAGAAGTTCTATTCTAAAGCTCTTGTCTTTACAGTTGACAGCCCAGTTATCAGATACCTTGCAGCCTTTGCTAGTGAGCCTTGGTGTTGAGTTTTCCTTTGGGCTTGCATTAATATTAAGCAACTTAGCCAACCAGGCAATTCAGAAACCAAATTCCAGGAGATGTTTGTCCAGAGTTTAGAGCTGTGTTTACCTTAGGCTCGCAGGAGTGACAGCATTGTACTTTAAGGATTTCTCACTTGGATGAGTACTTGGGCTGCCGCTGGGATTCATCTGTAGCATCATCGAAAACTCTTCTGGCAAAGTTTTCAGTAGGGAAGATTAACTAATATCAAGCTGTGGCCTGACAGGGCTAGACTGATGGTATATCTAAACCTATTTGTAAATTACGATGATGTCTCTGTGCTGCATTGCTGTTGCGTCTGTGAAGGGACAGATGATAGTTTTGAAAGGCATTCAGTCCTGATTGCATGCAATGAGAGGCCCTCGTGTGGAGGCGCTGGCTGTGACATTCCCAGACTGGGATGTGTGATGTACAGTCTGGAGTTGCAGAGCCGTAATTGGTCACCATCAGTTTTGTACATATCTCCTACAGGATCCTGCCTGTCTTCTGTGGAAAATCCCAGATTTTGGTCTCATTGTTTTTTTCCTTTGTTTCTAGACCTGAACCTTGTTTGTGACCATCTGATGTTTTTGCTTTGTCGGGAATATTACTCTTCATTGGCTAATTTGATGAGCTAACCTCAGCATTAAGCTTCAGTCCGGGCTGAAATACTTTGGAAATATTGGGACTTCTTTTTCAGAATTAGAATCTGACAGATCTCTTAACATTTCTGCAGGCAAGAGCTAAAATAAGTATAGTACTTAACAGTCAGATAGTGTATTACTAACTCTTCATCAAAAGTCCCACTTGGAACTGTTTGTTGAAACCAAAGGAAGAAAGCTTATACAGTTTTATTTCAAAACAGTAAAGAATCAATAGCTGGGTTTTTGTTTTGTATTTTACTAGGGAAAGTAAATAAAAGTTAATAAGAGATTTCTATTAACTTCAATTTAAATTTATTGTAAAGGAAAAACAGTTAATATGACTTTTGGGGTGAGAAAGGCGAAGAAATTAATTGGTCTTTGTGAACATAAGCTTTCAGTGGTTAGAAGCAGTGAGTGCAGACAATTCATTTTATTCTTGTCACTTGGAAGCAAAAAGCAAACACTGAATTACTGAGACATTTCATCAGCTCTGGTAAGGAATCCGAATATCATAGATGCAGCTGCTGGCGCACTCTCTTGTGATAAACTCAGTGTAGCAGAAATGGAAAAACTCAGTATCCACATGAATGAGGTAGAGGTTGATTCTTGGTTGTGCGATCCATTTTCATGAACACCGTACTTTCCATTTGCTCCCCTTTCACACCAAACAATGGAGTTCCCCCTGAAGCACCTGCAAGGTAATAAATAGTCTCCCACAGCAAATAACAGAGTTGACCAATAGGCCAAAACATTTTTGTCAATAAATCCATTAAGATTTACAGGAAGGACATCATGTGTTAGACAAATTGAAGGGAAGGGGGAGAAAAGGGAATAGGTTGGGGTTTAATAGAGGGAGATAGTTGCTCTCAAAAATTAATGACCCATAACACTGGAATATGCAGTTTTGTGGTTTTTTTCTTCTCTCACAACCAGTGCAGCGCAGGCATATATAACACAGCTTTCTACATATTTATGCAGATTAATGATCATAATCTTCCTACTACAAATGAGCCTTTTTTTTCTTCTGATGAAAAATAGTTAGCGTTGTACTGTAGCTAAGATCTCAGTTTCTACTTTTTGGGAGAAAATTTCAGAAATGCGATGCTATATTGTTCTGCAAAATTAACTTCTTCAGATGGATATTTGGAATGAAATAGATTTATATTAATAGATTTATAATTTTTTTCTCTCCTATCAGAAATAAATATGGGAATTACCTGAATGTATAAAATCGTTGAAAGATACAAGTTGCCAATATTTTTAGTAATAATATTAAATATTGATTATTTTACTGCATGATTGCCAAAATGAGTATTTTCATACTGGCACACACTCGTAGCAGCTACTAAATTACATTGATGTTGAACCTTTTTTTACCTATAGGGTTTCATAATTCAGCATTTGTCAATATCAAATCAATCCAGTGCAGATTGCAGACACTCTGTGACTCCCAACAAAAAGAGAAAAGACCAGTAGATTTTTTTACAGCTAGAACAATATTTCAGACACCCAGCCACCCATGACGTATTTTAAATTAGGAAGCAGAACATGTGAGGACTTTTAAAAATTATTTTTTAAATTTGTAAATGTAGTAATTTGTGGTGTTTATGAGATGAAAAAATAATAGGACCCACTAGAATACAGCTGCAGAGACTAATAATAATAATTCTGTAGGAAGAAACACAGAGAGGGTACCCCAAAATTATTCTCCCTTGCTGCTCTGGTGAAAAGCATCTATCAGAGACTCCAAGTGCCTCGTGCACTGTCTCTCTAGCTTTAGTATTGTTAAATGTGCACTAGAGCTAGATGGAGACAAGCCAATTACTTTCACTTAAGATTTAGTTCATGTTTTAAAGCAGGTTTGCAGAAATGCTTGGCTAGGACTATAACCCACTTATAGAGGGATCTTTCTTATAAAGAAACCCTTGCTTTCTTTTCTTGCTATTAGGAAAAAACCATATGGCGACAGTTCGGAATATACTTGTATGCTCCAGGATGCTCTGTCATCTTAAATTCGGTCATGAGAACACCCTGTCATCTTAGCTGTTTGTACAATATGTGCTGCATGGTTCTGTGAAAATGACATAAAAGCACTTCCCAAAATGATGCAAAAATCAGGGATGGTCCCAAGGGTCATTAAGTCATAAAACCAGATTTTGGTTCAGACTCTAATTAGGGAGAACTACAGGCTTGCAAAAACGGTTTCTGTCATGCCTGCCAAAGCTGAATGTTTTGCCAGATGAGATAACGTCACAATAGGATTATTTTTTTTCCATTATAGTTTGAAATCTGAGAGAAGTGGTAATCGTTGCCAGAAAAGGCTGCATTTCACTTTCTGAGTGATGTAGGGTTCAGACTTCATGGATTGATCTGGAATGGAGAATATGAGTCCACCTGCATTCTAGACTGATTTCCCAAAATCAAAGATAATGCTTCAGGCTTCTAGTTTGTAATCATGGGGTTTAGGAGTATACTTTATCATGTGTCGGCTTCTCATAGTGTTTATTGTTTACAGATAGTAACTCGTGAAGACATGGTAGTTCTTTCTCTCTCTGGTGCCCAACCACATGAAGCTGAGAGTCTGCTACAGTGTTAGAGTTACCAGATCTGGATAATTTAGCTCAGATCTTGTGTTCAGTCCTTGCTGCCAGCAATCTCCTCCAAAAATAATGGTTTTGTTTATATGTATTTGGTGTGCTTGAAAAAGCGGTCTACCAAGAACGTCAGCCCGACTTACCTGTGGTAGCAGTTCTCATTTCTTGCAGTGGCTGGATTCCAATGACATAGTTAGAAAAGTTGCTTTTCTTGGCTTGGCCTTTCCAGCTCCCTGTGATGAAACTGCTGCAACATCCAGTACAGACTTAATGGCAGCGATGTGTAGTGTGTGCATAGGACTGTACAGTGCTTTCAGGCATCTGCTCGGTCCCCTGCCTGCCGTGTGTATTTGGTAAGCCACCTGCAATGGATTTTTATCTCTGTCATTGCCTCATATCCCAGCACACAAGAGGTGAAGGTTAACGCTGAAGATGTCTCTCTTATACGAGGCACTGAATAATCCGTCCTTGTCCCACTTCAGAAGGCACCTAATTCTGTGGACCTATCCCCCACTTACAGTTAATCATGCTAAATGTAACATGGAGGAAATCCAGAGAGAGAGATTGATAGTGTAAAGAATTAAATCTAAGGTCTTTCAAGATTAGGAGTTTCACTGACCATAATTACCTCTCAGATTTCAGCAGGTAACTGTCTTGGCAGAATGATAATTCTCATGGCTTGCTATGGATCCAAAATATTTGAGGGCTATAAAGTATTTGCTTGGTCATAATTAGAAGGGTTGAAAGCAATTCTTTCTTTATAATATCCTTTCTTTTTTATTAATGATTCAAGAGCAATTTTTTCCCCTGTCAAATGCCAATTTATCTTGAAAGTATTTTCTTGATTGCACTTAATATCTGAAGAAAATATTAGAGGAAATAATTTAGTGTACTTTATGTGTAGCTCTGTATTAATCTTTATATAAGTAGTTGTAAACTATGTTGCATATACAAAGATTTTTAAGTGACTGAGCAGTTAACAGATGAAGATAAAAGTATGTACTGCATGTCAGATACTATGCCTCCTCATATTTTTTATCAGGCCTAGTAAACAGAGTAAAGTGAACCCCCAAGCAGTTACTTATCAACTGCCTTTGATGGTAATCTGGATTTAAATAGTGTTTGAAGGAGATTTCCACTTGGATGAAGGCTGGCTGAGCAAGGCAGTTGGCAGGATGGTAGCAGCACCTAGACTAAACGACAGTGAGGGTTTCTGATCTCCTGAGTGGAGAAAAATCTGTCAAACGTGCAGCATATGAGTGGTCTTGTCAATGCTCAAGGAGGGGTGGCAGCATGTGCACTTTTTCCTCCACTTGGTATTGCTTTTAAGGCCTTTGGATTAGAGATGTGGAGGTTCGTTGCCACAGTGTTCCAGGTCATCAGGTTGGAGTGCTGCAACATGCTTCACTGGGGACAAGGCCCACAGCTGAGAGCCGCTGGGAGAACCCAGCCTGGGCAACTGTGACAACCTTTTTATTAGGCAGCATGTCTTGCAAGAAATCTGCTTCACACATGCTTTGTGATTCAAATTCCTGTTGCCTCCTATTACTTTTCAGGTAGGCCATAAAGAGCTTGGTTTTGATTTTTTTTTTTTTTTTGATAATTCCTATGGATTATGGATTATGGCTTCTTTAAAAAGAACTACTGTATACAAGAGTGGATGTGATGTCATTGATCAGGTAGTACTTTTGGCTTATGTTAGTACTTATGTTGGAGAGGGCGGGTGGCTGGCCATTCTAATGAAAGACCCCTGGTATAACTTTATCCTGATGGGGCAACAAAGTCTGGCAGCATTTAGATTAGGTTTGTTAGCTTTTGGGTTAAATTGCAAGGCCATTTTTTTCCAGGCAATTGATAGATGTGTCTGGGAAAGAAGTGCTCAGAAGGAAGGATTTCTTTTTAATTTGGCTTGGGGATTTTCTTACGGATTTTTTAAATAATTTTTGATGTTGCTTTAATAGAATGATGCAATAGGTTCTGGACAATAATGTTGAAGGTAGTGCCTGAAGCATAACAGCAAAGAAGTCTTTATTTCCCTGAAGCCTTTCAAACAGTTTGTTTAACTAATTAAAGAGAACAGACTCCCATGCTACCACTTGGCTTTTACCTCCTCATTTTTCCTTTGAGAGCCATTGCAAATGCAGTAACTTTCTGCCTAATACTCTTGCGGTGTACACTGCAATATGCCAATATCTGCTGATTGCATTAGAGGGAAACCTGTAAGTGCAGCTGACTGCAAAGTTTTCTACACTAAGTTGTTGGATTTGGGGGTTCTTTTCAGTGATGATGTTGGGTTTGGTGCTGGATCAGACTGGATGTCACTTGCAGGTAAGGCACATACTACGAGGATAAGATTTGGGGGGTGGTATGTATGGTGAAATACTCTCCTCCTAGTCTTGAATAATAGGCTCCAATCGGCTTCCAGATGACTCCAATCCCCCACAATACGTGTGAGCCTTCAAAGCATAATGTTAAAATGGCTTTATCCTTCATAATCCCCTTAAAATTTTCCCTGGCAGTGATAGCAATGATTTTTACTTCATTGCTTTGTCTGCAGGAGCAGGGATCTTGCACCACAGACAGCCCTGTCCACCTGCCCCTGGTTTGTGTGCTGTATTGGAGTCTGCCTTGGCCCCCCAAGCTGTGGCAGCTGGCATTACTGAGTGGTGTTGACCCACGTGAACTCTGCAGGCTTTTGAGAACAGGAGAACACTTGGACTTTGCTAATCCCTGCAGGGCTGTCTCCTCCTGCTTGCATCCTGCCTGGAGAAGAGGTGGCCAGTGTCTGACCCTTATGCTCTAAATGCTGTCTACACCTCAGAAAAGGCTGGTTTCTAATGATGATCTCAAGGATGTTTTATATTACCTTCTCACCCAGCTAGTTAAACAAATACATGATATTTTTACTTACAGTGCAGATGCTTTCAGCAGAAAAGTACCCTTTTTTCCAAAATCTTTCAAGATATAACTGCTTTCTCTAATGCACATACATGCATTTCTTACACCAATAAAAAGGGCTTTTCAGCTATAGATCTCTGGAACAACAGTCACATCCAGTTGCTAATTAGATAAGTGACAGATGTTTACTCCCCCCTTCTTGTCTATCAAATGCACCTCGTTGCTTTTTCTTTTGCATATATCCATTCTGGAATTCATATAGAGCAGGAGTTATAACGTAGACCCTTGAATGTTGTCCTTTGCTGATCTGTATGCATTTGGCCCTCACCAGGGTGTCAGACTCATTCTCTGCAAGACAAAATGACACTTTTCATTAGGACCTGCAGGAAGGGCTGCAAGCATAGTCCACATGCATTCCTGCTGATGACAAAGCCTGGAGTCTAGTGTAGCCCTTCAAAGATACCTCAGTGTTTGGAACAGAAAGGTTCCCACTTCTTATGCTGCCATGCAAGATAGAGAGCCCCCTGTTAGAGCTACCTGGACCAGGGCCCCAGGGAGAGTGCAAGTCGCTAGGCAGAGACAGAAACTGGCTCAAACTGTCATTCCATCCTCCTAAATGTCAACTGGATTTGTGAAGGGAAGAAAAAAAACAGTGCTTGCCATCGTGCTGGGGATGAACTGGACCCCTTGGAGCCTGGCTTCTCCCTGAGCTGCATCACAGGTGCTCAGCCTTTTAAAAGGAGACATTCATATTGCAGAGAGAGAAAAGGTACATAAAGGCAGTGTTGATGCACTGTTTGTATTCTTTCCTTATTTGGCTGTTCTCCTATTTAGTAGGATAATTTGCCTGTGCAGTTGCAGTAATTTTTTGCATAAATGGGAGAGAAGTGAAATGGGCATCTTCTACGTGCATATGTGCTAAAAGCATTTGGAGACTGACTCTTAACTAGGCATCATTAGTCCCCAGAGTTAACTCCCTATTAAGATGAATAGGGTAATTCACATATTAGATATGTTAAAGCAGTAGCTCAGCCAGGAGCAACATCTCTTATTTTAGAACGTTTATCTTAGAAGTGATCAAGATTGAAAATTAACTCCTCTGGTTTTTAAAGGCAAAGTTCTATCGTGCAGGGTTGGCCTTGGCCAGGAAAGCAAAAAAATGTATCAGATTAGTACAGGGGCTAATGACTCTCCTTTGGCTCTCTTCCACATACAGAGTTAAGCTAAGAAGCAAAACCATATGATGAAATTGCTTCCTTTTAATAATTTTTGCCACATAATTTTCAGCATTTTTTTAAACTATTAATCATTAAGTTTTTGTAAAACTGGTGCTTTCTTGCCTTCTTACTACATCATTATAGAGAAGTGAATCCCAGAAATCAGCATATGCCAAGGCCGTCATGGGCACTATGTGGTCTCGGCCATGGAGTTTTGTGCAGTAGAAGGCTTTAAGTTCTTGACTTACATCTGAATTTAAAAAGTCAGTTATGATGACAGCTACCAGCCCCATCAGCATTCTGACATTTAAAGATACCAAATGTTCTTGGTTTATTTCTTGGAGGATCTCTTGTACATAGTTTCCTTCTGTGAGGCTTAAATGAAACAAAACTGACCAGAAAAATTTTATGTAATATTGTCAGAGAGGGCCTTACACTCTTGTAATTGTAATTTTTCCACCTAATACTATGTGGTGGGTTGATCTTGGCCAGGTGCCAGATGCTCACCCAGCTGCTCTCTCACTCCCTCAGTAGGATGGGGGAAAAAATGGAAAAAGATGCAAAAGCTCATGGATCATGGTAAAGACAGGGAGATCATTTGCCAGGTACCATCGTGGGCAAAACAGACTCGACTTGAGGAAAATTAATTTAATTTATTGCCAAATAAAATAGATTTGGATAATAAGAAATAAAGACAAATTGCAACACCACCATTCTCACACCCCCTTTTTTTCCCAGGCTCAAATCTGCTTCTTCATTCCCAGCTCCTCCCCACCGAGTGGTGCAGTGGGGATGGGGAATGGTGGGTTGAGGTCAGTCCTTAATACTTCTCTCTGCTGCTCCTTCCTCATACTTTTCCCCTGCTCCAGCCTGGGTCCTTTCCATGGGCTGCAGTCCTTCAGGACAAGCCTGCTTTGGCCTGGGGCCCTCCATGGGCTGCAGCGTGAGTGTCTGCTCCCTGGTGGTTTCTCCACAGGCTGCAGGTGAACCCCTGCTCTGGCCCCTGGAGCACCTCCTCCACCCCCTTCTCCTCTGACTTGGGTGCTCACAGGGCTTTCCCTCACACTTTTCCCTCACACTCTCCCCTCGCACTTTTCCCTCACGCTTTCCCCTCACACTCTTCCTCACGCTTTCCACTCACTGCCTGGCAGCGTTTTGCCCTTTCTCATACACGTTTCCACAGAGGCACCACCACCCTCGCTGACAGGCTCAGCTGTGCCCTGCACTGGGGCGGCTGCAGAACTGGCTAGAACCGGCTGGAACCGGCCCTGTCCAGCACGGGCCAGCCCCGGCCTCTCCTCACAGAGACCTAGAGCCCCTCTACAGCTCCCACTGCCAGCGCCTGGGCACGGACACCCAACACATACTAATCAAGCATTTTTGTAACTGGGAGCTTGACAAGAATAACTCATTTACTATAATGCTTATATTGGTATTTTTAAATCCTAGTAGTTGGAAGCTGAAAAATTGGGTGCTGTTTATTTCTTTGGATGTAACAAAGCCAAACAAAGCAGTAAATGTAAGTCTGCAAAAGAACTTTTCCCCAAGGTATATGTAAGGCTCTAAGGGACCATAAAGTGTTCCCCATCATGACAACCATGCTGGAGCAAGGTACCTAATTCGGGAAAGGACTTTTCTTCAGGAGGAGAAGGCTGCAGCCGCTTCTGTACCACAGAGACATAGAAGGACACGTTACCCCAGGTACAGCTCTGGGCAAACCCTGTATTACCAGAGGGGAGGAATGACTTCCATGGGAGAGTGTGGATTTCCTTCCCATCATTCTAGATAGAGTTACAACCCTGAGGCTAGCTTTGGTCAGAGAAAGCTTGTTTTACCTCTGCAACAGAAGTGTGGCTATACCCTGCAGGGAACTGGTCAAGGTCTCTCTGCTCTTTCCTTTTGCACTGGCCTCTCTGGCAGACGCCATTGCTGTGTGTGTAGCAATGCTGTTTCTCCTCTTTCCTCATTGGCAGGAAAAAGCTGGAGTCTGCCCGTATTGCAAAGCGGATGAAAGACATTCGCAGACTGGTGGGTGGTTTGGCATTTCCTCCTTGTAGATGGAGCTGATTTTGGAGGTGAATTCAAGAGGGAGAACTGTGCCTGCTGCTGGGTTTACGTACTCTTTGCTGTAGTTATTTCCACCTGTCATCACTATAAACTTTTTTCTCTCTGCGAGCATGTAGCATGTTAACAGAAGTAGCTAAATTTAGCAGTTGGCTTTGGGAACGTGGCTCTTCCCCTGCTTTTTAATATCCTGGGTGATCACATAGCAAAGTGACAGGCAGTGAAGGAAAGAGAAAGCAGGACTATTTTTTAGTGAGCTAAAATGTAAGGAGTTGCGTTTCTCTTCACTCTTTCAATGCTGAACTACTTTGGTGTCAAGTGAGCGTGGCTGCCTGCTTACGTGGAGAAGCACCTACCCCTTAGTGACATTTCCTTTGCCCGCTTCTATAACCAGTGTAGTTACAGTCATGCTTGCTGCGACCATTTGACTCAAACCTTCCTGTATGGGACCAGTCAGGCTTTTCTTTCACTTGTACTGATGAGGCCTTTTTTCCCTATTGTAGCCATCTGAATGGAAGTGATTTTCTGTGGGTTTGGGGTGAGCTTTTTTTCACATGAAGGAGAAAAAACATTGCATTTACTTTGAGGCTAACTTGGATGCAAGTGAAATATTTAGCAGGATAAAGGAGTACTGGTTGAGTCAATTCTAACTTGATTGACCTGCTTTGGCAGGTTCAGTTCCCTTGATCTGGGAACTCTGCAATGCTTAGAAAAATGTACTCTGTCCTCACAAGGTGGGAATTTTTCTTATGTGCACACATTAGATTTGGAAAACTAACTCTTCTATAGATCTGTATCCACTGTGATAAATTGGATTTAATGATCAGCAGGGGGGTGCCCAGATTAATCCTTTTACTATAACCAAATTATACTGCATTAAATGTACTTCTTAAGGGACTATTTGACTCTTCTGTGAAGTGAGCAAAAGAAACTTGGCACATCCTGTGCGTAGATACAGATATGTGCAGATTATGCGGATTCAGTATCTGTTGTACTGTGTTTAATCTTGGTTTATTTAGTCTATGATATGCCATTCAAATGTGGCTGTATTTTTTCACTCCACTTACAAACCTGTAATCCTACAGAACAGTAGTATTTCATGTTTCTGTAATTCCTAATTTCACTGTAGCCCAATGTGTAAGTAAGTTTTTGATGTGGCTAATTCTGGAATGAAATACAGGAACTGGCTAGAAATCTAGTGACATTACACAGCCCTTTGAGATGGGGAGCAGAGTGGTGTCCGCTGAGGGAGCAGCAGAAAGAACATTTGGAAATCAAAACATAATTAACCAGGATAGAATTTGGCATGATATAGTAACATTACATGCCAGGCACAGTAAAGGGAGAAATGCTTAGGCATGTCTGCTAGTGGAAGCATTTAATTAGACCAAGCTCCAATGAATAGAAGAGCCTGAGAAAGTGCCTGGTATCATTATTACACTCCACTTGATGATTAAAAAAAGTTTGTGTTCGCTCTTATCTCTCACAGGGGCAAAAACGAAATCTTGAAACACTCAGTATTTGAGTGCTGTATTTCTGATGCAAGCAGTTCTTCAGAGGTCTTCATAAAATACTGACTTCACCACATCCTGCTGACTTGCTGCGTCTAGCAGGATGGTAGTACACAGGGTAAATTGGCTGTAACTTAGGTGGTATTTATTTCTTACACTATATTAAATTTGTGTTATAATACATGACATCTAGAAGCTCATTGAGAACCTCAAGACTGGTTATATGAGATGAAGTTCTATTTTATTTGTGTACTGAAGTGCATTTACAGTAACAGGATCAGCTTTTGGAGACTTTTCTTTTACAAACAGCTGGTACAATGGCTTGGGCTAAAGACAGACCATGTGTGTTGTCGAGACCTAATAAGGGCTTATAATATAATGATGTTTAGCAGACTAAATCACTCCAGTTCTACAAGGGGTGGCAAACTCTATGTGTGTTACTTGAAGTGATGGTGAAGATTTTGACAGCAGGTTTTTTGCTTGCCACCTCATGTAAATTCTTGTGCAAAAGAAAATTTTTTCTTTTTAGGTGTAGTCACAAGATCAAATATATCACTGTTGAGAAATTAAGCTGAAATGTAGAAATTGTGAGATTCATTTAGAAAGTATATATGCTGTTGCATGACTATGCATATGTCTGTAGAGATGCATCTGTATATGCATACACGTCTGATGAATGAATTTTGAGAGCCTTTCTAAACAGTAATCAATTTCTCTTTGTCCTTAATGAGACTGATAATATGGGTAACACACTAAGACTTTTCTAGACTGATACAGTCTGTTTCTAGAAAGTGCTTTCTTTAAGGCCTTATCCAAAAGGTCACCACCCTGACATAGAGGAGAAAAATACTACAGAGGTCTTGCAGTCCAAGACAAACTGTTTTCTAACTTAGTACACATCTCTGCTACTAAAAGTGTACTGCAGCAAAGAAATCCATTTACAGTTTTTCTTTTACATAACAGTTGCAATGCCCTTAAAAGCCCCGAGTTGTTTCCATATTTTCTTCTCCAGTTGTCCTGTAGTACAGCTGCAATAAAAAGCCTGTTTACAGAGAACTGGTACTGTTCTGAGAAATGTTTCTCAGCAAACCTTACAGGTTAAAAGCATGCATTTCAACAGCTTTTAAAGTATTCTCAGATAATAATATGGAGGTTCCTACTTTTTTTATTACAAGAGTTCTTTACCTAAGTGCAGGTACCTTTTAAAATTTTGTTTTATATCAGTCTTACTGTAAGTATACCTGTGAAGGTAAAAAGCAAGTGGGGATGGACTGGCCTCTTAATTGCCATATGCCTGATTGGCCATAATCTGTGTCTGGGGTAGCTGCTTATACCTGTGCTGAATTCCCTCACTGCTGAGTGGTGGACACCACCTGCACCCTCTGCACAGGTATAACAGATTATTGGGCTATTTTTCTGTGTATTAGCTCAGTTTCTTTTATTCCTTCACCTTTGATCCTTTTTTTTTCTGCTACCTATATATCCAGTGACCAGATTTTTTGCTTACACCATACTTCATACCCTGTGCTTAGAAAGACTTTTGTTTGTTCAGTTCTGCCGTTTTCCGCATCAGTGTTGCCCCTGCCCCTTTTGTTGAGCTTCATAAACTTGGTCCCCACTGTTTAGCTGGATTGGGAGACTCCATGAGTCTTCCCTTTTCTGCTTTGATCCTACACCAAATAGAAGCTTGTTTAATATCTTCTGCATCTTAATCGATGTTCTGCTGACATAGCTGTTAATGCAGTTTGCCTATGTGTCTTTTCTGTGCCACTAATGTTGCCACCTTGGTCAGCCATGTTTCTTCCTAAGCACTTTCGTGTGCTGTTGTCTGTGCTGACATTTTTTTGGATCACCTTCCCCAAATGAAACCAAAAAACCTATAAGATTGTCTTCTATCACCAGTTGTTTTTGTCCTATTGAAGTAATTTTGAACCAGTATGTTTTGTCTTATGGTGCTCACCATTCACCTCGTGTTTTCTCATTTTGTTTTGGTATCAAGATTGAGGAAAAGACATAATTCTTTACACTATTTTTGTACTGCACTTAGCACAAGGAGCCCTGCCAATAGGAAATATGGTTCTCCCCCAAGCAACCAACAGGAAAAAATTTAATAAAAATCTTGATCTGTCTTGGTCCAGCTATTCAATAATATAGAAATATTCATAAGAAAATTAGTGCACTTTCTACAATAATAAAAAACAAATTAGGTGTTGTTTCTTGATATAGCATATTTGGCAATAGATGTACATCAGATCTGGACATTTAAATGTTGTATTATTATCTATAAGAAGGGCTGGATGTCACATTTTAAATAGCAGGTGAATGAAATAGACCAACAGCATAATGGGGTACAGTGAAATCTGGTAAAGTCAACATTGCGAGTTCTTCTTCAGGCATATATATGTATTTGTTAAAATTTTTTTCTTAATTTGCCCATATAGCTTTAAAAATTTAGAAAGTTGTTAAGAGATTCTTTAAAACAATGTATATTAAAATATACAATAGTACATTAAAATTGTCTGAATTCAGACACAGAAAAGAAGCAAATGTCATTCAGTGAAGTGTCATTCACTGTCATATACAGCCAGTGTATAGAACAGCTATATTTAAAAGTTCACTCTTCAAATGATTACTGATGCCAATGCTGTTTTCCATGTTGCATGTAGTGGGAAATCTCTGAAGCTTTTTTGGTTTTGATAAAGGAATAAATTTAAGGTGTGCACTCAGTCTCTCTCCCATTTGCTGTCTGAGGAACAGTGTGATGGACAATTGACCTCAGTTTTTCTTATGGAGTAGAACTGTTGATGAGTATAGTATAAAGGCTTCATCTTACTTTATTATTTCTAAAAGAAAGTGAATTAATAAAACACGATTGCACGTGCATCCCATCCCATTACTGTATGATTCATAGGGCTAAATAATAACCAAAAGTGTGCAATCACATTTCAAGAGCCATTTCAGAGGCATTATGCATGGATGCAAAAGCAAAACTCATTTTTACCCTTGTCCTTAAGAATGAACTGTGAATCCAGGGTCCTGACTAAGAAACAGAACGTCTCTTTACAGTTCTGTCATTAACCAAGTGTGTTTCATATTTAGCAATAGGGTTGGTAATTAGAATAACAGATGAAATACAATGAAAGATTTCCTGTTAAAATGGATGAGTTCATAGCTCTTGTGCAGGTAAAACTACTCCTGCTGTTCAGTGCTTGTATAAACAATGTCTTAATTATGTTTGCATCTAATACTATCAGCAGTCCCACTTTGATAGCTATGCGCAGTTTTATAGACTATTCCAGTTAGGAAGAAAAATTGATGATGGAGTTTGTCATCTCTAATAGCATCTGTGAATTATAGCATGCACAGGAGAAGGAATGAACAAAAATGCACAATCTTGAAATACCAAAGGAGAGAAATAGGAAAGGAAAACAACAGAAAAGTGGTTCAGAAAATGCAGCCTCCGAGGGAAGTTCAAGGCAATTAGATACATTTGATCGAGAAAAAAGACAACTAAAGAGAGGGAACTAGAGAAGCAGCAACAGAGATTTAGACAGAGCAACACCTGCTCTGTCCTTATAGTCCTCTCTCAAGTCATCCTCTGTCTGATGCTCTTTAAAGATGTAATTGACCTTAGTCCTTTATTCTTCCCCACCTCAGCCCTGCTCTTCCTGCCTTCCTCACCTGTCCCTGCCAGAACTCACACACATAAGCCTCATCCTTATGTTTGCTTCTGGTTTTGGTGGAAGCGTGTCCTTGTAGGTTTTTTAAAGTAAAGGGCAGTGGTTAAATGTACCAGTTTCAGAAAGCTTAAGTGCCATCTGTGTCAACATCTTAAGCCAATCAGCAATTATAACATTCAGAGTGAAGCTAATTAATGATGTCCATACATGTGTGCTTTTGCATAATTGTCTGTTCCCTATCTACATAGAGCGCTTTTTAATGCAAAAGAATTGTTTAACTACCTTGTGTGAAGGAGTGCATAGTTTGGGAGGTGATTGTGGGCATGCGACTCTTCAGGCAAATCAGCATGGGTTTGACCTTGTTTAGCAGTAAAAGTCAGTTAAATCAGAAGGTTCTTGCCAATATATGCAAAATGAGGGTAGAATTTTAGTCAGTCTTGCAGAAAGCAGAAAGCAATGGTATTATGGGTAGCTTTTACAGAAAGGCATAGGAATGAACAGGAGGCTCCTAGAAAAGCTGGAAACCAGAGTAACCTCTGATGAAGATAAATTAGAGGCCTACTTCCACTGTAAGCCAGCTGATGGCATTCTGGTATAAACCAGTTTTGTGATATGTGTATTTTTTTAAGTTCACACTATGCTAACAGAACTGCTTGGAACAGGTATACACAGTAGGCCAATCATTACATGTGTAATTCCCATTGAAATCAGCACATTCAAGTAAAGGTTGCTTCATTTTTATCTGGGTGACTACAAATTTAGTGAGAAAAGCACCAAGTTACCGAGCTTGTAGAAGCAAGAGATTTTTTTCTGATATTAAGTGTAATTTTCATACATTTTAGATGTAGGGAGTAGGCAAATTTTTCTACCTGTTAAGTAGAGCAGGGGCAGGGCAGACTTTCAGGTGGCATCCATTACAGCTAAAGAGGCTTTCATTACTCACACCAGCTGTGAGGCTGTTACCAGTATTCTAATCAAGAATAAGCAACGGTGTGTAGTGAGCTCCTTTGATAAAACTAGTTTGTTGCTCTGAAGGCAAAATTAAGGATGTAAGCACAGCAAAATTTTTTGTATTTCTCCTATGTTGCTGAGAATCTCTAGGGCTTATCTCTGCTTGTCAGATCTTCTGAGCTTCGCTATGCTGTTTTGATAGCTGCATCACTGACTTTGCTGATAGAGTAAAGAATATGCTTAAAAACACAGGGGGTCATAATGACCTGTGGATGGGGGGCTCCTTCATAAGTACTTTGGAGGAAAGAAACTGGAACTCAAAATGATCTTGGAGAACTGGATTCAAGCATGAAACAGGTAAGTGTGAGGAAGGAAACCCACAGGTAAGAGAGAATATTTGTCCTGACAGCTGGTCAGCAAGACTAGATCTGGTGGTTATAGCATATTGTATACTGAATATATGGAATGTGTGGCAAAAATGCGGTGCTGTTACTGAAAAAAAAAAAAGAGCAGTTAATTTTAGCTCAGGATGTCTTAACTGGAGTTTTGTATCTAACATGAGGAAGGACATTGCTTTGTCTTTTCTGTGATTTTTTGAGACTTCAGCTAGAACATGGGTGCAATCCTGAGCTTCACCTGTTAAGACAGACATACAAAAATGAGAGAAATATGAAAGGAAAAAAATAGAAATGAGAAGTTCAGCAGATTTAACATCTGAGGGAAGCTTGAGGAAATTAGATTGTTTTGCTCTAGGAAAAAAAGAAGGCTAAAGGAGACCACGGTAACAAATATCTAGTCTGTAAAAAATGCTATAAAGAAGATTGTGATTTCTTTTTTTCTGTATTCTCTGAGGGTAGAACAAGAAGCAATCAGCTTTAATTGTAGGAAAAAAGATACAAGGCAGGTATTTAAAAAAAAAAAACAAAACTTTTCCACTTCAAAAATAGTGGAGCAGTAGAAGCAGGCACCTAGGTATGTGGTAGGACACCCTCAGAGAGTTTTTCTTAAGGGACTTTTAAGAAAACATCTGTCAAGGGGTGTCCTGGGTATTCTTGATTTTTCCCATAACACAGGAGACGGAGCAGGTGATTTATTGAGATTTTCTTCAGCCTATTTGTATGTGCCCTGCCATAGACTGTAGACTCTCATTTTTACTGTATTTTGATTGCTGTGATACAAAATAGAAATAGTTCAGCAGAACTTTTCCAAAGGCTATAACAAGATCTCACAAAGAGAAGTCTGGTGGATATTGCAGGAAATTCTTTTTATGTGCTGTAGAGCAGGTGTACATCTCGTAACACAGATGTTACACAGGGCATATCGTGCCTTGAAATAATGGGATTATGAGTGTGGAAGTTCTCACAGGGTGGCATTTTCCAGACTGGCTAGTTTGTCAGGCTACTGCTTTTATTATTTTTTTTTTAATTTTTTAAAATTTTTTTTAAAGTCCAGCCTGAATATATTTCTTTATGTAGCAATGTAGACACGCTTTTCCCATTTCAGTTTATTCTGTCTACTCTAGAAAGGGAGAGAGGCAGACCATACAAAACAAGAAACAGAACAACCCTTGATTCAGTTTTAAATACAAAAAGCTGACATTCATAGATCTATTTATTTATTTTGTTAAACGTTCTTTTTCTTAAGGTCAAAAGGGACCATTTAGATTATCTGGTCTGAGCTTGACTTCCTTTAATTTATTAACAAGATCAATGCTGGTGACAAAATGGTTTCTGATCATGACATAGAGACACAGTCATATTCAAGAGCTAGTATATCTTCACATACCATCTAATACTGTTATATATGTGTGGGTGTTTGCGTTTATGTATGTGGACACATTCTTATTGTTGTGTTTATTTGCATCAGTGAAATATTGGGTCTTCTGTATCATTAACAATTTTATTCCGTTTGCACAGTTCTCCTCCTTTCTGAGCACGTATTTGAATATTTATAGGAGTGTTGGTTTCTGAGAGGCAAATCTTTCAGATTGCATTAAGAAGTATACAATAAAGTTTGCAAACATAACAGTCCAATAATTGTTTTAATACAGGTCATCTTGCTATTTTATTTAATGAAATAAATCTTTAGAAGTCTTGGTTTAGATTTATCTTAAAATGCATTTTCCATATCATTTAAACTCCATGAATCTGGAACTCCTGTGGGCAGTTCATATTTAACATGTTTCACCTGTGAATAAGTGATAGTTTTAGTCTTGATGGTAATATATTTTTCATTAATTAGAAAATGCTTGCTATAGAGACTGAGAAACAAGTTATTGGAACAGTGGCTACTGATTGCCATGTAATGGGAAAGCAATTAAAAAAATGCAAATAGACTTTTTTTTTTAGGCAACTTTAAGATGATACAAGGAATGATGAAATTTCATACTATTTTCTTGTACTTCCTTATGTATTTTTTTATCATCTGTCATTTCTGTTATTGCAAAGGGAACTGGAAACACCTTGTTCTGCAGTTGTATAAACTTAGCACAATAGATACTGACTCAGACTAATGAATGATTTCTAATACAAGTAAAAATAGTTCCTTATGATTCTGACTTAGCAGTATACTTAAGTGCGTATGCTTAGCTTTAGATAGGTGCTCAAATCTTAAGTACATTGTAAACCAAATTTAAGCACTGACCAGAAAAGAATGGAGGCAGATCCTTCAATCTTTTTAAATTTATTTAATATGTCTGGATTAAAGACAATTCCCCTAGAAGTTCCTTATTTATTTTGTCTTCACTCTCAAAGTACTTTTAACAAAAGTTCCAGTCCTGAGCCTGACTTTGCAGGAGGCATGTGGAGTTTGCAGACTCAGGACCTGAATCATGAAACTTATGTAGCGAAGTAGCTTGTTGTTATCAGTCTTTCTCAACTGTTCAGGAGTTCATTGTTTTCAACAACTAAAAAGTGGTTGATTATCACAGAGAAGCAAAATGAGATCATCCATGAATTGTAGGAATTCTGCCGGTACTGTGTGAGCCTTTCTAGCACAAGTGAGATTTTTTTTCAGAATTGACATATTATGCCTTTGTAGTTAAGACTGGAGTGTTTGGAGTAGAGAGCTGTTAGAGGCTTGAAATGAGGTGCTGTAAGAACAGAGTTTGATTGAAAAGGTACAGAGTAATGAAATCCACCTGAGCAATGAATTATGGGTCACACTATTATCAAGAGAACAGAATTAGTACAGCCCAGAAGAAAAGTGAGTGCACAGTATGACAATAGCCCAGGGCATATCTGAGAGGAATTAGTAAAATTAGATTATTTGCAGTACACAGTGCAGACACAATAAATAGTAATGGGCTAAAACGGAAGAAAGGAAACAGGTGTAAATAGCAGGAAACATTCTGTAAAAACACCAGTTAGGCACTTCTGTAACTGCTGTTCGTTACGCATGACATCTGTGATTAGCTACCATGGCAAGATTAGTCAAGAAATTTTGTATGGGTTTTACAGAGGTCAACAAACACCATCCAACAGGGCTCTGCGCAGTCTGTATCCTTGTCTGTCACTATAGAGTAGGTGACGAGATGGTCTTCTCAGTCTGCTGGAGTAAGATTATTTTGGCTAGTTCAAGCAAAACAAAAAAAGTCCAAAACAGAATAGGGTTTGTTCCTCTTTTTGTACTTTGGAGTTAAAACACGCTGTTACATGAATGCTTTAAGCCAAGTCTAAAGGAGGGAATGAGCAATGAAAAGAACTTTTTTAATTCAGGAGTCATTATTTTGTTGGATCAGCAATGCATCACTCTTACTGTGCATGGGTCGTTGAAAATAAAAAAAAAAGACCAAAAAAAAAGAAAAAGGAAATTGCTTTAGAGTGAAAGCACACCATAAAAACATTGTGTGCCTTATTTCAGTGGACCTGCATTCTCATACGGCTGTCTGCCACTTGTGATGGCCACATACACCTCCAAGGCTTGCCTCTGAGCCAAGGTCCAGTTAGGCAGGGTTTGCTGTGATCTCATGGAATTGCATCTTCTCCATCGTCAAAGGCTGCAGAAGTATATACCTAATTATAGATGTTGCTTGTTGTTGCCAGCCTCAAGCATTTCTCTGCTGGTAAACCTTAAACCTGGAAGTGATGAGTGCCTAAGGCACATCTCTTTACTGGTGTTACGAAACTAGGAAAACAGGTTGGTTGTGTGAAGGATTCAAGAGATTATAAAGGTTGAACTGGAAAGATGGAAGACCAAAGCTTGTACGCTACTGGTACTAACCAGGAGAGAAAGGCGAAAAAAATTCCAAAGAAAAGACAAATTTGACCCTCAGGACACAGAAGTTTGATTTTTCCCATATATTTTTTTGAGCAAGTATCCCATTGAGTTCAGTAGGGCCTTCATACAAATAGAGATGTACTGATGTGGCAAAAATGGCATATTTTTCTACCAGAACTACTCTGCTGAAACTTCACGTATGAAAATGGTTATACATGGGTTTACCATCAGGGCTAGAAGTCTTCTAGCAGTGCTAAAATAAAAACCTTTATAGTTACTGCACTTTAGTTTTCATTGTTGCAGAACTAGTGCTCCAAGTTTATCACTGTGAGTTCCCTCATTTCAAGGACTTCTTAAACAGTATAGATATGAACTTCTTAAAATTGAAGTTCATGGATTTGGATTAGTCCTTTTCAAAGCAAGTCAAGTTTTGGTGTTGTCTTACATTAGAACCAGAGGGGTTGTCGTGATTTAACCCCAGCCGGCAGCTAAGCACCATACAGCTGCTCACTCCCTTCCCTCCCACCCAGTGGGATGGGGGGGAGAGTTGGAAAAAAGGTAAAGATCATGGGCTGAGATAAGAACAGTTTAATAGAAGAGAAAGGAAGAAACTAACAATGACAATAATTAACAACAATAAAGTGACAATAAAGGGATTGGAATACACAAAACAAATGATGCACAACGCAATTGCTCATCACTCACTGACCAATGCCCAAGCAGACCTCTCCCCTGGCCATCTCCCCCAGTTTCTATACTGGGCATGATGTCCCATGGTAGGGAATACCCTTTGTCCAGTCTGGGTCAGCTGTCCTGGCTGTGTCCCCTCCCAACTCTCTTGTGCCCCTCCAGCCTTCTTGCTGGCTGGGCATGAGAAGCTGAAATGCCCTTGACTTAGCCTAAACACGACTTAGCAACAACCAAAAACATCAGGGTGTTCTCAACATTCTTCTCCTACTAAACCCAAAACACAGCGCTGTACCCGCTACTAGGAAGACAATTAACTCTGTCCCAGCTGAAACCAGGACAGAGGGGCTTATATTTCCTCCTGTTTATCTTTGCAGATTTAGCTCAGCAGTTCTTCTTAGCATTGTTACTTCTGACTTTATTTGGATAAAGAAAGCTTTTAATGTTTGTTGCAACCTATCAGGAATTGCGCATTGCTTGGTTAAAAAATAATTTAAAACATGATCTTGCTGCCATAGTTCTTCTTTATCCTGACTGTAAAGCAATTCCGTGTCCTGTTTGTGTTGTAGTTAAGAGGAAAAACCCAGCAAGCCACTGTATATTAGTTTTCCTTAAGGAGAAAGTTGTACTGGCTGCTTCCATCAGTCAGAGAGGTGATGGTTATGTTAAATGTACATGTGAGAAAGCTGAGGTGGTGGTTTTCTGCCACATTGGTATAATAAGAAATTTGTGTCAAGTATATTTGAAGCATGTTTAGACTAAGAGCTGCACCACTAGAAACTGTGCAGAGTTTGCTGCGCTTTCCCATTTGAGGAAGCTCCAGAATTCTGAGATGCGGCTTTCCACATATTCACTGCCTGCTTTTTTTTGTTGAGCTCCGTTCCTATGGCTTTCCACAGAATTTATGTGAGGTCTTTGGATGTTTTTACCATTAACTTAAGCAACTGCCAAAGAGAAAACAGTTCTTCATAATTTTCTGGTTCATGGACCATTCTGTTACTATACACGAATGAGTTGTTATGCAGAAGTATGCTGTAGTAAGATGACTCACTCCAACTATTACCAGTGAACAAGTTGCTCAGTTACATTATATGACACCATATCTAGCACTTAGTATTTTTTCCCTAAAGCTTCCTCTAGCCCCTGTTGTATTTCTGCTGTCCTATTCTTAATGTGGAAATAAAATGTGACGTGTGAGTTTGTACCTTATTTCTTCTTGTTCTCTGGTGCTTTTTGCTTGAGAAGCTCTTTAAAACAACTGACCATCACTGCAGGTTTCGTATGCAATGCTTTCTGCAGCCCACGGTTTCTTTCATTCAAACCTTTTTTTTTAGGCCATGTGTATCCTAATTTTACTGTACTAAAATTGTTTAGTAGACATTGTTTATTTTAGAGCTCATAAACATGATTTAAGATAATGATTACCCAGAGCTTAT
Source organism: Sagittarius serpentarius (assembly GCA_034782735.1). Lineage (NCBI taxonomy): Eukaryota > Metazoa > Chordata > Aves > Accipitriformes > Sagittariidae > Sagittarius > Sagittarius serpentarius. The sequence continues at coordinate 30,002,904 of JAVKLA010000088.1, forward strand.
TTCTGCACTCAGCACTACTGAATTATTCTACCCTTCTAGCCAAAGCATTTCAAGATGAAGCAGAAGAGCCAAGTATAATTTATGTGTTGTCCTGAGGTAAAATCAGATGTTTCTGTCAGTTTTTGCTTCCCAGATTTTACAAGATCTGTAAATTAAGTGCTATAGATGGTGTTGTTGCCTGCCTGCTTTTGACAAGAAAGTCAGAGTTGATGGACATTGATTTGCCACTGGGAACCAAAACCATTAATTGAAGCTGTGGTAACTAATCCATTACTTTGTTCTGCTTCATGGATCCTGACTTAACAGTTGTTGCTACAATCAAAAAATCATTCATGCAAATGCAGCTATTGTGATCAAAGTAATCAATTTTTCTAGTTTGTAGTCAGCAGGCTCAGGATTCTAGAAGCACATCCACGTATCGCTGAATTGCCAAAATGAGCTGGCTGCTCCCAGGGGTGGGGAGTGTGTTTGTGTGTGCTGGGGGGATGGAACACCAAAGCAAACATGAGTATAAAGTATTATTAATGCTGCTGGCTCTAATAGTGGCATGAAACAAGACACTTCTATCTAGATCTTTGAAATGAATGTGTAGGGTTTGAGTGGTTTGTTTTGCATTTTTTTTCTTTGGATTTATCTAGTTTATAATCACACTGAGAGTAGAAGAAGATGCAGAGGAGATACAAGAATAGTCCATTGAGGTTGGGTATTTTTGTTGGTGTGGTTTTTTTGTTGGTTTTTTTTTTTTTTTTGGACCTGCAAACTTTGGCTCTGGAAACTTTGGGTTTTTTTCCATCTGTTACTTCTTGAGATGGAGGGAAAGAGAGCATTTACTCAGAAGAGTTTTGAAGGACAGGCTTTTAATCTAATTCATATAAAGTACAGTGAAACATTACTAATGGAAGCCTCATGAATCCATGTACTTTTATTAGTTGATATTTGGGAAATTATCTGAGCATCCCAATAATAAATCACTTTATCACTTACTCATAGTGCTTGCGTTGGTGTAAATCACAAATATCTGTGCTGTCAGGTTCACACTGGTCTAACTGGGATTAGCAAATAGCCTTCTCCCATCTCTACAGTTCCTGTATGTGAATAAATATGCAACTTTAATGCTACATTAACTGGCAAGTGCATGAGATTCTTTATGTTTTGCTGCTGCCTTTGCTTAGCCTTAATATACTGAGGTATCTCAAAAGCGTGTTTTGTTTGGGGATATTGGAAGCAGTAGGTTTTTGTGACTTTCAGATCCTTTCAAGTCTGTGTCAGGGTGAATGTAAAATGCATACATGAAATATTAAGAGGATATTGTTATTTGGGGAAGACATGTGTGCCTTGATATTTTTTTTTTTTAGAAAATACTGTCTAGCGGTAAATTGTACTTATTAATGTCTTCAATGGAAATACTATCTTCTGATTATACCCAGCATGTGGCTTTTTACACTGTTTTGGAACGCATCTTCATAAAAGAAAAAGTTTGCACTGAGGGGCTTCATAGGAAAATACATCTGTATTCATCTGTGGAGAATGTTATTTATGAGAGTTTTGCCTGTGGTGGCTAAGGGAGTGATGTTCAGAGAGCCCTGACTCTTGGACTGCGGCTTCTGTGGGTTGTGGGAAAACACTTTTAGAAATTTTTCAGGGCATTTTTCTGGTTTTATGACAGAGCAAACATGAGAGAGTGCTATGTAGGTTAACATAGACAAGGTCTGAGCAGTTAGCCCAGGTCCATGTTTGAGGCATTAAACTGACAGCATTTGGGAGGCATCAGGGTAGAAATATTTATTCTTGGTCCTCCTGTCACTCAACTTGTTGGCTTTCAAATATGCTATAGTTTTAGTGAAAGTCCCAGTCAATCTGCTATTAGGGTTTAAAGCATCCTTAAGTTTGGGTGGAAGGGTTTTATTTATGGATGGAAGGGAATTAGGGGAGAAAAGCTCTAGCCCTTATTATACAGGAGAACTCTGCAGTAAATATGTACCCTAAAATTTCATAATTCATAAAATTTCTCATAATTTCTCATCATTAAGGGAGTGTTCAGTGCCCTTGATCCTGGTATATTCTCAGACTAGTTTGTTATAGGTAATGGGGGTTAGAGAAGTGCTGTAAAATATCTAGGCTGGCATTAAGTGTCCTATTTATAATTACGCTACCTTGCATAAGGGCAGGATCTCAGGTTGATTTTTTTTTTTTTTTTTTAGCTTCATAATAATTAACAGAGATAAAATAAACTTACATGTCCTTGGTTAAGATCAACAGCAGTGTTAAATACTACAATGACAACAGCATGTACTTAATTTCTCAGCATTTCCTTCAGAAGAAATCTCTAAGCCTTTCATGCTGTTAATTAGCAAAGCAATATTACTTTGCTGAAGTTGCAATTCTCATTTAATAATCTTCACTATAAAGTCTACATAATTGCTTATCATTGCTCATATATACGTGTGTGCATACAGTTCAGATAGCACTAGCTGAAGGAGAGGAAAAGATACTCTCTGTGTGAGGAAGTCACTGAACCATGTTAAACAATTGTGGAAATAACACTCATTTTCCTAACTTTTGCACGTTACTCTGAACCATGAAACTCTATTCAGATAGATTTGTCTGTTTTAATATGCCAGCACTGTAACTTTGTTAAGGTCAATTGCACAAGACTTTTGCCTCTTGATTAGCTGCCTTGGAGGGCAATGCTTTGGTTTTCATTTGGCTTTGTCAAGTTACAGAATTTTCTCTGGTTTAATGTTAGCATCAGGAATGTTATATCTGGTGAATTTTTTTTCTTTTTTTTCCTGAATAACATTGAATATATTACTTTGAGATTTCAGATGTGAGTTGGAGTGGCAGAAGTATTGCTTTATTCAAATGGTTCTGGGATTCCAAAGATTAAAAAATTGGTGTGTTACATAGATGCTAAAAATGGTCCAGTTTAAGAAATTAAGAAATTCTGAAAATGGCATATCTGAGCCTTGTTGAAGGTGAAATTTTTAACCCCCTCATAAAGGTGAGCTTTTTAGACCTAGACCTGTGCTTAGCGCAAAGTTCTTTTAGTCCCTAGAGAAGCACCAGAAACATTTATTTTTATGAGTCTGTGTGCTGCACTACAGAAAGCTCTTTATCGGTGTACATCCACCTCCACCACCAAGGCCAGCAACTGGCCACAGTCACACCGCAGGAGTTGGGTCTCTGCCTCACCAAGGGGAATGGCTGCTTCACGGGCCCTGCTCTGTTGCGTGTTTGCAGCAGGATCAGACCTGGTCCAGGCCCAAGGATATCTACTACCTTTCTGAGACATAAAAGAACTAAATGAGAAGAGTTTCTTTGATGCAGTGCTGTTAGGCTAGCATACAGACCTTTATGGAAAAATAAAAGGGTCTTGACTTCCTGCAGGAATTTTCTTGTGCCCTGAGGTCTCCTCTCATGCTTGATGCTACCATTTGTTGTCAGACATTTTATAGACATTTAATGTATGTATATATGCATATTTTTGCGTGTGTGTATATATATATGAGAATGAATTACAAACATTTTTTCTGCTTTGACAGAAGGTTAATTTGAGGAAAAAAGTTACTATAAATATGTCTAAAAATATGCAAATGCCTCAGTTATTTTCATCTAGAATGAAGAAAGCATTGGTTAATCTCTAATAGAAGTTGGTAGTTATAACGTACAAATCCTAGTGTCTGTGTGTGTTACATGCCCTGATAACGTGGTTCTTGTCTAGTTATTTATCCTAAAGTAAAACTAATATTGTCTGTTTAATAATATATAGCTTTTTATTTAGGGGGAAGTTTTTTTTTTTATTCCCCCCAATAACTTAACTATATACCCAGCCAAATCTGCCCCCATTAATTGTTCCATCAGTGGTAGATTTGTTTAAATCAGTTGTCTTGTGGCATTGGGGTAATGAGAATTATGTTGTTACTGTGAGCTGCAAGCCAAGGGCTGAGCAGGGGTCTAAACAAGTTTATTGTATAGTAGGTGTTTCCCGAGTGTTCTTGCTCATCTCCGTGTATCATCAGTTGATACTGAAAGAACTGATGCAAGCTGACTGGAGAGTCTGGGTTTTGGGAGGGTTTGCTTTTTTTTTTATATTTTTTAAACTTTCGTTATTTTTGCTCTTTCAGTGGCAGTACCACTTTGCTAACTTTACTTCACATCTTCCCTATACATAAAGTATGAACTACTGAGTTTCTGTATTTTAGGTTTGTAGTCTTAAACTTTTTTTTTTGTAAGTGACACCATGGTAATCTGGTGTCAGAATGGGCAGTTCCCTCCCTTAAAGCCTTCTGCAAAATGAAAGCCTGTTTTATCAGTCCCCCATTAGGGTCCTGCCATTCAGGTTGCTGATGAGCTTGACTCTGCTGAAGGTCATGGCCGTTAAGCCCTTTGCAAGAAGCTCTTTGAAAGAGCTGGTGGGCTTTTCAATATTAACTACTAGTCAGAATATTTTTAATTAACATCATTGTCTGGATAAGTGAATATGGGCAAGACTCATTAAGTGTTTCTTCTGGCTAATATATGATAGAGAATATATATATAATTGAAAAGACAACACAAGTTTGGGAGGAGGGCAGTTTTAGTAGGGATTTACCCTGGAAATTCTTTATTTCCTTGACCTGCGTTTATAAGAAAGGCGTTTGAGATCCCTCTGTAAGGAGTTAAGCTACTTCAATCAAGAACTGTTCTTCTTTGTCAGGGTTGTTATTCTGGATTGTTAGGCATCCAGTGAGGATCATGTAGTATATGTGAAAAAAGGGAACATAAGGGTGTACTACAGCAGTGTGAATGTAGATCATGGAGTTCCCCGGAGCTAGTTTTGTAAAATGAAGTTCCTACAGCAATCAATTTTTTTGTATGTACACTGTATATTAATTATTTTTGAATTCACATTGAAATTAAACAATTTTTGTAAAACCCTTGAAATCCATGTATGAACTGAATTTCAAAAGGGAATTCTCTAAATGGTGTCTGACCTGCTCTCTTCTTTATTTATTTAATATTTATATTGTGTGTGCAATAGAAGCTATGTAGTGCTTTCCAGGAACTTCAGCATCTGGCCTGCTTCCAGCATGTTTTTGTCTAGCCAATGTTCTGGAATAGGTGGTGATTATATATCCGTATTAAGTGATTAAACACATTCTCATTATAAGTGAAGCTTAACAGGGTTTTTCCTTATGGTCCAGGACAACAAGTTCCTCATCACTGTTCTTTAATAACTTACCTATTTCTCCTTCTCTTCCATTTCGTTTCTGTTCAGGATGTTTTCTGACTCTGACCACGTTAATCTTCAATAGTGCCTGAGGGATTTTGCTTGTCTGGTCCTTTGGCATAGTCCTAAATTAGCTCTGTTCACATTTGTTCAGTATATAACACTGTATTTAATAGGACAATCTCTGTTCTTCTGTTGGGTAATTAGTATTCCAAGAAAGTCTTTTCTGTGACTGGTGATTTCAAGTCAGAACGTTTGTTGGCATGATATCAGTTTTTTCTCGCTACTAATACACAGAACATTTTGTCAGCAAAGCCAGTAGTTTGACTCTGCTCTTCCTGTACTGACAGATTGGCTGGTAGATAGAAAGAGGTGTTAGATTCCATTTTCTTCAGTAAAGCTCAAACAAAACAAATAATTCAATTCCCATATTGAAGCCAGGCCCCTTCCACATTTTATCTAGGCTGGGCAGATGTAACTTTTTAAAGATAGCTCAGTGGGATTTTCTTTTTGTTTTGTTTTGGTTTTGCTTTTTTTCCTTCCCAATGAACTCTTTTGAATATTTCTTTTGGGAGATCACAATGGTTACTTATTATCACATTTAAAATAAAATTCCCCAACAGTAGCTTATTCAGGCTTTCATGTCATCATACTTGTCATACCTGCTGACTGCGATTCCTCGGCTCCTGGAAAAAAAACTCTGGGTGGCCAAATATGCAAGGACATGCTTGCTCATGCACTGACTGGTTGGTGATTTATTGAGCTGCTGTGCTGTAAATCCCTTCATTGTAAGAAATTGGATTTAATGGTAAGATACTTCACCCAAAGCTTTCTTTTGCCTACAGTTCCTGTTCTTTTTTCCCATCCCACAATGATTCAATGATGCAGTAAGTACCAAGAAGACTCTACTATATTGAAGGGGGAAAAACGTTTTTATCTGTCTGTAGGAAATAAATGTCTGTGGTGTCTGCCTAAAGGGAGGTGGCATTGGAATGTAATATATCGTAGATTCAAAAATTTTCTAGGCATGTTCAGGGTGCAAATGACCTGGACAAAAGATAGGAAAAGCCCAGTGGGTTTTGGTTAAAAATGGGAAGACTGGAAGGAAAGTTTTAGAGATCTCCAGCAACCTGTTGAAACGATTGGGAGAAGCAGCAGCTATAAACACTGCTATCTTTTTATATCAATGAATGGCTCCGTAAAGCTGTTGTTAACCCATTGCAGTAGCAATGCATCCCACTCAGATTGTGGGCGAGTGCCACAGTGGATTGCAGCAGTCATTGCAGTAAAAACTGAAATGTTGACTGCCTTGAATGAAGCTTCTTCCAGTGGGAAAGGAGCAAATATATTACAAATGGCAAGGGAAGAGCCAGGGGAGGAGAGAAAAGCAGCAGGATAGCAGGAAGGCACATAGAACCACAGAAATAGTGTTATCCCACTATACAGGGCTTCCTGTGAGGTCTTTTCAGCCTTCATAATTCTTTAAGTCCTTTGCTTTTCTGTGCAATGCTGGCCTTGGTATATTGCTTTTCAATTTAGGCATTACTGTGCTTAGCATTACATGAATTTTTCCAATTCCTGATCTCTCCTGCTTTTTACTACCCTAGTGCCCTTTCATTACCCCTGTACAATCTGAAGCAACTCACGTGTTCTGTGCTGATTATCTTCCTGTTGAGTCACGGGTTTCCCTAACTTTGTCCTTCACCCAAGGCTGTATGTTTCCTTGGGGTTTTTCTCTTCCCTGTCCCCCCCGTCCACCACGCCCCCCCGCCCCCCAAGAAAAGACAACTAGGCTTCAAAAAGTAAAAACTGTATATCCTTATGAACTGCTAATCAAATTTGAGCCCAACAAAAAATTCTAAAGAACACCATACATACCCTAAATATTAAAGGTATGGTTATAAAATACAAAAATTTTTTTACATTATTATTCCACTTAAATCAGAGTACACGTTCTGATAAAAAAAAGTATTGAGAAATTAGTTGCAGTGTCCAGGAGAAACAAATGGGGTTGTCCTCACAAATTGCTTTCCTGGAGCACTGTTGAGAATGAGAGCCTTAAGCTTATTATGTTTCCATGTTTTTTCAGCTCAAATGGGTCCTTTTACTTTGTTTTAATACCCTCTTAAGCATTTCTCCCACTGCCCCAAAACACTCGGACCTAAAAGAGTATTGCCCTCTTAATAGAATTCATTCAGGCTCAAACAGTCTAAGCTTGCTTCCAAAGTGGTATGTTGTAGAGCCAAAGATTTTCCCCTTATTTCACATGTATGCTTGTCCTGGTTTCGGCTGGGATAGAGTTAATTGTCTTCCTAGTAGCTGGTACAGTGCTGTGTTTTCAGTGCGGTAT
>JAVKLA010000088.1:30010562-30077868 GCA_034782735.1 Sagittarius serpentarius
ACGAGCTTTATTTTTTTCCTGATTCTCTCCCCCATCCCACTGGGTGGGGGGGGAGCGAGTGAGCGGCTGCGTGGTGCAGAGTTGCTGGCTGGGGTTAAACCACGACAATGCTGAAGCACAAAGATAGAGCTACAGGGTACCCGTGCTTATTGGAGGTAGATAAGGTTAAATGACACACTGCTTGTTACTTATTTAGTATGTGCTGTAGTGATCAGGAGTTCTGGTCACAGGTCATTGCTCAGTAGGAGTGAAATGAGAATTTTCTGGTTTCACTTGTGTAGAAACCTGCCAGAATTTAGTTTTTCTTAGTGAAAACATCCATAAGTATGTTTCAGGATGATTTTTTGTTTCTTATGGAAAGATTCATAAAAGATGGTATGATTTGTTTTCAAGATTACAGGAATATGCTATTTTTTCCTGTATTAAGTTTCTTACTTCTCTTTCTGAAAATCTTTAGCTCTTATTTACATTGGAGCCGATGCTTGAAATCTGGTAGCAAGGACTGAGTTGTATATGGCACGTGTGTTTCATTGAAAAAAAAAAAACAAACCCAAACATTCCTAGTCTGACCAAGTTGCAAGCCACTAAAGGTTTCTGTTTTGCTGCACTTCTTAAAACAATCATTATGTGTGGATATGGCTGATGAATTTAGAATGCTTTGGCAAAAGGCCAGTCTTAACTACTATAGAGACTTTAAATACTAGGGTTTGGATCATAACTTAAGGTGCTTATAGTATGAGGACTCCCACAGATTTTCTTCCAGAGCATGCAAACAAAGGTTTTTTGAGACAGTGGGTTCTGGTGTCAAGTTTTTATGCAGTGATACTCTGGAAGAATCTGTGGAGGATATGGGAGAACTTGGACTCTCTCCCACCCCATTTGGAAACAAGTTGTGAAATGCAGATTTGCAAAAACTTTATGGTGATGTTTAGATGGAGATGCTTTTTGAAAAGGGAAATAATTGTCTTTTTTGTTTCTGTAACACGACCAATGCATGCGCACTGAGAATCTCAATGAATCATTTCTGGCAAGGGTCACATACCTGCTACCAGTTAGCAGCAGCTGATGTCAGTATCAGAAAGCCCTTTTTTGGAAGAGGTAGGACAACTGTATTTTGAAAGTACTTACACTTTCTTAGAAGCTGCAATTATACAGTGCTGATGACATTCTCTACAATGGTGCTGGGTATTTTTTGTGGTTTACTTATGTTTCATTCCACAGAATGTGTGGAGACAGACCCTGCAGGTAAGCCAAAATGCAGGTTTCTCTCTGCATGACCTCTTTTTCTATAAGGGAAATTAGAATGATCAGAAGTAGAGGAACTGAATGTTTTAGTCTTAGACCAAGGGCTAATCCTCTTGTAAAAATTAGACTGCTCAGACGTATTAGATGCATTTGTGTTCTCTATGTGCTCTGTGTGTCCATATTTCCTTGTGTGGAGAATCACTGGCAGAGATGTTCAAACTTAAATGAAGATGCACTAACTATTCTGAACTGCTCAATCATGTTCTCCTATTGGCACTTTTGTAAAGTTCCATTGACTTCAGTAGGACTCATTGCAAGTACAAACAGCTTTTTAATGCAATAATGAATACTTTTATATTCAATGTTACTTTCAACTCTAGTCTCTCATTCATAGAGTAAGAGAGAACAAAAACTAGAAAACAAAATCTAATTAATCTAAGCGTATTGGTTGCTAGTTAAAATTCACCTGTCCTGGGTTGTCCATTTATCATGATTATGGCTGAACAACCAAACTAAGAAAGGTGCTGCTTCTTCATTTGATGCAAAATGATGATTTATTGCCCTGGTTTTAGTACTGGTTAAATCTAATGGACGTTTCTGCATGACAAATCACTCATCTTCAAAGTAAAATTAGACATGTTTTTCTTTCATGTAGAACATTTCACAGCAATTCATGGAATCCAGAAATCTTGTATCACTAAATAATTGCCAGAGCACTGGCTGCATATATAAATTTAAAGAACATGTGTGCATATTAATGTTTTAATAGTCTCCCATTTGTAAAATTATGTAAATATCTTAATTTGATCTAATCTGTTTGCAAGCTGCATTTTCCTTCATGCTTATAAATTCCATGTCACAGATCTGAAAAATACATATCATGATAAATAATTGTATTCTTCTTCCATTCATTGTATCTAAATATAAGAGTAGCATAAATATTAACAAGGTACACTTACACCATAGGGAGAAGAGCAGTAGGGCATGTACTCAAGGGCATGTACTACATTGTTAGATTACATGGCCCTTGTATACCTGTTCCATCTTTAATTAGTGGATTCTATAATTAGTAATAGTACTTCCCACCTGAAGAAACTCCTGGAGTGAGTTTCAGTCTATTAACTCAGCCTGGTATATACATTTTGTAATCTGGAGTGTAGTGGAACAAATATTCGCAAGGCAGGCACTGACATCTATAATAAAATACTTTAAGAAAAAAAAACAACACCTACTACTTTTTTTTTTCTTTTTCTTTTTTTTTTTTTTTAAAAGAAGATATTTTAGTATTACTACTAGTCATTTGCTTCCAGGCATCTCTTTACAGAGATCCTCCTGAGTAATCTCACAATACAGTCAGCTGCTGGGTTAGAGTCTTGATGCTACCTTTTTAACATAGCAACAGAAGCTCTGTGGATTTCATAAAGGAGAATCAGTCTTCAAATGCTCGGACTCCAACACCAAAAAGATGATGTAAATTCTTCCATAGATTTCTGTGGAAGTCTGGTTGCTTTATTATGCTAACATTGTTGTAGTAGCATATGTTTTAATCTACTTCTAGGCTCTTTTAGTGATCAGAAAAACTTCAGGCAGACGGTGTTCTAATTAAACCATTTGCTGTAAACTCAGCTAATTAATCCTTTGGTTGTGGGATTAGGCATTTGTGTTGGAACTGGCGTTTGCAGAAAACCTCATGCTTCAAATGTTTGTACTTTGGCCTCTCTTTTCCTTGCGCACAAAGTGTTTTATTGTTAGTAGTAGCACTATACAACTATATAATAGTAGTATCAGCAGGCCAGCCTTGGGACCTGTTTTATTGAGTGCAGTGCTACAGAAGGGTTCATACAGTGAGATGCAGGACAAAAAAGACTAATCCACTGAGAAGCTGGTCTGGCATCTAAAGTCTCTTTTCGTGGTCTTGGACAGTAGAGAGTACAGGAATCAGAGCAAGCTCTGAATGAGGTAAGGGACAGTGATTTGGTGCTGATCTGTCTGGTTATGCTGGCAAGAACAAGTGTCCTGGCAAAGATAATGCTGGTGTAAGTGGTATAAGAGAGCTGGACCAAGTGAAAGGGAGTTAGTTAGAAGGCATTTAGTTAGTTACCTGATCTCCCACCTGAGTTCCTCTCACCTCTGACTTTTCCTTATTGAATTGTCTTCCTTTGCATCACAGGCCATCGTTCATTGATGCCCCTGAGTAACAATGTGATCTGGTCAGAGAACGGGTCACCTGGACACTGTCTTGCTACTGCGATCAGCAGTAGGCTGTGGTGATGAGATGCAAGTGCAAATGGAAAGGACCTGTGCTGCATTCCTGTGGTACAGGGATCTTGGTTTCATGTGAGAAGCAGTTATCTGTGAAATGATGCAGTTGACTTAGTTCAGTATTTCAGTATCTTTCAGTGTTTCAGATTCAGTATTGTTTCAGTGCGTTCAGTGAATTGATATAATTATTTTGTGTAGTCCCTTTAGTCTCAGGCCAAGAGCTTAGAAATCCAGTGAAGTTGCATTACTACTTTTTTGTTCTTTGAAGCTATTGGATTCATTCGGATAATGCATTTCAGTCTTTAGAGTCAATAAGGTGGTAAATTTAAATGAAAGTTTGGAATCTTATGCCACTGTTTCATTGTTAGTGCTTGGCTGAAAGTCACAATTACAGCAAGGCTCGTAATAAAACTTGATAACAAAACAGCAGCTCAAGTGAGAGGCTAGAAAGATAAATGAAAAGAAGGTGAAATAATTAGCTGTCTGAGAGTGATCTGGCAAAAAAGCATCTCAGGGTAACAAATTACTACTATGGAAAGCAATCCTTTATGTGCAAGGAAGGGTAAAACAATAACTACTAATACTTGTTACAGAATCCCTCACTGTTCAGATATAAGCCTAATTTTACTGTTTGCCGGTAAAACAGTTGCATCTGTTACAAAGGGGTGTCTTCCTGGTGGCACACACTGCCTTTGGGGCCAGTCTCTTTTTGAATTCCTCATAGCTTTTTTAAAATGTTTTTGAACAAAATTATTTCTTCCCATAGCTTTTTTTTTTTTTTTTTTCCTTTCTTATCCAGGACGTAATCTGGTGTTTCATCTTAATTAAACTAAATGCTGTTTCACTTCTTTGGAGATACAAATGGCTTGGTTAGACAAGGTTTTGTCATCTGTATTAGCCTACTTAAAAACTCTCTGCTGCAGCACAAAATAACCTTCTCCTTTCCTTCCCCCTTGGTATGATATTGTGCATGTTTCAGCATGAATTGTTTTCTCCACTGAACCTTCATATTTTATACCACAAAACATACTGATACGGGGACAGGATACCCAACATTTCCCATCTGCAGTGGGGCAGATCCTGCTTCCTCTAAGTTCATTCCTTTTGGGATAGTAAAAAATATCCCAGGATGGATTAAACGTCAGTATATTCTGCCTCACCTGAGAGAGGCTGAATGAAATTTTGTTTTGTGTTCTTACTCTCCAATGCAGGGAATAGGAAGGGAAAACAGCCCATGCTTCTGGAAGCTGTTCTGTGTCTTCTGTAGAATCAGGCAAAGCTCCATTTGGTACTTTCCAGGGTTTTCAGGAAGGTGGAATCATGTAGAAATCAAAAGATCATTAAAAGTTCAAGTGGAAAAGCTAATGAGCAGTTGGAGGGGCTTTGCTAGACTTGGTAGATGAATATTTAGCTGCATGAAGTACAGGAGGATATTTGGTCCCAACTTTGCAAACGGTGCAGGAAAGAATCTATACCTTGTGACAGATCACTGAGCAAACATGGTAGTAGAAGAGATTTGAAAGCCTCTACGCAATCTCTATGGCAACAATCAAGTATATGTACTTATCTTTTTGGTCCTTGGATGAGTGGTTGAAGGATTCATTTTGCTTTTCATCTTACTCTCCATGGGCACTTCTGTTATCACACACGTATAGAAGTTTTCTGTAGTGGTTCTTTGTCAGTAATGATGGGAGTGTACACAGTAGTACAGGTCTATATTTACATTACGGAAGGGATTTTTTCCTTTTTAACTGAAGATTATTTCCATTTATGTCCACAATATTTACACAGATGTATACAGTTGCATTTGGGATGGTGTTTCAGCACTTGCTGCATTTCCAGCCTTCAGTCAGTTCTAGCTATTTTTCAGCATAAATCATAAGTATCAAATGATGTAAAACTAGAAAACTTTGGAATTCATGGTGTTCTGATCTGTAACTAAGTATGCAGAGCAGGACAGGACCACTGTTCCAACTGTTGAAATCTGCCTGGCCTTCTAAAGAACCATCTTGGCTTTGTGTCAGAGAGCTATGTGGAATCTTTGCAGACAGTATGTGTTTTCTGATCAAAAATGAGAAAACACTGCAAAATACATTTTACAGATGCTCAGTGTGAAAGACCATGCTCATGCATGTTGATGTTTAATTTCCAAACTGTGGAGATGAATGCCCCTTGGATTTGCCTGTGGGAGGAGAATTTTACAGTTTCTTATAAAAGTTATATAGATACCAGATTCAATTATGAACTCTGAAGAAGGAAACTGTATGTTTATTACAGAAACTCGAAGATACACAGTAAAGCACAAGGTTTTGGTTTTGACTGTTGGTTGCATCAACAAGAATAAAATTAAATATATATTTCAGAGAATTTGACCAATAAACCATCACCTCTTAACAACTTCCCTGTTTTTAACTGAACTATTTATTAGTGTTGATAAAAATTTTCTGGACAAGAGAAGGTCTCTTGCTTGTCTGTAAAATGCAGCATTGGGTAAATAGTACTGAGAAGTGATAGCCTGCTCATCTGTTTCCTGCCTGCTTTTTTTGGAGTAACAAAGGATACGGAGTTCACAATGGATTCCAGAGTACCTTCTGCTGCTGCTCCAAGAGATCCTTTGTCTTAACCTTCTTTCCTTTTGAAGGGAGATGGTGTGTGTTTGCTTTCAGATTTTAATTTGAACACTTTAGCACAGTTCTATTTGAAATGGAAAGAAAAGCATTACTGCTAGTAGATAAGGGGACAGTTCAAGCAGAAATAGTCCCTTAAGCATACAACAGGCAACAGAAAGATTAGTCAGAAATTTCTCCAGAACAAAGTAATCCCCAAGAATCCTCCTTGTTCAAGAGCCCACCATACTAACCTAACAAAATGTTGCTTCTCTTAAGCAGGGTCTCATTTCTCTGTTTTCATGAATTTAGATCCTCTTCCCCCCTCCCTTAGTGCCACTTTGACTTTGAGTAACGTTTGCAATCTTTGAAGGGGACAAAGTGTCACTTTTCAGAATTTTGACAGGATGAGTCACTGGTCAGTCAGTAGAGCAATGCCCTAAAGGCATGTCTCAAAATTCCAAATTTTGACATTCATTCCCAGGGAGCAGACTGAAGAAAATACACTAAATGTACTGTGTATGTGCTCAGGTAAATGAAGAAACTCTTCCGAAACCAGTGGTGTGTAACGGGGCAGGGGGGAATTAAGATGATAGGAGAAAAATTAGGCTAAGCTATGTTTTAAAGCTGATGTACATATCTTGATGCATGTCAGAAACTAGTCTTAACTTTTATGTGGCATTTTATCAGGATTCTGAATTCGGCGTTTGCATTATGCCACAGAACTCCCTAGCTTGTAGAGGAATTTGTCTAAGAGGATTTGTGAGTTACAATTCATGCCTAAAGCTATGCTTGTCCATCAATAGACTGTGGGTAGCTCTGTACTTATACTTCTGCAGTTAATTAGCTGGGTTTTTTATAGGTTCAGGAGTTCTTGTGCTATTTCCATTGCTCTCACTACTTAAAAGTAATAAAATGTTGTAACAAAACTTTAGAAGTAGTAATGTTTTGATAGATGGATGACATTAGTATTTGAAACAGCAATACTAATTTGTATCTTCCCTATTTGCTGAACATTTGGATTAAATCTTTTTCTCGTAGTCATTTAATATGCTGAGTTTTAGACATTCACAGCTCGATTCTCTCTCCTGCCCCTGAGGTTGCCAATGTTATATTTTTCCAATTTGAGTTCTGTATGTTTCTAGTTTAATGACACTGTTTCTTGATCTCTGATGCATTTTTATGGATTTAATCCACTGAAATGCTGTAAAATAGTATTTATTGACTCATATTGATGCTGCATACTTCACTTCCATAGACTTATTTTTAACTCCCTCCCTCCCCGCACCCCCCCCCCCCCCGATTTATATTTTGACCTGTTTTCATTCAAGCTGCCAAAAAGGAAGGAAAAGAAAAGATTACTGAAAGGGGCTCAGAGAAAGTATGGTAGAAAGACAGACAGATGCCTTCCCTTTCTCCTTCTGTAAATCTCTTCTCGGAAGTATTGTATCCAGACTGGTGATGCAGGTACAAACAAACACTCTTCTCTGGATCTGATCTTTCCCCTGAAGTAATGTAATGTAAACAAGTACTGCTCAGAAAAAAAACCACCCAAACCACTCCACTGTGGTACATAGGCCATCTCATGAGTATTCTTGTTCCTTCCTTCTACCAGGCAGTGAGACTGAGTTGCAAATCAATACTTGCACTTATTTTAGCTAGACCACACATTGGTCTTATGATGCTGATTAATCGTGTTACACTACCTGTTCTTTCAGAATTTGACAGCTGAGATTTTGGAACTCCTAATCAGATCCTTCAGTCAGGAGCCTTTGCAATGTTTAAAATTTGGGTCTGAACAAGTATAGATGGCTTATTGAAGGAAGCAGTATTGTTAACAGACCACATTTGGGAATAACGCATTTCTCTCTATGCTATTTTAAAATGTTTGATCTTATTAAAGGAATGCTTCAAATTTGATTACTGTTCTGTTTGCTCACATAACTCATGCATGCGACATGCCTGGGGAAATTATACACAGTGGTTTGGAAGCTTTATGTCACTGTGTAAAAATACTATTTTGTGAAAAGTATAATTCTTTAAATGCTTTTAGCCTTATATTTTAATAAGTCGATGCTATTGTTCCTGATTAACTATAGGACATTGGGTTTTTTTCTTAATTTATTCTTCCCAACGCAGGGGAGGGTGGGGGGGTGGTATTCTTATATTTAATCCATGGAGGATTAAACAAAACACAAAAACCAGTGCAATAGATCATCAAGAATTTTCACAAAATTCAGGGGTCTACCTCTTCCAAAAAAGTTCTAAATTGGAAGAGATGATTATGCAAAATTTTAGAAGTGCTGCATTATATTTTTTCATTTCTGAATTATTAACCAGACATTGATTGAATATATGACAGTGACTTAGAAGGGTACGGGCAACTGAACTGCACAGCTGAGTACATCTCAGTGTGATTCAGAAATTTAATCTATGTTGGTGAAGTTGTGCTTTGTCAAAGCCCACTTCAAAAGTATGTACTTCATGTGAGTGAGAAGTCTGTGCTTCAGCAACAAGTTTAGGACAGTCAGCTGTGCAGGTTGAAATTACAGTATTTTCAGCCCTTCAGGTTGTGAAAGACCCTGCTGGGCAGATTGTCCCAAGCATTCTGTTCACGTGTTGGAAATTCTGATGTTTGCTGTAGGTTTGTGACATTCATACCTAAGTACTTTTTGAAGAAAGAATATTGAGGATGGCTTATAGAGAGAAGTTTTCTTTGTCTCCTTTTTGTCCTCATTACCAACACGTCCCCACTAATGATTCACAAATGCCTTAAAACACATTCATCCAAATCTGGTACATAGCCATCAAAAAAGGAGACAAATGAAATTTCTCAAAACTGTGTGTAGTAAGCAAGCAAAACATCTGGTTAAAAATGTGTATGTTGATTTACCAGTTAGGCTTTAGACACTGTGACGTGGGAGAGCTTCCATTTACTAAGCTTAGTTACTTTGTCACTGCTGCTCCATTTAGCTGGATTCTTCCTAGTGGAAAAAAAGGAACATTAAAAAATGGAACATTACACTTTAGTCTTATTATTTATCTGTGTATGAAAAGGGGAGGGGAGCAAGTCCTAAATGCAAATAGCCACAGACCTTGCCTTGAAGAAGACTACTTTCTATTAAATGCATAAGATTGAAAGCAATAAATTAAAAGGCTTATTGAAATTCTAACCATTGTTCCCATTCTCATTTTACATTAATCTGCAAAATGGGCTCTTTCTTAATAGAGCTCCAAGAAATTGGTGGTGGTATATTCCTTGCCTGGGTAAACTGTTGCCATTGCAAGGGGTTTGGCTGTTTATTTTATTTTACCTCTCTGAGTTGAGTAGCATTGCTGAGGACCCCTTTCTTTTCATCCTCTCTCTTCTGCTACTTTTTTAAACTGGATCAATGGATGGAAACTTCTAATTTTATGATTGATGAAGCCTCAAAATGGGATCTCCTGTTAAGACTCAGAATACGGGGAAAACTGTGCTACCTTTTGTCGTCTTTCCCCAGGCCAGAGGTCAGTTGGTCCCCCAGCTGGAGGTCAGAACAGTCAGATTCATGGGTTAAGGCTGAGTATCATGCAGTGTGGCTGTAGACAGAGGCGTGCAGAGGAACTGGAAACGTTAGGCTGCAAAAGAAATGAATGTATTTGAGAAAACAGGAGTTGTGAGAGTATGAATACAATGGGAAACCATTAGCAGGTGAAACTCCTCTTAGATCAACTTTGCCTCTGAGTCTCTGGCATACAAAAAGATCATGTCACACATTACAAAAGCAAAGCTCTACAGTTCTTTGGACTTCCTGACTAAAGTATAGATTAAAAATACAGGCATGTAGTAATAACATGGCGATTCCTCACTCCGATGGTCTCTGTTAGGGCTGCAGGTATTTTGCAGCTCATAGAATCTGTACTATTGCTGAAGAAATAAAAAATATTTTTTTCACTGCATGTCTTGTAGCATATGCCTGATCATGGCATAATCCATTGTCTGACTCGGTGCAGGTAGGTCTAATGAAACACTCCTTGCAAATTAGCCCAGTGGCTATTTTATAAAAAGTCAGTATCAACTTGCATTCAACCTGTGCTGTAACAGGCTGTGAGAATGCTGCAGATTGGCAAAACTAAGGATCTTGCAGGTCTTTTTCCTTTCATTACACCAGGAATTAAATTCCATCTCAAACCCAGATATTCTTGCAAAACAGATAACTCGGAAGTATTATGAAAGCTTCAGATCCAGAGTACATTGAATATATGATGTAAATGTCTGGAGGCTGTTCTTTAAAAGAGTTTTGACTTCCATTTCTCTTCTAAGTTAGAGTGCTACTCAATGCTGTTATTTTCATGACTCATAAAGGTGCGTAACAGCTATTGCCTTTAGCAGCATATTAGTAGTTCATTCTGTGGTACTCTATTCAATAATAGCTCTGCCCAGTGCATCGATGAAAAGAAAATACTGGAAGAACTGCCATTACTGCCTGAGGGGATTCCTTCTCTTAACCATCCTTCATATGAGAGCTGGTAAGCTGCAAACTTTCTCCATCTTCTGTTTTCATAAAAGCAATTGGCAAGACTGGTACTCAGAATTGCTCAGTCAGAGTTTGGAGGTTCCCCTCAAAGATGGGTGACCCACCAAGACTAACTGAACTCCAACACTCACTTTGAAATTAGAGTTTTCCTTTTATCAGGTAAGATTCAGTCACAGGTTCTTCTTCCGTCAAGTGCAGCGTTAATGAAATGGCACATCTCCCTGCTCTCTCTCTGCATGAGGCTTGCTCTTCCGCTTAGTGCTACAAGGGCAGATTTACAGCGAACCTCAGCCAGTTCTCTGGCTTTGCATGAAAGACTTGCAAGTGTTATGATGTAAACATCTGGTTGCCTTGTTTTTGAGATACACCACCTTTTACACTGATCAGCTGAGCAGGTGAATGTCTTCCTTCTAGAACTGACATTCTCAATAACAGGTGGTTGAAATTTCCAAGCAGTTAGTTAAAAGCTACTGCTGAAATCTCACCCAGTAGGTGGAAACAAGTTTAGAGCCTCCAAGGAGGACTGGTAGACAATCCTGCCAAGCTCAGTAAGTTTTATAAACATGCTAGCAAGCATTCAGTATGCAACTGTTGTGTAATAATGAGACTTGGGCACATTTTTTCTTCAAAATACAGTGTTAACAGTGTCTCTGGCAGCTGTTCATGAATTTTCACTAAAGTCCAGCTGGGAAGAAAGGGCATGGTAAGATGCAGTGAGGAAAAGCAGGCACTGGCACCTTTCCTCTGTGTGATAGCTTGAACCTGGAAAGTCTTGGTCGTAGCACATAAGCCCTCATGTAATGTCATCCTTTGATGGACAAGTAATCCTCAAGCACAGCCTGCACCTCTGCTGTAGGGCTCTCCAGCTCTCCTGATCACAATATTCTATTCCAAAGGGATTAACGGAAGGGATGTCTGGCACCTCTGCTGAGTCAACTAAATGCCAAAGATGAGGATCTGATTTGAAATATCTTTATTCACACTATCTTATGCATAATGATTTGGAATAAAAAAAATGTAAGTGTTTTAACATACTGAGTAGCTGCCACTGGTGATGAATTGTGTTTACAAGCTACCATTCAACATGATGTGCAT
The DNA here is from genome assembly GCA_034782735.1 of Sagittarius serpentarius. Classification (NCBI taxonomy): domain Eukaryota; kingdom Metazoa; phylum Chordata; class Aves; order Accipitriformes; family Sagittariidae; genus Sagittarius; species Sagittarius serpentarius. Next base: position 30,022,288 of record JAVKLA010000088.1, read on the forward strand.
AAGCACCTTCCTTGGCTGGCAGTAATCGCATTCCTCAGTGGGACTAATCCAGTGCTGAAGTTTCTTGCAGAATTGAGGCTGCAGTCGTTTAGCCATTTCACCTGGAGAACTTAGGTAACATAGGAACTTTCTTCCCTAGTGGTGTTTTCTGGAAGAACATCAAGTTGCAGTATATGTATCATCCTTCAACTATTTGGCTTAGTAGAAATCAATAAGTTCATATCCTCAGCTGGAACAAATAAATCAATTAATAGGCAAAAAAGGGCAAAGTCAATACAAAACATAAAACAGTGTTTGCCTAATTGAAGTGTCCTGTGCACCTCAAAATTATTTGTTGTCTAAAATTAGTGAATAGCAGTTCCTGGTCTGCCATAGGAAGAAAAAAAAAAAAGAGCAGACTCCCATCATCTGAAATACCAAGTTTAAAAGTAGTATCCTTGTTGATTAGGAAACCTGAGAACATGTAACCACAGCAAGCTTCAGAGGTTGTCTTTCCTTAACTGTTAAGCCCAAATCCTGCTGACCTTGGAGGAGCTTTAGGCTGTGTTTCCATGTGTGCGAAGTGTTCTTGAACAATTTTCCCGATATGTCAGGCCTGAGCAAATTTTCCATTAATTTCAAGCAGTCTTCATTCCCCCTGCTGTTTCTCTTCCTTCAGAGCACACCTATTTAAATGTAGCTTTTACAACAAGATCTTGTTGTTTGTATCTTGGCTTCCCTATATATATTTTACAATTGATCTGAGCAGTGATACAGAATATGGAACTGACACTTCCTCACACCTCTGTATTAATTGCGAGTAAGATACCTCTAGTTTCTATTTCTGTTCTGCTAACCCTTTAATAAGACTTATCTTTTTCCTACTAATCTCTTTGGATATTTTGGCAGAGAAGAAAAATAGGGCAGGAAATAGGAAGGAAGCAAGTAAGCAGTCATGTAGTGATTATCATTACTATCCACAGTATTTGTTATGACAGTAGCAAATAAAAAAATTGCATAAACGTAGCCATGCTATAGGATATATTATGTGTTCTTGCTGTGTTCATTGTTGGATACGAGTCTTAATTTTTCTTTATATCTTGTGCCTGCTAAGGTAAGCAGTAACACTAACAATACCGTGCATCAGCTTAGCTGGTTTACCTGGTTTTGTTTTGATTTGTTTTTCCTGAAATATGTAGTTATGCTGATAGCTTCAGGAAAAGACTCTAATGTAGGAGTTATCTCAGTATATAAGTGACATCTGTCAGCATGATTATTCTTATTTTGATACAGCATCGTTTATACTCTTTTGTTTGCGGGAAGATAAATTGCTACAACTTTCTAGCATGGACAAGAACTCCATTTGGCAAGTTCTAATGTGTGTGAGCTTCCTAAAATGTAAGGATGGGAAGGCAGCTATTATCAAGCTGAAACTTGCTAAGCCTCAAAATAGAAACTGAAAGCAAGTCAGATGCCAGGTCATAAAACTACCATAGTTTTAAAACTGGTGGGTTTTAAGTTCCTTGTAGCTTCTGCTGTAAGAAAGATTCACTAAGAGAGGAAGTAATTAGATGCTACTTCATTGAAATGTCTGCCTGGACAGATTTCCACATCCTGTGGTAACATGAGATTTGGAAATCTTTTGATGTAAATAGCACTGATGCTGGTTCTTTAAAGGTTTCATTGTGAAGGGAGGTCTTGTGGAACAGTTGTCCTGCAGACCAAGTGTAGACTGATGGTTGAGGGCAGTCAGGTGGAAGTGAAAAATACAATTTTAAATCCTTACACCAAATCAGGGATCACTGATAGCCAGTGACTACACAGCTGACTTCCTGGAAAGAGTGTGCCTCATTCCTTCCTGTTACTTGAGCCCCCAGCTATGCTAAGGGTGGTTTTCTCTGTGTGGTCCAAAAGTTGTACCATATGATTTATTTTTTCCTGATGGGAAATGACTGAAACTACATGCAAGACGGACAGACAAACACCCAGTTTCCATGAGGTGCAAAATGAATTTCTGACACAAACTTACTTCACAGGAAAACTCTCGGGAAACTTCATTAAGTATAGCAAGTAAACCTGAAAAAGAATCCCTCTGGTCTTTCACTTGCAACATTTTTACCTTTGGTAACTCCTTTTACACCAAATAGTGACTTGAGGTTGATAGTTCCATAATTTATAATATTTTATTATTATTATTACCAAGCAATATTGATTGAAGTAAATATTTGATACTGGAATATCAGTGTTACATCATCCTAGTGTATTTTCCTATAGTATCTGTACTGAATTGACTGCTTTTCTGATTAAACAGAAAACTGAATTTGATTTTAGGAGTTGAGACCCAATGAATTTGCATGTGATCCAAAGTCACTTAAGTTGATCTGGATTTTTTTTTTTTTGGCAGTGCTAAGGTATGCAGCTGTGGATTTTTTTTTTTTTAATATTGCAAACCAAATAACCATATCCAGCCACTGAAACTGCTTGGATTGAATCAGAATTGACTATTACTTTTTTAGTCTTCAAATATATTTTGATCAATGATCTATGCCAGCAAGGGAGACTCTTTAAGGCGCTGTGGAAAACAAAAAGCAAATAAAGTAGGAAGTATGCAAGTAAAAATAAATGTCTCGCCTTTGGTATTGCAGATTAATAAGTCCACCTGGTCTGTATCTGGTAATACTTTAGACTGTCTAGTTCAGTTGGTAGGGTTTGGGTTTTTTTGGTTTTGGTTTTTTTTTTCTGAACATGTCAGTGCTTTCACAGAACTGGACAAATGCATTCTCTGCTATTCACTAACTAGGAGCTGTAGAACAAGGCTTGTGTCTAAATGACACAAGGGCAGCAGCGCATTTAGCAGAATATTGGTCCTCTGGCTACCAGCCATTTGATCCCTATATAACACAGAACAGTGATGTGAAGGCTCCCTTTTACGAGCCCTTTCTCATTGTTTCGGGTATGCAAATGTATGTGCAGACCTCATCTAGGGTATACAGATGATACTGCTTCATTCTATTCTTATTAAAGCTTGTCTGGCTCCTGAAAGTTCTTCTTTCCCATATATTAAACATGATTATTTATTTTATGAGAAACCTTTTTCCTACCTGATAAATGTGTAAGTGTTGCTGCGTGGGGTTCTCTGCTCCCACAGCTGTGCTGCATCTCCGTGGGCCAGCTTTCAGCCCAGCAAATGTAGCACTCCACAAACTGCATGCATCTGGGGAGTGGGTAAATGCACAAATCCAGAAAATGGCAACACTGATCTTTGCAAAAAGTTGTGAGCTTTAAACTTTAAATAGTTGGGTGGGTTTCTGAAAATCACTGAGGTATTATCTCTTTTTGGTATTCATTGAAATGTGTTAATCATTGGGTTTTTTGGGAACCTTATTATCCTGGTTAGTATTTTTACACATATTTCCCATTCACTTCCTTCAGGGGTTACAACTATATCAATATAATTATATACTTGCTGAATGGCACAAAGTTTCAGTGGGGTAAGACTTTCCTGGCAAGAGCAAGGCTATGTTGTTTACTTACAGAAATCAGACTATTTACATTGTTAACAGTGTTTAAAGTAGATAGTTAGAGATGCCACTGTTTGTGTATAAATGTTTTATAATTAATTGGAAGTACACTTGAGGAAAGCTAAGCTGATAGGATCATAACCATAATGCTGGTTTGTTGTACTGATTGGCACATTGTGTGTCTAATTGTTTGTTGATATGGCATGGTTCACAGATGCATTTAATGATTCCCACTTGGGTTGCCTTGCTTTACATTGATCTTCCCAGACACATGGGAGGATGAGATGTGAAGGATGTGGTTTAATTAGGCTACAACTTTATTAATGTATCTCATCTGGGAGCTCTTCAGCAATAACTTATAAAGTACAGGTCATGATGTCTTGAGTTACTGCCAGCTGGTAGAAGTTAGCATTTGGCTCCACAGGCTTTTGCTGGGCACATGCTGCATCCCCATCATGTGAGGATTAAAGCGCTTGGGGTTTCTTCGCATGGTAGTAAGTGTTGGAATGTGACCTTATTCCCCAATTCCTAGTTCTTTCTCAATGTGGAACCAGGTCTGTCTTGATAAGTGGTCTGCACTGTGTAACTGCTAGAAGGGCACCCATTATTCATGAGATTTGTCCTGCCCACAGTTTCTGGATTGCTAATAGTTAATAACTTTTACAAAATATGTTCCTTGAGTGGAGGGAATACCCCCTTGCTCCAAAATGGCTCAAATCAGATAAGATTATGGTAAGTAATCAGTAGTCACTGATTTTTATTGTTGCTTTTCCTGTCCATAACTTACACATCTTTGGGTTTTGTAAACCTGTAAAGATCTGACATAACTTCTCCACTGCAGTATTTCAGATCAATTCAGTCAGTATTGTAGAAAGGGCCTGAGGCTGTCTCAAGTATTTGTGACATATGTACAAGATCTCATACAATGTTTTCACCCAGATATCTAAATAATCCCTGCATCTGGCTGCTTCTCACCACTGGAAATTTTAAAAAGGGCAGAACTGGCCACAGTGCTGGCACGCTGCTGACACAGAACTGGCCTCGTGTCATTCTTCTGCTTTGAGCTGCAGTGAGATGGAAATAGACCTGTGGGCCTTCCGTACCTAGCCATAACTGCTCAGCGCTCATGCTACCTTGTAAGGAGTCCCTGTGCTAAAAAAGATAGGAGTCATCTGCTTCTGGTCAGTACTGACATACAGGGTGTCAGATCTTTGCTGCTCCCTCCTTATTGCAGAACTTCGTATAAGTCTTTCCATGCAGGTTTTTATTCAGCTTGGTGGATATGACCCCTCTTGTAGTATCACCAGATACTTCCTGGTGCTGAATTAGTTTGTATTGTTGATTTGCGCATGAGGGAATGGCTCAAGCTGAAGGTTATAGGTCTACATACCACTGCAAGATATAGAAGAGTCAGTGATTGCTGAGCACTGCTGCCTGCTTCCCTGCCCTCGTCCCCTGCAGCCATTCTTGTCATCCCAGCAAAGGGAATAATTAAATCCTACTCAGTTTTTCCTGTTAATCCAGATATAGCCTGCAGCCTTGCTTTTGACGTAGGAGGATTGTGTTTTAGGATCCATTTTCAATATATGCTATGCTGTTCTGTTTTCCTGGATGCAGAGCAGTATGTACAGGTTTGGTTTCAGGAAGAGACAGTGTTTTTCACGTGCTATTTTAAATTATTACATGCTTCCACTAAGAGTAGCAATTCCTATTTGTTCTGTTTCTTCTGGAAGGACTGCTGTTGGTGACTTTTTAAAATAATTTGTATTGAACTGTAGAGTATAAACGTATATAGCGGGAAAACTATTTTTAAAATATCTTTCATGTTTAGTTCAGAAGCAGATCTTGTTATGTGAGAATGAGAAGGAATTTGGATGAAAAGTATGCCTGATGTCTGAATATGCCTATAAAGTATATGAAAGACTGCAGGAATAGACATTTGCTTCTTCATAAGCATAAAACCTTTGCCACTTATTCTTTTATTTGTACAATGCCAAAAGCAACAGAGTAGACTGGTTGTATCGTTTACATGCTGTTTCTACACAAATGTTTAAGAAAACAAATTGGATTACCTAATTACGAAGAGGATTTAAAACCAGAGTCTTGGTTCTTCTGCTGTGCTTCCAAATTCTGTTGTCTCTGTAGCATTGGCTTGATAGAAGAATAATTTGCATGTGAACTTGTTTAGTGCAGTGATGCTGCTTCTTGTACTATGTATGGTTAATTAGGAGTCTGGGATGGTATGCAGCTCATGCCTTGTTTGTTCTCAGTTGGCCTGTGCTTGTGTAAACTGTTAGAAAATGCTACACAAGCACAATTCTTTTGGAATTAAGGTAACAGTTAAATTGCAAATAATTTAGTCTTTTAGTCTCTGAGATAAAGATCTTCAGCTGTGAGTTTGCTGGGTGACAAGTCTCCCATTGGAAAGAGGGGTGAGTTCCCTTTCTGTGAGTAATTTAAATTACAGATAAATTAATGCTATGAAAAAATAATCATAAAGAAATTCTGCACTGTTTTCACCTTGGTTTTGTTCTTTGACTACTTGTATTCTTAAAAGGTTTTGCTTTGTAATAACTTCTGTAGTAGTGAAGCTATGACTGTTGGTGTATATGTTTGCATTGTGTCTAAATATTTCTGGAATGCTAATAATTTTTTCAAAGAGCATTAATATTATTACCAGTTACAAGGCAACAGTGAGACATGATCTCTCACAAAGAATTAACTTTTTTGCTCTATTGCAGTTTTCCCATTTAATGATGTAATAGTTTAGTGAACAGCTTAGTGCACTAAAAACCAGTATATTTTACCTTTAGACCTCTTTGCTGCTCTGTGGCCTTTGTTAGCTTTGGTGGTTTTTTAAGAGCATCTGCTACAAGTATAGATGGAGACATTGCTAGCTAGAGCAGCTGTTGTGTCCCAATGTGTTTGAATCTATTTTGCCTTGATCTGGGAATCTCTTTTTTTGTTTGTTTTTGGTGGTTTGGGGGTGTGTGTGTACCATTGCCCCAAGTAACTGTTGCAGTCTGCCAGTGATTTCCTTCATTAGGCTTTTAATCCTTTAGCTATAAAAGGCAAATAACTTTTTAATTACAAAAGAATCATTTGAAGGGAAGCAATTCTGCATTTCACAGAAAGGGGAATGAGCGGCTAGACAGAAGGTGGAGCCAGACTCCTCCCAGAGATGTGTAGTGAAAGGACAAAAGACACAAGTTTCAGCAAGGGCAATTTCAATTAGATATCAGTGAAAAGTTCTTCGAACGGAGGATGGTCAAACATAAGGTTGGGGGCCAAGGGAAACGTTCAGCCTCCCGCATTCTTGGGGGACTGGACAAGGCCCTTGTCTGATCTGATTTCAGAGCTAGCCTTCCTTCAAGTGGCCCCTAGAGGTCCCTTCCTGCTGAACTTGTTTTAAGATTCTTAGTTAAAACAGAAGAGGCAGACTCACCTCTATCATGTTATTGAGGATAAATCACACAGACATCACCCACTTACAATGTGTGAAGTTGGAATCTGCCACATCTGTGCTGCGTCCAGTGTTCTCTATTGCCTTAGTGCGGCTGTGCTAGACTTCAGGGGAAAAAGATTTGATGGCAATTGTTTCTTTTGAAACATAGATTGTGCCTATGTCTTAGCCAATTTATGGTACTTCTAGTGCATAATTGTAATGTCCAAATCCGAGCAGTCTCCTCCCTTATTTTGAACTGATGCCTCAAAACTATTAATAGACTTTCCAGCTAATCTTTTATTCAGTAAGCTAATCTAGAAGACAGTTGTAAAGTACAAATAAAACAGCTCATGATTAACCTTCATTGTACCACACTGCAGACATCTGACTGTAGTAGCTCATTTCAGTTTTTGCAAAGAAAATATGAGACTTAAAAATGGATTTTCAACTATAAGCGCTGATGTCCTGTCTAGAGATTTGTATTACCACAGAGGGGAAAATAATGTAAATTTTCTTCTCTTAGCTGGCTTTGTGTTTTGGTTTGGTTTTGGGTTTTTTTTTTTGTTTGGCTGACTGGGTTTTGTTTTGGTTTTGGTTTTTTTTTTAATCGAAATGGAAATTTTGTTGTCAGAGAGCCTGAAGCGTATGAATTCTCAAGTCTTATTCCTAATAGGAATATTTACATAGTGAGGAATATTTTTGAATAGTGGGATTTTTCAAAAGTACCTGAAGAAAAATTTTAGAATATTAGCCTTTTAAGTTTCTAGAGTATACCATTTCAAAGGGCACTAAAAATAACTTTTGTGCATCTGCATTAAATTCCTAGCAAGTCTGTGCTTTTATTGACAATCTGCTAATGTAAAAACAGTCTTGAGATTAGCAGACATAAATGAATGAAAATATACTGTACCCAGTAATCTATAAGCACTTTTAAGTATTTAACTTCAGGTGTGGGAATATTTCTATTAAAATGTGGAGCTCTCATTGGTCATCTTGATGTTGAAAGAGACACTTGTGCATCATAATTATTGAAAATACTTGTATGCTGTAAACATGGATGCTGATTTTTAAATAGAATACGTACATATAGAAACTTGCTCTTATTAGAACCCTATCAGAGAGCAGTGAGGCTCAGCGCAAGCACATTAGCATACATGAAACAGATGAAAGAATCCAGACCCAGATTTTCAGCTGTCTAGAGACCAAGGACAAAAGTCTCATCATTACCTTAAATCTAAAGTGGTAACAAAAATAGAACAAATTGGTTCAGGAGATGGAGGGAGATGTATGTCTGGGTAAAGGATGGGGTGGAGGGAATTACAGAGGGACCCATGAGAACATACTTAAAACAAGCTTGGGAAACTGGAACAGACATTATTTGGTCTCCAGCTGTACATACTACATGACTGAGCAATTAACTATCATTCACTGACTTTTACAGATTTGAAGTAAAGTGGGATATATTTTTATCTAAAAAGCAGTAAGATAGTTGACTAGCAGCAGACTGACTGTGTGTGTAAGCATATATTTAGGGAAATGCATTTTTCAGAAAATGGAAGCAGTTGTCTTAGCTTAGCATAGCTTAGCTTTTAGCATACCTAGGTATTTCCTGTTTACATGCCTTGGAATAAATCTAATCCAAAATTTAGCCTTAATTATAAAGGATAAACCTGGTCTAGCAGCAATATTTTGGACATGTAGCAAAATATCCTCTGACAAATTAGGCTCAGCTTGTCCATGCTTTAAAGCTAGATGTGATCTTTTACCTATAAAATCATTCCCTTGTTTAGAAATTTCAGCTTCTTTAAAGTCTCGGATGCTGTTAATGAGGCTTTACCCCCAAATTCAGCTCTGTATTGAAAGTCAGACTTTGTTCATTAAGATGGAAGTGGTAAAATCTGGAGATTTAATTCAAGCCTAACCCTACTGAAAACTGTCAAGCCTCTCCAGAGCTGTGTGACCACACCAGAACAACTGTGCAGCAAGATAGGCAACAAAAGAATGTCATAAAAATATGAATAATAAATAAACCTAATATGTTCCACAATTACAGTAATGTTTTACAGATATAATCTGTACTTCCATGTTATAGAGCTCAGAAAGCCATACAGTTATATTAAATGAGATGAGTTTTCTCCTCTGGAAAGATTTGTGGGAAGAAATTCTTCAATTATTAAAATTGGCTCAGAAGATTTAGTCCAAGATTTATTTAGTAATTAAATATGGCAACTTGGATTCACATTTCAAATGTCATCTGTAGAGGGTTTTGATAACACACAATAAAAAGTTATTGAAAATTTGTAGCTAAAGGTGTTATTTTTGCCATCCACGTAATATTTCACAACAGTACTCCCCTTCATTCAGGGTGCTGTTTGTTTATAGAATGGTCTCTGAATGGTAGATATTTATTCTGGTGCAATTCTTTTTTACACATGCAGCAAGAATCTATAAAAATACCAAGAATCTTTTATTTGCATTTGCCCTGCCCCAGGAGAGATACTTTCATCCTGTGTGTCACTGTTTATACTGTCATTTGTTTATACTGCAAATAACTTCTAATATCAGGTTCTACTAAGTCCAATTCAAATACCTCTTTCTCAGCTCCAGTGAAGAGCCATAACCAGTACCTTAAAATGTATCCTCAGGTTTTATCTTGAAGAAAATGGGAGGCTGGTGGCAAATGAAAGAGAACCACATCTCTTCTGTAGTTGATCTGCAGGGTCAGGGTAGTAGAGGAAGGCTGGTTAATAGTGCTGGACGGGAATGGGTGGTAGGGAATTTCACAGTTTTTAAGAGGGGAGTAGATGAAATTTCCAACAGTGCTGAATTTTGAGTGAGGAAAACTTAGATCAGATCAGTCAGATCTTTTCCTAAAATGATAGCACCCCATTCTCGTACTTTAACGTTCTATCAAAAAAAAAAAAAAGACTTTGGATGTATGAAATCCAATTGGAAGTAGAAACATCCAGGCCCTGGGCACATAAGCAGGTGTGGGAGAGATTTCACAGGGCAGTAGCCAGCTCCAGCTCTGCTCTGCCATATCAGGAGGCAACAGCAGAGGAAAATGTGGGCCTGGGACATGGGCTCTGACCAGCTTTTAAACAAGAATCTAAGGAAACTGTGTTTGGGGAAAGGATAGATAATGTTAGGAAGGGATCATTTGTGCAGGTGTTTGGGGTCATGATGGTTGGATGGTTTTGCTTGTGATGTATATGAATCCTTACTTAAGGAGGGGAGTTAAGCATGTCTGATCTACCGTTAAGTTAAATAGTATGGCTTATCTAGTAAGGAGGTTGTTCCCAAAGGGCTTGGAGGGGAACGCTCCCATCTGTATGTTTTCAAGGCCTCTGTTACTACCTGGAAGTCTCCCAAGGGACTGATCTTTTTTTTGTAACTCAGCCCAGGAAAGGGAGAAGAGTGGGGCAGCTGATTGTCTGTTGCTGCCAGCTCTTGAGGCTGCATCTCCTCTTAAAATCTATGGTAATAATGCACCAGCTTTAAAAAAAAAAATTAAAAAAAAAATCTAAAAGCTCATCTCCTGCCTGGAAACTGGGTTTCTTTCTACTGTATATGTGTTTTTCCTTGTATGATAAAACCATTGAAACCTTGTCAAACTATCAAATTAGCACCAGACCAAGAGAAGAGTGGTAACTGGTGCAAGTACTTACCTCCATAGGTTGTAGGCTCTGGGCTGGCCCTGCCAGCAGTGATTCCAACTGGCTGTGCAAACAGTTGACACCTTCATTTCTGTGCCTGTTTTCTGCTTTTGAAAGAGATGAATCATATGTGGGAAGAGGTGATAGGTTACCCTACCACTTGCTGTAAAATTTAAGATCTTTTCAGAGAGCTGTCACAGACCTCACAAGAGATATTTTATTGAGAAGAATTAAATATAAAACAGCTCTAAGGAAATAAGTAACGTTTTTGTTGCTAAATTAGTTTTATTCATTTAATATTTTACAACAATGATTTAAAATAGCTGAACTGATTTGGGACCCTGAGATTTGAGTCTTTTTAAATGTTCATCTGTCAGACTGGTTTATTATCCTGAGACTTATTTCTAAAGCAATGTGCTGGAATACTTTATTTGCAGTGACTAGATATGTGCGCTATATATTCATTCTAACAGCACGCTATTAACCTAAACTTAGATGCTGCACTGCACTTACCTCCTTTGCAAGTGCAGCTTTAAGAACTGAACATTTTCTGTTGTACCCATTCTTTATTGGAATGCAATCAGATATTGAGTCACTTAGGTTTTAATGAGTGCTAGCAGCAGACATATATGTAACTTCATGACAGACTAAACATCATATTTAATTTGAACTATCTCAAAAGTTTGTGTGTAAATGAATATAGAGGAGACAAATGATGCATTTAATGTTAGTCACTTTTGTGGTTACCTAAGCTACCAAAGGGCAAGAAAACTTGTTTCAGGGAAAAGAAAACCCTGGGGTGGTAGTAAGATTAAAAACAATGATTGATCAGCTGTGTGCTGCCGTGGCCTGCTGGGGTGGAAGATGCTGCTCTGTGCGATGGCTTTCTCAGCATCTGTCAATAGTAGCACCGATGGCTGCTCTGTCCTGGGTATTGTTTGCTTCAGTGCTTTTGTTTATTGTAACTCAAAATATTCTTACACAGATTTTTCTGCCACTGCACACTGTGACAAGAATTTTGCTTCTGAAATTGTTGTGACACGCTAGTGAAGCAGAGGACAGTACAAGTAGATTGAAGTACACACATAATGCCTTAATGTGGAGAGAAAGTAGATTCAATGCCATTTTAGAGTTTCTGCATAGATGGGTATATTTCTAAAGGATTCTGTCGTGCAGACAAGTTGATGCAGGTTGAAGCTGTTTTTAAATAATAAGTACATATTCTTTTTTTAATGCTGCAATAAACACAGTAGGGAGCGATACCATACTGTTAGCTTCAGACCTTCCAGAGAAACTTTTATAGCACCCTATTTGGCAGCTTGGACAGTAATTCTAAAACAGAAGTAAAAACATTTTCTATTGCACTCCGTGAATTCTAGGCCTTAATCCTGAGTTAGGGTGAAACAATTTCTTGCAAATACCTAAAAGTAGAGGAAATTGTACGGTTAAGTGTCTATTAATGCTAGTTTTATGAGGCTTTAATTTAGTTGACTTGCTTAATATTTGCTGGGGATGTATAGTGTCTCTGGACCCAACTGCTGTTTCATACAAGCTGGAGTTGAGAAACTTTTATATCCTAGCTCAGTTTTAAACCCTGTGTGTTTCATGTGTGTTAGTCCTTCAGTTTCCCCTGTGGCTTTGTTATATTACACTAGAAATTCTGGTTGTTTGACAGTTTCTCTCAGGTTGAAAAAGATAGGAAAAGGTCTGAAAACTTGTCTTTTTTAGTGGTAAGTCTATATTTGTCCAGTTTGTTTCTTGAGAAACTTGAGCTCTCATTTGCATGTGATGAATTAGAAGAATTGAAGTGCTGAAATAGTAGAAACAAGTGTAAGCATGATGTTACAAAGTGTGCTCTTTGGAGACTCTGAGCAAGTACGATGTGATGCCACAAGAAATTTAGAGTCTGAATGGACAGAATCCCGGGGAGAGTCACAGAAATTATCAGAAGTCTGGAAAAAATAATTGACAAAGGAACATTTAGAGTTAGTTCTATCCCCTCACTTTGCTCTTTGTAGCTTCATGAATTTTTGTAAATATGCCGAAGTGCACAGAGAAGGGATAAATTTCTGTCTCCCTTCTTTAGACACAGGAGGTAATGTAGGCTTAACTGTGGTGCACTGGGAAGGATTCCCTGAGATGGAGTGGAGCCTTTGCCTGTCTGGAAGTTTTTAAGACTGAGTTAGACAAGGATGTGTCAGGGGTGCAGCAGGCCTGGTGCTGCTGCACTAGTCACTGCCTTCTGGGCGCCCACGTTCAAAATAAATAGATGAAAACTGTAAGGGAGTGGGAAAGGGCTGCCAGAGGCGATGGGCATGGTGGTGGAAATTGGAGAGCGTGTAGCTAGTGATGGCAGGCTGGGTACCACAGTGGTGTGGCACTGTGTTGTCCAGGGCATGCCTCCTGCCTGTGTATGCCTGAGGAAGGAAGGCACAGGTGGGAAAAATCCCCAAAGAGCCCTTGTTGGGCTGGCTGGAGCTTTGAGCTGCTCTGGAAAGCAGAAGGAGATACAAACCTTTCAACAATAGCTGAGGTTTCAATTTAAGATCACTACTTGGCCTCACTCTTTAAATAGTACTGTACTTTCTTTTTTCAAAAAAAAAAGCCCCAAACAAACAAAACCAAACAAAAAATCATACAGCAGTTCCTCAGTTTTCAACACAATCTTTTGTTTGCTTGGGTAATCTTGTTTCTTTCAAGTACTCTTAAATGTGAGACTCTAAAATCTGAATGAAAACATTGCTGTGTTTGTAATGGTAAAATGTGAAACTTTCTTCAATGTGCCCTTAACTAGAGTCAACTTCTAAAGCCCCAGCCTACTCCTTCTGATTTTGCACAGTGCAATTCACTTTATAGGATAGTTTAGTGATTTTTTTAAAAAAAATTTTTAATATGTATGTATATACACACACATGTATGGATGTTTTGGTTTGTTTCTTGCGTACTTCTCAGGGGCAGTAAATTGATGCTAGTGCCTCATACGCTGTGTGCAGGAAAGAGGTTGGGGGCTAGAGGGCTTGATTAATTAAAATGTGAGAATACTGTAACCTGTGAAAGACAGTAACAGCAATGAAAGCTGATATTTACATCAGCAACAGTAGCACAGATGTATTTCATTGTATACTGGCTTCTATTCTTGTCCATCTGTGTCTGTGTTGTAAAATCATGGAAGAATTCATCAGCTTGCTTTCTGTCAGCTTGATTTGTTACTTTTTGACCTGAGCTGTGTGGTTGGAATTGTAGCGCTTGAATTACAGCCTCAAAGACTGCAGGCTCAATAATAGTCATTTTCTGAAGTGCTTTAGAAAAGCATTCTGTATTGTTCATACAGCTTAATTGTTTTAAACTTGTGTAGTTCAAAGATATTGTTTATTTTCTCTGGTGGAAGTTCAAAAAGCAGTGTGGGTTTTCTTGTGGTGGCAGTGTTCATTACTTTTAAACATGGAACAAACCCAATGCTAATGTATTCTTTTGTAAGTGTAGTTGTGTGTGGTAAAAATGCTTTGTATTGTAGATTTTTAGTTTATATTTATTATAAAACAAGGATTCGAGACAGCATTTGCCCAATTCTTCCTATTCTTCTACCAAGAGAAAAATGACTAAAAATGAAATGAAAATGCCCAAGAAGAAAACACTGAAAAAAAAGCCAGAAAGGTGCTTAATTATCGCAGCCCATTAACATCTTAAATTTTTACATTGAGACTATCAAAAATTGTCTTAGCAGTGCCAATGGGCTGGGGATTTGGGGGGAGGGAGAAGGGGAGAGGCAGCGGCGACAGACATGGGACGTAAAGTAATTGTTTTGTCCCAACAGTTTTACCCCAAAGTTTTTTGAGACAGGTAAGAAGCAGTAACTGATTACATGTGAACTTATGGAGGACTGAAAAAAAAAGCAAGCTTTCTGTAATAGGTAACTTATGTATATTGATTAATATGAAGATATTAGTATGTATTGAGTAGTTATTTTGTTTACTATCTTTTTGTCATGTGAATGTGATTTGCCTGTTCAATAATTCACTAAACCAATGACGCAAGTTGATGGGAAATGTATGAGGTTTCATTAGACCACTAGTCATCAGGAGAGAAAAGAATGAGCATTTAGTGAATAAATAGCAACAAATTCATGACAGCATCCAGACAGCTGCTGTTGTGCTTCTGGTCTTCTCCAGATGTGAGAGAGTACCATAAGCAAGCATTCTTCTCATTCATAATTATTCATGTAAGTACAAATTAGTTACAATAACTATCTGCCGTAAAACCTACTATAATTATTGCCAAAAATGGAACAAATGTTTCAGAAAGCGAAGCTCTGAACTGGAACCAAAGCTAGCTTAATTTTTTTTTGTCACATTTTGACCAGTAAAAGCAGTGAAGTTAGTATGAGGCTGACTAATATCAGGAATTAGTTATGCAGATGTAGCTGATAACTTATTATTTTATTCTTGATTTTAAGCCAGTCATTGATATGGAAACAGTTGAGCTTTGCTTGAGATCTTTTAGGCAAATGATTCTTAAGCAAAAAATTAGAACATTCAATGAATTCTCCAAGGAAGTGCCCAACTTCCCCAAGGTTTTGGAAACTGGAATTGAGTATTTCCGTTAATGGGAATGACTATTGGCAATTGTCTGTATTGTGTTTTATTTCGAAGTCTTTTCAACTTTGCTTTTCAGAGCATTGTTTTCATCTCCTTCACAGAGCTTTTAATGCTGGTTGCAACAATGTCTCTTCTTGTGAGGCAGATATCAGAGTGTACTACCTACCTCTTCCGTAGAGAAGTGAGACCATAAGTCAAATCAGCCTCCTTTTATTGGAATGGTTTAATTAAAAACCAAAACCAACCAACAAACAAAACCCCGCAAAACCAAACAGTTTGTTATACCCTGTCCTGGTGTAACTTCCCTTGCTGATGCTGCCCATTAAATTCTCTGCTTACATCAAGGGTAACTCATGGCTCTGGAAAACTTACTATGCAAGAACAACACAGACTCTTTCAGCTGCTTACAAGTAACATGATTTTTCTAGACACCTGTCTTAACAAGACACAATGATCTGGGATAAAGTCAGAATTTTCCTCTTTTGAATTTTTTTTTCTTGAGTATATTTTGTTCATTTGCATGCATACATACCTATACGTGTACATGCGAAGTACCTATCCTGTTCCAAAGACCACAAAAATCATTTGGAATATTCTCATATTGCAAATGTTCAGTGCTAATGAATTGGTAAGTCTGACTTTTTATGTTTGAGGTAAGAAGGGATGACTACTTTAGGCTGGCTAGACTGAGTAGTGATGGGTTTGATTCTTGAAGTTTGAGTGTCAAAATGTCTGAATGAAGGTCAAGACTGCACATAGCTGGGAAAGCAAGGATGCAAAGTATTGGTGTGGAAATAGAAAAGATAATCGTAAAAAAGACTTGGCTAAAACTTTTTTCTGTGTGATATTGAGACACCAGGTTGAAATGTACTGTGCAGCACCCTTCCTGTCTGCCAGCTCATTTTAATTTCTCTCCAAGACTTGATGTCTTTGAATAACTATTACAGATGTAAGGTTAGGTTCTTATTTTGTTTGTTTGTTTTATTCTTATGGGTTCTTCAATAGCAGAGACCCATTCCAAAAAGAATTGTCTGGGATTGATGCTTAAGCTAGTTTGGGTTTTGGTTTTGCATGCTTTCTAGTTTTTATCTCTTTCCCTTTTGTTGTTTGCCTTACAGGCATCCTTAGAACACCTACTGAGTTTCTATAATCAAGTGGGTTATTGCATTGAAGATGATTTCTGGTAGTGTTTAATTGCTGCCGAATCTTGGGCAGGTCTTCTGATTAAACTCTCATCATACTTTATATCTGAGCTTCCTGCATCAGACATCTGCTTTGTCAGGTCTGAGTAGGCTCATCTTAGCTTCTGTGGCAACAGGAAAATGAACAGAGAATGAGGCTTAAGACAGAAATCTGGTCAAATTGCACCGTGGCAGCTATGCCACCTACAAGCTTGGCTTCAGCCGAGGGCTGAATTGTTTCCTAACAATTTCCCAATAATCATGTAATACAAGGTTGGAAGAGGCCTGAAGTGCTTATCTTGCCTGAAGTCAGGAGCAATAACCTGGTGTCATCTTTAACAGTTACTTACCTAATGTTGTCTTAAGATCTTCTAACTCTGAAACCTCCCAGCCCATCTATTCCAAGACACTCCATGACATGAAAGTCCAATTATTTTGAAGCTCTAACTAAAACCTGCTCAGAATAGCACTTCTGTTGCAGTGCCAAAAAACTAATAGAGATACAAAACAGTGGAAAAACTTCTCAGATATTCACTCATAGCTCTAATGACCTCAGAACATAGTGTATAGGCAAAGCCAAATTCTGTTTTCAGTGCAGACGGCAGCTGAAATTTATGAGTGCATTATGCAGAACTTAGCAATAGAAACATAGGAAATTACCTCTTTCCATTAACAACATTGCATTTACTCAGTGCTGTTAAATTGGTACCTTTCCTTTTGAATAATGCTCAGATGAATTGTAGCTGCCTCTGCTTCTTCTTGGAGAGGTTCTGTGGGAAGAAACTAACAGTGGGTTAGCTGGATTACAAAGACAAATACGTTGGCTGATGTCACTTATGTGCACCAATACTTTCTGGAAACCAAAGAGTGCTCAAATGTTCCTTGAAATGGTACACAGCAAAGAGACAGTCTTTTGGCAGTGATACAATGCGATATTAAAAGGAATTATTGTACCTGAGGTGTGGGAATTTATGGCATCCCTTTGTACAGGCAATCTAAATGTTAATTGGTAACTATAACAGTTTTCATTTTTAATATCTTCAAGTTTAACATTAGCTATTTTTTCTTTACTTGCTTTGCAGTTTTAGTTAATCTGGTTTATGATGAAATATCTCAAATGTTCCTGAAAGTTCCGCAGTACCTTAGTCTCTTAAAGTACCAAAGCAATAAACTTGTCAAACTATCCACTAAACCCAGTGCAAACACGCAGCATAAAATTATCTGTCATTTGTAGTACCTGAAAATAGCCATTTATCCAAAGCTCCCAGGTGTACTTGCTAATTTTAAGACCCAAACTAAATGCCACAAGTCTTAAGTCTTTTGGATTTTTTTCCTTCACACCTTCATCTCTTAATTGTTTTTAGTTTCTTTCAAATTACCTCTGCAAGACATAGTTATAGCTCTGCAAGTATGATACAGCCTCTGAGCCTCTCATGTTTGAGAGGCGGTGACTGGCCCCAGTCCAGCAGTTAAAGCCAGGCTGCATGACATTACAGTCTAGTTACAGAGACAGCCCGAGAGGCCTTAGGGTGATGCAGCAGTGTATTTCAGGGGAAGGCAGGAGAATAAATGAATGGTAACGAAGAACAGGGCAAGGATGTTGAATAGTAAGTCAGTTAGTGATAAAAAAATGTTCTAAGTGCTTTTTTCTTTTTTTTTTTTTTTTTCCCTCCAAATCCCACGTAAAGATCGGGTCAGATTGTGTTGCTCAGGGAAGAGGATGCTGCAGTATTTGACATATGAAATGGGAGCATCATAAACATTTTGCTAGCAAAGAAAGAAGACTCTCTCAAAGGTGGTGTTATAGAAGAGAAGTTAGACATAGTGGAGATGTGAGGGGTCTGGAAAGTTGATTGTGTCAGGGGCTGGAATGTCACACAGCTGGTGATGGTCTTGGTAAGCCAGAGAAGAATTTGGTGAATTAGAAAGATAGTAGAGATACAGTAACCATGTTTAGCGTTAGTAATAGCTTATATTGAGTGAAGAGGAAGATGTACTACTTCAAATTTGGGGTGAGAAGGGTGTGAGATTGGGAGGGACTGTAGGAGGAGGTGTAGAAGCCATTTCTGGAAAGTTCCTTTTAGGAAGGAATTGGAGGTAAAGTCAAAAACCTAAATGAAGAGTTCAACTCCTTTATCTCAGTTCTCTGAGTTATATGGGAATGTTTCATTAACTGCAGAACTATTGCCAACTCTTTGAGTGTCATTCCAGAGTTGATAACCAGTGGCACAGTCATGACCAGCGAACAGACAGACTTGCTCTGCCTTTGCGGGTTTTCTTTTTGGTTTTGGCATGTTTTGTTGTGTTGGGAGCCTAGTGATTTCTTATAGGACAGTATTCAAACCTCTCACTGTTAGAGAAAACTGAAACTGATTGTGTCACTCCACACACCTCTCCACTTCCAACTCCATTCTGGTGAGCACGCTCTCTCTCTCTCTCAGGAATGTGTTCTTACACAAACGGTGCTTGTGTACAGGCAGCAGTTACTGTCCCCAAGACCAGGTTCCAGGTGTGTGCTGTGCTGCAGCATAGGTATCTCCCTGTGTGGAAGTAATCCTGTTTCACTGGCTGAGTTGTCAGCAGCTGGAGAGGATTCCAAAAACTCTGCATCTCCAGACTCAAGCTGCTGCCACCTGGTGTTAAAGCATAAGTGGCTGCTGCTACCTGGTGTTAAAGCATAAGGAAGTGGTTTATTGCCCATCTAGCTCTAAGACAGGAGCAAAGTGCCAGACTAGTTTTTATAGAGGTTTTCCTATGTGGAACCTCTCTATCTTTTCTGCTTTCTATGCGAGGAGGAAGCTATTTCTGCCTATGTGCGTATCACTTCAGATTTTTCTTCCCCCCCGTGTTTCAGTGTCTTCTGTTAGCCTATGAGCTACACAGACTTCCTGGCCTCCATAAGCTGCAGCAAAATTGCTTATGAAGGGCTAGAAATGGCAACATCTGAATCTGAAAAGAAGTAGAATCTTAACATTAACTGAATATATGTATTTCTTACTAAAATAGCATGTCTGATAACAAGCACAATATGTCTTAGCATTGATTTATGTTTGCACTGTGCTAGGAGTGTAATGTTGATTGATTTGAATATTTTTGACCAAGGAGAAGCAGCAGCAGGAAAATGTTAGCATTTGTTTGTTTTGCAGCCTGTTTTCCTTTTCATTTGAAGTTATCTGTCCTGGCATTTCTTTTCATTTTCAGAAAAGAGAAAAAGGCAGACCTGGGGACAACTTATTAACTCAGTTCTGTCCTTTTTTAAAATGTAAGCCATTGAGCTAAAGAAAACTGCCTCCTAGGGGGGAAGCCTATCTCTAACAACTAACAACACAACAGGGCCAGTTTTTGTCTTCCAGCTCCCATGACGTTATTGCCTGGGTGCTTTACCTGCTGAGAGGGGGAATGCAATGGGAGCTCAGCATCAGAGAGCCAATATGAGAAGCTGGCAGTGCCTTCTGCAGGAGAACTCCAGTTGCGGGTTTCTATTTGTACATAGTGGAAAATTGCTTGCATGGGAGTTGCTCAGAGTTTTTGAAGAGTGCTCTCCAGTGGATGCCATCTGTCAGGGAGAAGCCTGTTTTATAGACTTAATAAAATTCAATCTTAAGCAACAAAATCATAGGAAAATTTTATCAGTGTGCAAGCTTTCATGACTCCTGTTTTTAAACAATGCACTGACAAGTTATAGGCATGTGTCCTTTAGTAAGGCTGAAATCAAAAGTTTCTGTGTTTTCTCTATCAAGTTTAAGGCCTGTGAAGCTCTGTGTGAGCAAGGTACGTGACTGCATGCAGTTTGAGGATAACTGTGTTTCCTTGAGTGGCTATTTCAGTAACCGCTTCTGTATATGGGATGTCTAAACAGACAGAGGAGGCAGGTGGCTGATTAGAATTAATTACTTGAGGACTCAGAATCTGTCAGGTTTAAGTTCATGTCACTGAAATAAAAAGAAATGTGAACCAGAGCCTGAAGTGATATTATTTGTGTCAGACTTTCTCCTGAACCTGGACTTGGAACAACAGTTGTTACAGCTATCTCCCTGCTTCCAAGGAGGGCCACAAAATCTTGTTTGGTTTATCAGTTAGTAGGATCCTTGAAACTTGTCATTAGCTTTTTTTTTTTTTTTTTTTCCATAAGTATCATCTCTTTCCAGTTTATATTTTGTGACAAACCAATTGACAGATTCCAGAACTTAGTGGAAGACTTTCCCTGCTTTGGAGAAAAGAGATTGTAAACACATAGGCAATACAGAGGTGAAGATTTTCTCCCAGGACCATGGATGGTTCAGGTTTGTTTGCTGGATTTGGGAGATGGGCGAAGATAAGTGAGAAGGGGTGTGAGAGGGGAGAAGGTCTCTGACTTTTGAAATTTTATCCTAAATCTGGGAAATCAATGCACTCATAGTTCCTGACAAGTTGGTGTTTTCTAATGCAAAAACATTTAGGAAAATTCAATATCAGTTCAGTGTGAGGTTATAGATGGTATATTCAAGTTCAAGGTAAAATTATTGCTGCTACAGCATAAATTCTGTATCCTCTTAATTTTTTTTTTTTGCTTTAGTGCTAGTCAAATTTGCACAAAATGGGATCTTTCAGGTTTTTTATTTCAGTTGATTCTCAGCATAGTATTTACACTGTTTGTGTCCGTTAAGTGGTTGCTGTGGAAATTGGCATATTGAATAAGGTTGTAACTTCAGAAGGAGTATGTGGACTCCAAAAGCATCTAAACAGGATCCTATTTTTTTATGTAAATGTTTGTATTAATCAAAATTGAAGAAAGGAAAGAAGAGAATGAGGACTTCAGATTATTTATTTTTTTTTCCCTTTCTCAAAATGGATGTATTTCCATTGGGGTTTCTTCTGTTCTTCAAGCTGTGAACATGAGTGAATATAACCTATGTTCTTATTATATGCAGAGACATAAGTTTTAGTTTCCTTTCTACCTGCTTAAATCAAACTTTCTTCTTTTCTCTTGTTATGCAAATAGGAATGGGAAAAGCTTTTAGCCTGCAATACACAGTGTGTGAGCATCTTGACCAGTCCCAGAGCACTCTTTATAGATATAACTCACAAAATTAGTAGTGTTACATACTGGAGTATATCAGAGAAAGTCAAGTAACCATGCTTTAAATTGAATTAAGTTACTGATGTTTTGGTGTTAAGTAATTTCTATATGACTGCTAACTTTGTTCAGTGCCCCGTCTCTTCTTTCTGCACGACATTTTGCAAATAAAAGTATAGGGATCTAATTATATAGCAGTTATAGTACAAATATCAGTCTCCATTAAATTTTATTTCCTACTTTATTCAGAAGCTACACATTGAAAGGTATCAAATCCCTAAGAAAGGGAAATCCTTGCAAGCACAGGATACCCTTGTGAACTCTTAACTGTGTTGTTGGTTTTGAGGTCAGTAACACTTATGCTGGAAAATCTTTGAAAAGAAAAATAAATTTCTTTTTTAAGACAACCACATTTTTGCTAAACCAACTTTCTGCGAAGATTATCTTTTCAAAATAATTTTGAAATTGGTATTTATAATTGAAAAATTGAGATAACTTTAAATTATTTGCTTAAAATTACTTTTTTAAAACATCATTTTGAAAAATATAATAATAATTTCACAATAAACAAGAAAATGGGTCACCTTTATGAAACACTCCTGGACTCTTTGAGAAAGTGCAAACCAGTAACTGCTGTTATCTTGTTCTAATTCACATTGAAAACAAATGTTGAACTTCATAAAGAAACAAAATATCTAAGATTCAGTAACTTACCTAAACTTCTTGTGTTTGGTTACTGCTTCATGTGAGTTACAACTGCTTCCTATAAAAGAGGAAATACTGGGATCTAGATGTGCCATATAAAGCAATAAAGATAAATTGTTTACAAATCTTTTCAGCTGTATGCCTGACAAATGGAAAAGCATTGGTCTTGAGAATTGAGAGAGGAAAAAAAAAATATATCAGAGGCTTCCTGCAAGACTAAAAAACGATCAGAAAAGCAGCCACTGTGCCTTTCACTTTTTAGACCTGCTGTGTTGATTCTGTTTTTTAAGGGTAAATTTCTATAGTCTTCAGGTGCATGGAAAATGATACCTGCAGCAGCTTATATGTATTCTCTGCACTTGTCTGGGAGTGTGCATCCCTCTGTGTAGACCTGAGACTATCTGAAGGAACTGCACAAAGGTGCAGGGTTAAAAAAAAAAAAAAATAGTTTTCTGAGGGTTCAAATGACTGCAGGTAGTACTGTGCCAACCTGAAAAAGACCCTTAAAAACAGTAACAGCCATTTTGATTGGGTACTTGTTTTGGGTGCTTAATTTGGTTATTATGCATGGTTTTTGTAGCAGTCTGCCAAATAGCACTTCACTTGCCCATACTTCTGCAGTTTTCACAATTGCCATATTTGACCTCCAGCTCCCAATTGCATTATAGTTTTTCCTTGGCCTCACACAATGCACTTTGCTACTATTTCCATGTCATTTTAAGATCGATTAAGAGTTTTTCTAAAGGTTTTACTTTTTTTTCCTCTGTCTTTATTGCAAGGTTGTTTGGTTTTTTACTGTATAGCATTGTTATTCTTTTATTTTTCCACCTGTTGAATTTAAAGGTTGTGTGAAGCCAAGTTTTGCACAGCTATTTTGTTTCCTTCATACTCACAGAAATAAAGGAGCACTATTGCACTGATTAGGTATGGTTTACATGTAACTGCACTTCAGGAAGGGTAGTTACATATTAAAAACATGCACTTATATGGCTTGCATATGCAAATATGGATGCCTTCTGCTTACTTTCAGCTTACCCATAGAATAGACTGCTGTCTTTAAAAATTCACACCTATTTTCTTCCAATGTTGGAAGGTTTTAATCTGTAACTTAAATATGAGCATCACTTTATAGCTATCAGTTTATGGGTTCCCAAGCGTTTAATGCCAAGTTGTTTAAAATGAATCCTTGGAGAAATTTAGAATTGTTAAGGGAAGTTTATGCAGAACAATCAGGAGTTTTATACTGTCCCTAAATATTCAACTGGCTGCACTTCTACATCTGTATGATCTGTGAAGAATTTTCCTGTGGTGGTTTTGGTCCTTCCTTTGGGTAGATTTGAGACGTTAGGAAAAATTAATGGTGTTCTTGTGACAGTGTTCTCAGATGCTAGTGGCACCTTTTCTATTTTGAAATATCAGCTACTCTACTCCCTTGGACTTGAGGACTGGATACGTGTTCTGTAGTTTGTCTGCAATGCTAATGAAGCTTGTTCTTTGCTAGGACATTTTAAGAAACCACAGGAAATTATACCACCCTGAGGGCACAATTTTTGTCTGCTTTTTTTTTTGTTGTTGTTGTTACTTAGATTTTTCTACTTATGACGTAGACCTTTTAGCAGTTAGAACAACTCCATCAAGGCCTCTTAGCTCAAACTTACTTGTGAAACACCTGCCCAGAACACTGTACCAGGGACATGGCTGTAGCTGTTTTAAAAGAAAAGAGGCAGGGGGAAAAGTATCCAAAAAGTCCTGTAGAGAAAGGTACGGAGAAGAAGTACTTCAAAATGATCCTATAATGCAAAGCTCGCTTCTATTTTTTTTTTTTTTTTTTTAAGTGGGAAATGTAAGAGAAGCCAATTCTTCTATATGTTGTCAAGTGGCACAAAAATAGACTTTCAAGAAAGCATATTTGACCTGAATCAGAAGTTGCAGTGTTTGTGGAGGCCTGTAAATTGCAGAAGTAATCTTTGAGCTGCCTTCAGAGGTTCTGAGTGGTATGGGTCAGAGAGGCAGACACGGCATCTACAGGGATGTTTTTGTCTACTATGGAGAGGGGAAAACTGTCTGAAAGTACCTAGAAAACATTTCAGACACAGATGTATTGTCAAACTGGAATAGAACCTGTCATTTTGGTTGGGAGCTTGCTTTATTTAAAAGAGCGGAGGAATGACAATTTATATTTTGAGCTTTAGCCTTGTGCAATTTCAAATAGCGAAGTTATCAGCCCCTTGAAAAGTGCTGTTTATAATAGTAATACCAACAGACCTTTAACTATAGCGGCACTACTGAACTATGCAGTAATAATGTTACAACATATAGGGCTGTCAGACTTAATGCCGCTAAACAGTATCTAGATGGTAAAGGCAATGATGGATGAATGTCCTGGTTGGCAATCACAGGTCTCCTCAGTCCAAAAGACTGTGAGCCCCTAAGATAACTGTAGGCTGACTAATGGGAGCATTCACTGAGCTGCACCACAGGACCTTGCTCTTCAGTGATCTAACAGCTTGTCAAAACTAAAAACAATTACAGAAATACAATACTGAAATATAAAACAGCTGGGATACCTTGTGTCCTCTTGCAGCTAACAAAAACTGCAGGTATCAGGGATGCAGTAGAGTGTTTTTCAGCCTTGGGTTTCCTGGCCCTGTTGAAAGAACTCTGAGGAGGCCTCAAGGTGCTTATGCTGACCAAAGCATTGAGACAGCTGCATCTTGCTTTCAGAAGTGACTGAATGCTGAGGTTTGCTGCACAGAGCATAGATGTCTTAAATATCTTCTGGGAAAACAAAACACAGTTTAAATCTCATGCCTATCTCACTTGTCAGTTAACATGAGGATGTAACTTCAGTGCAAAGTGAATAGGGACCTCTGTGTATCAGGTGCAGGGAAGCTGCCACACGTTTAGTTGATGAAGGCTGTGCAGTGTTTTAGCAGCACCTAATGAATTGCTTAACCATGTGAGCAGCAGCTTCAGCTAGAGGTGATTGTTCAGGGAAGAGTGATGGGTTTCAAAAATTGCATCATAGAAAATGGTAAATATTTCCCAATTACCCTAATCTCGTGCAGGATTTACAAGAACATATTTAATAGTAACAGCATTGAACAATATTAATACTTTATTGATTTTTTTTTTTTCTCATTTTTTCGGCATATCGTTTGGAAAAGTTCATTAACACTTTTTTCTTTCTTTTGTTTTACTAAATGCATAATTAACCACTGTTGAGGCAGTCCAGAAAAAAAAGTGTGTCCAGGAAAAATATTTCATATACAAATACAGTATTGCTTTCCTGTCCATTGCTAATACACCTATATGCACATTCATTTAAAGGAAAATCATTAAAATAAAAAGGTGAACCAGGTTTTATGGTCTTTTTATGGGGCCTTTTAAAAAAGACCTTGTATGTCTGGTTTTACATAAGCCACGTACCTTATCTCTCTTGTGCTTCTAAATCCAATAAGAAGTACAAGTAGAAAGAGCAATATGCTTTTTTTGTCATACTGCCTGGACAAACTAATGGCCTACATGACCATCTTCATAATGCGGGAGAAGTCATCTTTTTGTAAAGATAGTTTCCTTTCATCTTTGCATTACATACATGAAAAATATATACCTGGTATATGGTTACTAATTACTCCATGTTTTAAATATATATTCAGATCCCAAATTCCATAATGGTACCCTTTGGGAATCCAAGGCTTGCTTCCTTTTCAAAATTCTGTGTGTTCCCTGAAACGGTCTGAATCACTGTTGAGATTCTTTTAATACTGATCTGCATATAAACCATGATCTCAATAGTAAGCTGTGCTCATCATACTCTTTTTAGAACTTATTCTTGCCCTAGACAATCTAATGAACCAAAACAGATACGGTAATTGGCCCTACTGACGCTGTACAGCTACAAAAAGACTGGTTTACATTTTGCAGGCATAGAGGTTGCATCTAGCGTCAGCCTTTGCGTTTAGTTTGTTACTCTTTATGAGTAATTCCTTGTTTCATACTGATGAAATATCTGTGCTTTAGGAGTTTGGCACTGTATGGCTTATGTTAATGATGTTATTAAACCTATCTCAGTTTTATCTGCATCTGGTAATTCCGATTTCTGCTATGTATTAGGAAAACTTTTTAAATCTATTTATTGTTATTTTTAATACTGTCTGTACTGTGTGCTGGATAATGTTATGAACCATTTCTGAAACCAAACTTGGTTTGTCATCTAAAGAATTATTTACAGGTATGCTTCAGTGAGTACCCTGCTGCTTGCACATGGGGTCATGATCTGGTACTGCCTCCAAGCCCCTCTCACCTTCAATCCATGCTGTGCCTTTGGAGTTGTGTAGAGTGGTGTGATGCACTGTGCTGTTGTATGTGCAATACTGCATCATTAGTGTGCTCTAGTCAGAGTCTGATATAGAGAAGTGATTAACAGTTTAAAAGCTCAGATGTGTGGAGTTAAGGAAAAGTAGGTAAAATACACTAAACACAAGTCATGGCAGAGTTGGATTCAGAAAGGAATTTGTGTGCGAGGGAAAACAAGGTCCCTGTTTTCACTGAAATTTAGCTGATGAAAAATTACTGCCGAGCCTTTGGGGAATTTGTTTTGCAGTGTTCTTCAGTGAATAAATGTATCACAAAGATGTTTAGTGTGCATGCCTTCCTATATGTTGAACAAATTCAGTAGTCTGTCTGCTCAAAGCATGCTTCTTCTGGTTTTTAATTTGTATTTTCAAAGGCTGTAATCTTTAAAATTGCGGAATGTACTGGGTTTTCTGCATTCATTAGAACACTCTCAGGTCCAAATCTGGTGTCACCTTTTTTGCATTTGTATGTTATTTTTTCTATTTAATTTCAACACAATTAAGTGACTGAGAGGCTACATTAAATCCCATCTCTTTTCCAGTTGCTCAAAAAATAAAAGAATTAGCTGTTGAATACTTCTCCTAGTGTACAGAGCCCTCAATTCCATTAGCAATGCATAATTATAGAAGTAGAATGGCACAGCCAGTGACTCCTTGTTGTAGATAAAAGTAGATCAAGAAAATACTTTTTTTTTTTTTATATATGTTCAAACAGAAGAACCTGCTCTAAGAAGACTTCCTTCCAAATCTTAGAACCTGAGCTTTGCCAGAAGTCTCAAGACTGTGGCTAGGAGCTGCATATAGGGCACAGCTTCCACAGGTCTGGTTTCTTCCTTTTAATAAACAAATCTGCATCAGTAAGGACCTCCAAATGAGTGCTCGGAGATCCATGACTCCACTAACGCTTTGAGAAAATGAAGTATACTGTTTTAAATAGAATACAGATGTTCATACAGAGTGGTGTCAAACTCGGTTATTGAGGGATAATGGGCTTCACAATGTAAATGACAGTGGCACAGGGAACACGCTTTCCATTTTAAATACAGACAGCATGTAAAGCCCCATGCCTGCAAATCAATTAAGCTGGCTATTGTGGTTGAAATTTTCCAGGGCCAAAGTCCACCAGTGCAATAACTATCAAGTCTTTGTTAATAAATATTGAATGCTTTATATACAACCCTGAAAAATGGTTCAATTCACAAATGGAAATTTGCATTTGCATCAGATGTAACAGGATGAACCACGATTAATCCACTGAAAAGGAAAACAAGATTTTGTAGCCTGCGTTCCTCATATTAGGAAGGATCTCTTACCTGAGGAGGAGATGCAGGATCAGGCTTGAAGTAAGGAAAAAGAAAGAATATGTACAGTGCATAAACATCTCATAATAAACCACACAGATGAAAGCAGTAAAACAGGATCAATTATTCATACTCCAGGCACAGAGAACAGTGCAAGCGTATTTCTAACACATACAGACAAAAGGATGCCTAGTAACAAGCCAGAAATACCTATAAATGTTTGCCAGCAGTCCTTAATCAACACCATGGATGTGATTGACTGTTCAATAGGGAGTGAATTTCTCAATATATGACTATCTCTCTTCACTTTCTGGGCAAACATCTTACGAGCGGCATGATAAAGATCGTTTTAATGCCACTGCCACCTCAGAGTAGGGGTTGCAAGAGGATACAATTCCACCTCTCTCTCTTCTCTGTAAAAGATGAAGAATGTGAAATTTTTCAGACACCTGTGCACTTTTCATATGCTTCTGTTCAAAATATACCTGCCTCCATCTCTGCAGGTGTTGAATTCTCTCTTCCTTTTGAGTTGGCTCTAAAATAATTTCAGAAATTACATCCTTCCAAATCTTCTTCCTCGTATTTCCTCAGCTCCTACCACAGGAACTTGGAATGGTGGAAAGATGGGTAAAAGATGTTGAAAACTTTTTTGTGTTTTCCAATGTATATTATGCCCATTTTTGACTCAGTGAAAATTAGTACAGTGTGTAACTTTATTGGTACCTGTAACAGAAATCACACAAGTTAAAAACAACAAACGTTGACCATTAACTATAATGTCTCATAGACCCATGGTTCAGTACATCTAAGCAAAATTACTGCTGCTATCCTGTGCACTGAAAAATGCTTTAATGATTATCTGTAATGTAATTCATGGTTGGTTTTTCCCCCTCTTTTTGCCTTTGGAATTGAGCAAGACATCAAATACAGGAAAAAAAATGGTCAACATAACAGCTTCAGAGAGGACCAAAACTACTGTGATCATTAACTCCTTCTGGAAAAAAAAAAATCATGCTGATAAAGTAAACTTGAAGTTCCTTTCTTCCTGTCTTCCTCTGAGACGTATTTTTTTCTCTCTTATTTTAGGTTAGCCTGAAGTTGGATGTGATTAAGAATGTTTTAAAGTTAATTGCATAGAATGCATATGGTTCATAAATATACACTTAGCACTTCAAAAAACAAAACTGGTAGGTTCATTTGCCATATGTCTGCTGTTTCATTTTTGAGTTGCTATTCTCCCCACTGAACTTCCCCCCTTTACTGTGTTTTGGTGATGCCAGTAGACTATTATAATGCCAGTAAGATTTAGCTTATCTGTGATCAGCTGAAGGGGATGATAGAGAAATGATTCAAATGTAAATTATACAAGGTAGAGTTTGTTATCAGAAGCTGAATTTTATTCTTTATATAAATGATTTCATTCATACTCTGCAGAATAGGTGCTCACAAAATGAAGTTAAAAGTTCGTTTATTCAGGCAGATAAGATAGTATCTAAAGGTATAAAAACTGACAAAATAGTACAAATACTTACAGATGTTGCAGTATAATTAGAAAGCAAAAGCTATATGAAAATGAAAGTAATAAGTGGAGTTTATAGAAATAAGTATTTTTTTTATTATTCTGTAGCCTTGGACGTATTTTAATGCTCTTTTTCTTGGGATAAAAATGACTAGTTGATATGCTAGAAGTTAAATCTATGGATTTTTTTTCACTTAGTTCTGCATAAAATAAATACGGGTTGTGTGTGTCTCTATGGGGCCTGGCCAGCTTGATGATGCTCTGTATCTGATGGTAGGAAACATGAAAGTCTTAATTTATAGTCTGCTTTTTAAACTTAAAGGGGTTTTTGTGCACTGTATATCTTTATGGCACAGAATACCTTGGAGGAGTATCTGTTGCTCCACAGTTCACTTCTGGATGTTTAATAACAGCAAACAATAAAATATATTTAGTGATGGTAAACAGAGGAACAAAAATTCCTGAGAGGGCCGAGTTCTGATACATTTACTCAGCTGAAGTTGCAGGAAATAAGTAGCAACAAAATATGAGTAAAAATATTCTGGCTAAACAAACGTACAAACCATTTCAATCTCTAACTTTCTTTGGGCTGCTAAGAGAGCTTCAAATCCCTAAAGATCTTAGATTTCAAATGAAAATGAATTAGCAAGGTGCAATTGTTATGCATAGTTGTTATGGATAAAAGAGCACCATCTTCCAGTCATTTTTCTGAAACAGTATTCATATTTGGTCCTTGTGCTGCTGGAAAATTTTCATAAGAGATGTGCATATGGCACAGCGCAGCACTGTGTTGGATAGTCCCAACACACTGACAAGCAGAGATCCCCAATCCTGTTGCAAAAAGCAGCATTCCTGCTGTAGTCCATGCGCAGCCCTAGGCCAGTGCTGCTAACGTGGCAGTCTCTGCATGCAGTTCAACTTTCTGGCATTTACACGCACTCAGTTTAGTCACAAAAACATGCATGAAATGCTTTCTCCTGAAGAATGTTTGATCATTTCTTATTTTATAGCTAATATTTATAGCTTCATGGACTTCCCATGTGTCTTTAATAACTCACCTGGGTTCAGAAATATTTAATGTGTTGGTCAGGAAGTGAATTTCTGTGCAAAAATTCTCAGATGTAGACTAATTGAATTGTGTTTATCCAGAAGACAAGAACTGTGAAAAATAATAAGATTTGTAATACGGTTTGGGATCTTTGAACTGGGACAAATAGGGCATTTAAAAATACTTTATGAAAAGTGAGGAAGATTGCAAAACATTTAGTAACTCTGAGGTAGCAGTAATGAATGTTGAATGGTTTACATACTGTGGGACTAGAGACTGATGGGATGACATGGATTTAGTGGCCAGGACACTCATCTGGGACATGGAACATCTGAACTAATATCCTTGCTTCACATTGCTTGACTAGCAGTTCCCATCCTGAACTTGTAATTGATCTGGGGGAAAAAGCTTTTTCCTGAGGCAGAGAAGTTGCTGTAATAAAATTCTGGTTTTACCAGTTAGTGTTTTGTAATTTAGGAAAAAGTATTTAATTGCATCAGCTCTAATATGAACACAGGGAAATCTTTTAGAAAAAAAAAAACACAGACAAAAGTCCGTCAGTAGTAAGACCAAGTAGGAAACTGGAAATCTGAGTAAGTCTCAAACTTCCAAAGAAGTTTTCATGAGGTTTTAGAGTATTTTACTGCCAGCTTTCTGTCCTGCCCTATGTTACCTGGGTAATCTGAGGCCTTTATTCTCTGTGGATTCTGGTCAATAATTTTCATAAAATTTGACTAAAATCTTTCATGCAGATAAATATGAATGCATAGTTTTAGTTTAAGAATTCTGTGAAAAATCAAGTGTACACATTAAGAAAACAAAATAGCATGTGCGTACAGAAAGCCAGAACTCCTAAAATCTCTCTTATGCTATGCAATAAAATACTCTTCCATAGTGCTGCTGGAAGGAGTGAAGAAACAAGAGCCTTTTTTATTATGTGACCTGTTCAAAGATAAAATTGCTGATGACTGTCAGTCCTCAATAATTGATGAAAAACATGTTTTCCTTAATGTCTGCACTGTCTCCTCCCTAGTAAAAATGATTCTGATGCCAAAAATGTGTTTTGTTATATCTGTGTTGAGCAACATAATTTCATTTGTCATTGGTGATGCCATGATCTTCAAGAGTGTTTTGGAAGGTACATCTCAAGCCTTCTTGCAGCAGTGGGTCTAAATTTGGACTTGGTTGCAGGGTTGTGTGCAAGGGCCCCAGCGCTGCTACCCACGCAGGATTTAGTGATGGCGTCACTTTTTAAAAATTATTTTTATTTTTTTAATCTGTCAAGGTATTGCTGCTTGCCAAAAACAAGCACACTTATAATCTTTGATTTTTCATTTCTGGGTTGGACAGAAAGGCAGAATATCTAAATAAGGATGAAAAAAACAAAATCTGCTGCAGAAAAAGTAAATTCTCTAATTCCATGTCAAAGGATGGACAGAGAAGGCCGTTGCCTCACCTCCTGGCTGGTGTGCGGCCCTGCTGATTAGGCAGCCACTGCCAGGGGTGCCAGTCCCCACCTATGCGGGAGGCTGGAGGGGAATTGGGTCAGGACAGAGATTCCTGATGCTGCTTCCCATAATTTGTCTGTAGAGAATTGTTTTACTCAAATCATCATTATAGGCAGAGATGAATGGAAAATTTAAAAGAAATAAATTTGACAGATCTGTTGTTGCTGATTTCACACACTTGAACTTAAGCACTGTTGGGTCTCCATTGCTTCTATTTCACATGAGATGAATATGGACAGTCAGCTGAAACAGGAGATACTCAAAATCATGCTGAGGGTTAATCTTTTACAACCTAAAGACATTTCCTGATCTGACCCTCATCTGTGCTTTTGGAAATAAAGGAATCATTTGGCCAACGCTTTCTCCATTTGCAATTAAACATGCTGGCAGCTCTCCAACGAGCACTCTATCAGCAGGAATATTTAGCAGCACAGAGGATATCATTTCAATACACTGACCCAGGCTGTTGCCAGATGGAGTAGAGGGCTGTTTAGTGAAAGTAAATCTACAAATGTTTTTGTGAGCAAAGGAAACCACTTCTGATATTGGGTGATAGTGTGATACAGGGATAAGGAAAGAAACACTAGTTTCTTCATTCTTTTCAGGGTTTTTCTACCCTTTTGTTTTCCTTTGTCTTCTTTGTTTTCATCTTAGCTTGAAAAAGAGACTACAAAGCTTCTTTTAAACTGCATTATCTTTCACTTTGTGCCAAACTATGAAGTGGCATACAGCAGAACTGCTTGTTCATGTCAGCAGCCGGGAGGCCCACTCTGAGCCCAGGAAAGCGGGGAAGAGTTGGGGAAAACTGCAGGTCTCCACAGCTGCTGTTGGCAATTCTGCCAGGCACTGGTTCCAGTAGTACTACTGGGGAAAGGGAGCTGCTGGACTGGAACAAGCAGTCCACTACTGTCCTTGTTTCTTGCTGTCCATCTCATGGCAGGGTTCAGCATGGTCTTCATTGCGATGTGCTGGCATGTGGTCACAGAAGTGCAAAGGTAGCTTATGAATCAACTTTTCAATTCCGTTCTCCAGTAAATGAGCCTCATGCAGTGTTTGTTATGTTGACAGCTGACATTTAGCTTTGATTATTTATGTTTCATAATATTTTGGAGCCTGGATTTGATGGCATAGGTTTTATAAGTAATGAAGACTTCAAAATAATGAGACTTCAGCATTTGGCTGCTAATGCCGTGGTAAGAGATGGGGGAGGGAGGGGTGGACCTGCTTGATCTGTACAGACTGCAGTATGTGGATGGCAATAAACTATATGATGGTTTCTTTAAGAAATTCTTTTTGTTGCTAAAACTAAAATAACTGTAGACAGTTCTTGGTTGCAGGAAGATTACTACATTTCTGTTTGTAGTAATTATTTGTTTAACCTAATTAAAGTAATCATCAATTCAAGAATTTCTTTGGGATGCTTACGGATTTTCTGGTTTGGGGAGATGTTTTCCTTGTCCAGTTTTAAAAGAATAGTTCTATCTAACTACCATATAGCAAATGTTTTTAAAGTTGTAAGTCAGAGAACATTACCTTCTTACCACAAGTTTCATCTGTGCATTTGTACTTGTGTAAGATCACCAGGCCTTGATCTTGTTTCTGCTAAGCACTGTCTCCTTGCAATAATGAATGTCTTGCTGTAAGAAGATTTTAGCTGGACAGATGTACCTTAATGTCTTGCAGCAGGATTTACTGTTTTATAAGACTGATTCTGGATTACTGTGTTCTTGGTTGGAATGTGGCAAATACTGCCCGTCCTGGGACATAGGCTAAAGGAACAGTGCTTGCTGGAAGAGAGCGTGGACCTATACAAATGCAGACATCCTTGTACTACAAACAAAACAATTTAATTAAGTTCAACTGTATAATTAACTATTATACTCAAACTAGCCTATACTATATTTCTGAAATAACAAATTTCCAGCAGCTGGCTGAATCCTATTATGCAGGAGCATAACTTCAGTATCATTGTTAATTTGGTGGTGTTGTATTTGAAACTCTTAACAGTTGTTTACAGTTAAGTTTCTGAAATGACCACTATGCAAGTGCCTTTCCAGTGTACCTTGTGGAGAAAAATCATTTTGGCAAGGTGAAAGCTGCAGTCTCTGATTCCCATACATAGTTTTATGAACAAAGCCATCTGTTTCCTAGAGGAGGTTTTTAAAAGGCGTTAAGGCAATTGCTACAATTGCCCAAGATACTATAGTGGAGAAACTCTGCCTGGAAGGCTTTGCATGCCCGTCAGGGCAGTCCTGGGGGGTGCCCAGGGCCCTGCCCCATCCTGCAGAACACGGTAGTCAATGCAGCTGAGTAAAGAGTGGTGATCACACTTTGTGGGACCTCAGCTGTCCCTTGAAAACAGGCACACTGACAGCAGAGTGTGAAGGGGATAGTCTTACATCATTTAATAAGAAATTAATTTCTGTCTATAAATTATTTTAGCCACCATAAAGAATTATCACCCTGTTAGTGTTGCAGGACCAAATATTCAGAAAGCTCTATAGAAACAGGCTCATTCACTAAATCCTTTGGGTGTTTCATGTGTTGGCTACTGTAATATATTTCATTACCATCAAATCTTGTTGCTTGATTTATTTTTGTGTGTGTGTGGTTGTTATATTAATTTTAGCTTGGTAGAATCATCCTAGCTGGGATTGAGCCCTATAGGATGTAGCTGCTGTTTAATAGCTTCCTCAATGTTTCATTCACACCTTTTGTTGTTATATCTCAACCTCACCTTGGCTGTTGTTTCATTGTTGTCATTGTTGTGGAATTCCTGGAACAGCTGCCGTTTGAATTAACACTCAGCATTTCAGCAAAATGATGATATCTTGCTGGAAAATTAAGCACAGGGGGTATGGAAAAAATCCTAAGAAATACACATTTTTTTCTGTTTCAGCAGCGGACTTTCAAGTTCTTCTGTAAATGCCTACCTTCATATTCCCTATCATATATCTGGGGGTGGGGAGGGTGTTGTTGGATATTTTTTTTTTGGTACCTACTTACCACTCTTACATGGGAAGAAGTTGGCACTGGAGTTGAATGGTGGAGTTGAGTGTTATCCTTTTGTTCTTGCTTCTTAAAGGCTTGTTTCTAATGTCTTTTAACATTCTTATGCTTTTGCAAATGTGCATGTCTGAAGTACTGCTGCAAATTAATTTCCTTATCTAGTTCTTTTTTTATTTCCTCCTGAACACTATTGGAGAATAAAATCAAATGTATGCAGTGTGCACCAAATAGGACTGCCTCTTCCTTTAAGTTCTAGTTATTGTAGACATTTGCTCTTGCTGTGCAGAAAAATAATGTTAACAGCTGCTTAATCTAGTTAGAAATGCATCTTGCTGTGTATTCAAAATGACTTCTACTTATCTTTTCTGGTGGTATAATTTGTAAAATCACATTTATAAAACTGAAACGGTCTAAATGTAACCTTGTTCATTCTTTTTATGTGGTTAACACACAGAGGGTGAATATTTCAAAGGTCTTTGAGCATGCGACAATTAAAATAGACACCTAGGAAATATCAGCCTTTTTAGGCACTATATTACTCCTAGAAATCTTGCCCAAAGGGCTTATAGTGGTGCTAGATTATTTCAATTAAAAAAAAATATTCTGCTTCTTTTCAAATAGGATTCGCTATTTCTGGAAACTATTAAATGTTCAGATTGAGGAACCACCCTTTATAAATTAATGCAGCACAGAAGAGTGATTAAATTTGGTAATCTCATTAAAGCTTTTAATAGAATTGATCATTTCAAAGGTTTTTCTGGTTATTGGGATTTCTCAACAAAGGAGTCACTATTGGATTATTACTGCTCTTTTCCAGTTGCAGTTTGTTTTCAGCTACCATGCAAGATAGTCTTTCCAGGACTTTGATTTATTTCTGTTGAGGATGGGAGCAACGTGCAATTCCCCAAGGAGATGAGAAGCTCAGTCTGGAGGAGAACACTACAACTGTTAGCCACTAGTTCCATAATTTCTTTCTAAAGCTGATTACAAACTTAGATCTAACATCTATTTTGAAAATGCTCGTTCATTAAAAAAGTTAAAGAGCAGTCAATTTTGACTTTTTGTAAGTATATTTACTAGCATGCTCTCTGAATCAAGTTGCTCAAATCTACCTGGTTTGATTCTTCAGTAAAGAACACTTCCAAGGTTTCAGCAGTATATGGTTACTGGGAAATAAATAAAATCCTTATTCCCATTTTGTTTCATTTATAAACTCTGAAAGTTGTGCTATTGCAGTATCATAAAACTGTAGTGTTCCTATAAGATTGCTTTTCAGGGCTGTAATTATTTTTACAGAACTTTGCTCATTGTTTACAATTAAAAACAAAACAATGCAAAAAGGCAAGAATAATCATACTGAGCAATTCTATTTATTATAGCAGTAAGTTCTACAGTGTGGATGTGTATATTTTCATTATGTGTGCAAGCATGTATATATTTAAATCTGCTGCCTTGTTTTGATGGGAGCTGTTACTTCTGGGCCCCTTGTCTATGCCATTTGTGACTTTTCCTCAATCTTTTCTTTTCCAAACAGAGAAATCCCACTAATTAATCTCTTTCTGCATGTCATTCTGTATCTTTGATTAATGTTATCTGCTCAGTAATATCTATTACTGAGATACCTTTTACAGATGTGAGACACAAGAACTGCATTCAGTATTAAAGGCAGATGGTGACGGTAAACTTAAGAAAACGAGAATACATTGTAAATCATTGCTTTATTAGTTAGAAATAAGATTTGTGGACATGTGGCAGGCTTTCCTGTCATACCATACATTTTTGGTTAATCTACAGGTCAGAACCAGGACTACACAGTAAGATTGCTTTCTGCATAGGCGTAGGATAGTAGACCAGGTTAATACAATAGCAAAGCAGAGAGAAACACTGTTTCCATGCCTAGAACAGGCCCTTCAACAAGATACTTCAAACTGTAAATAATACTTAATCTCATGCCATCCTGTCAACACATGCCCATCGCTCGCCTCCATCCTCATCCAAGCCGAAGTGGCGCGGCAGGAGCCAGTGCTGTGCAGGCAGCAGTGCCACTAGAGACACAAACTAAAGTTTATTCTTGGGTCTTAATTCTGTCCCAGCCTCTCCTGGGAGAGCTGATATAATGACATACTCCATGTAATTATGGCACTTTTCAACAATATTTACTGTTTTAATAGAGAAATGTACTGTGAAAACTTTTATTGACATAAAATAGTAATTAATGTTGGACCAAAATTTTTCATTTGTTCCTTACACTTAAAATGCATTTCCAGAAATAAATACTTTGAGATTGCTTCAGACCTGTGAATGTTTGCTGTTATAGATACCATTTATTTTACTTTCACTGCTGAAAGATTTATTTTAAGAAATGTTTGTGAAAAGATTGATAGACCTCATTTCAGAAACACTTGCAGAGGACTCAGGCAGCTGATTTGCAGGTACCAACTTCCAGGCTTCTTTGCAAAATAACTGAGTGAGGAAAACCAAAGCAGTAAGGACAGAAGGCTGCTGCAGGTTTTCGGCCATTTCTGTGCTGTGACTGCCTGTCCTCTCAAGCGTCATGTAGGAGATAATCAGATGCCAGCGTAAATCCTGGCTGTCTTCCTTTTATGTTCAGTGACTGGGGACAGAGGAGAAAGCTCCACTCCTGCCCTCTCAGAATTGTTTAGTGTGCAAAGCAAAGGAGCATCTGTGGGCACTCATTTGCCTCCCATTAAAACACGCAATCTGAGAAATGTATCTGCCATTCATCTCGGTGATACCTGCTGTGCTTGTACAGGAAGAGCTGATGTGTGTGTCCCTTGCTTATCTAAGATTCACTGCAGTCAGTGATAGGGAAAAAGATGCCTCTGACTCTCCAGCACATCAGTATTGGAGAGCTCTCACTGAAATTGCACAAGTAAATCCACAGTGTTTGATCTAAGTGCTTCCTTGTACAGAAAAGGTCTGTTTTAATTTCAGGAACATCTGCATAATCACTCCCTTATTATCTCAAAATTCTCAGTAAACTATTTTTCAGTATCATCACCATGATTAAAGCTCTAGTAAAAGATTCTAGGAGCTACTAGACTGACATTAAAATTAATCTTAGCTCTGCTAATTATCAGCCTTATTCCTATGAATATTACACTTTGTGTTAATCTCCTCTTTTATCAAGCAATACCACGTACTAAACTGGAAAAGGAAAATAATCTTGATCTGACAACAAATGAAGCAAAAAAGTAAACAAATTCCTGCAAGATTCCCCCTGCCAGCTGATTTTCATGTGAGTCTGGTGACTTCAGAAGGTTGAAAGGTAGAAAGGACAGTCCAGTGGTAAGCATTAGGATGCAGTCACTTATTCTTCAACCCCCAACTGTGCTCAAGGAACAGGATTTCTATGTGCCTGAGGCAATACATTCTTCCATCACTAATTCCTTTAAGTGAAAAAAAATTTTAAATTTTTGGCTTCAGACTGTTTGTATTAAAACAGCCTGCCTTACTTGAGGAATGCTGTTTGGTATACACATTATCTGCTTATAATAGAATTTCCTTGCATTTAAAGCATGCAAAACATTACCCTGTGGTACTCTGAGTATAATAAAGACTTATATCTTTGATATGAAAAGCTTACCGATGTAAAAGTTTGCCAACTAAAGACTGGGCACTTTGGAAATCAGATAATGGGCTTCATTAAGTTTTTTTGAGAGGGCCAAAACAAAATATTTCTTGTTTGAGGTACCACCACCTTCTCCTACAAATAGATCCTTCTGTTCTGGACTCATGAGCTGCAGGCTCTGCCTCGCTAGCAGTATGAAACCAGGCTGGGTAGAGAGGGAACGGTTTAGGTGAAGGTATCTGTAAATATTTTCATGTACAAGTGATAAAGATAGTTTCTTTAGTGGTAGTATAACATGATACCTGTGTCTACAAGAAACTACAAGATTATGCATTTGCATGTTACATGTTTGGCTGTTCATGTTATGTTGACGTACGTTCTGTTTGCCTCCTGAACTTGCCTTTAGGATGCTTTGTGGACTTCTGCAAGAGAAGGGGAGCCCTACAGGGGTACAGACGCTTCCATACAGAAAGCCATAATGTCATCATTTGCGATTAATCGTGCAGCATGCTTGTGCCCAAGAAAGCAGTTTGGTGTGCTGGGAGCAGCCTTTAGATTAGCTGTTGATGGCTCTGTGCATTACTTGTTTTTGTTTTCATCCCATTTGCAGTATATAGCTGATTTCAATTCCAGTTTTAAAATGCAAAGCAAATATAAAACATTCCTCAATAACATTAATTAATGAATCAGTATGGTAGTGCTTAGCACTCACTCTGTCAGCATGCACCAAATACTCATATAACCACAAAGGTACTGACAGTAGACTCTGGCACATGGGGTTTTATATTGGTGCAATTTATCCTTTACCCAGGGCCTCAACTAATTGCATTGGCTTTAGTATAAGCTATTTTCAGATGCTTTTGGACATAGTTTGTAATGTATTGTACACATGAGTATATGATTTGACTGCAACATTTTCCTGGTGTGTTAAATTTGCCTGGTCAAAACTGACTTCAGCTGAAGTCCCCTTGACTCTTAGTGTTTGAGCATGGAGTCTGAGGTTTGGGGGGGATTTTGTCTGTTTTAAATAAAGCAAAATCTTCTTTTCAAAATACTTGATGAAATGAAGGCCTGCCTTGATTCTTGAGGTTGTGTGTTTCCAGTGCTGCAGTTCTAAATGTGGTATGGGTTAGATGTGGGGTTCTTTTGTTTGCTTTTAAATCTGTATGAGCAATTAAATTTTCATGAGAAATATTTGCTATGCTGCTTTTTGCCTTATATAGTATAAGCAGTACTGTTAATGTCATTTTTTCACAGCCTTATATCAAAAGGGGCATTTTATATATATTTTCAATTATAAACTGTCTTAAATATTTTCTGTAGGCTAAGTGTTAGCTTAAGATTTCCAAAACCAAAAATCAATTTAAAACTGATTATGACTCTTAGCCCATAATGTTGAAATATCTTGGCGTTTTGAGAAAGATAGAACTTAAAAAGGTCTCAAGTTGTCTTGAGGAAACCAGAGACATTCTGAGCAGTATTTATTTCCCATCTCCTTTAATAAACATATTTTCATGTAATCTACAGTTGATATAATTGGCTACTCTAAAAAAAAGGTCATGTTTTCTTTTGTATAATACGTATCTTCTTAAATCAGTCTTATAGTTTTTTTTTCTTCATTTAATTTTTGATAATGATATCACCAGCAGAAGTTTTCAGATGCGAACTGTAAGGATTTAGAGAATTTGTAAGCCTGGAATTATTTATTTTGTAGGAGACTTGTGAATCTGACCTTCAGGAGCTCTTGCTAAGACTTGAATCTGTCCTTGTGCAGCATAGTCTTCAAGGATGCCATTTACTTTCACATTTAGAACAACATAGAGTTTTATTTTCTTTTTAGTAGCAAATCTTATGTGAGACTGAAGCAGGACAGCCTTTGTACTAGCCTGATGAACTGGACTGATTTCAACAGCAAGGAACTGGTGTTCTTGTTGCTACAGTGTTCCTTGTGTGTGTCTTTCTCTAGAAAATGTTCTCTGTTGGCCTAGATTTCTTCTCTTGAAATTTAATGCTACAAACCTTTAAAGGGAATGGGGAGCAAGCGATCCTTCCTTAACATCTTGCTGTACAGTGAGGACATTTCCAGTGTCAAAGAGCACCTGGTTCTCCTGCTAGGAGGTGTGTGCATGGCTTGCACACCCTCTGTGATCCTCACTGTTATCCTTGCTCTCTAAAAAGACTAGTTGACCTTGTGTGAGACTGTACTGTGGGTACTTGTAAAAGTTGCACATTTTTCAGGAGTAATTAGGTTTTGGTATACTTAACAGCTTTTTTTCTGTGTGTTGATTAAATAGCAGATCGTTTTTATGCCAAAATCTCTTTGCATATAGCTTAAAGATGAGGTGGAAACTTGACATTGTTACTTTAATGTTTCCAAAAAGAATGTGTCTGGTAAATTAGAACAAATAAATGTACTTGTGGTTTACTGTCTATGGGGAAAATTAGGTTTCGCTTGAAAATGTTGGAGTGCTAGCAAATTGGGAATGTTAATTTATCCTCGCTCATGCTCACAGGCTTTTTATTCTCAGGTGTTTAGCACATGCGACTGTTTTAGCTCCTTTGTGATTAAAATGGCAGTCCTGCTTGGCCTCATAATAATTATTAGTGAGAATGAGAGCATACCTAGCCAAACACCGCATGGGTATTTGAAACCAGTTTGAAGCAGATGTAACATTGGCTTGTAGGAGGTGGCTCTGGATCCCTCCTGGGCACACATCTGATTTTTACTCAGGGTGCATGGGTCAGGGAAGATCCCTTTGGGATGCCCTAGATGTGGCTGTAATGTGACTATGTAATCTCTCCTGCACTTTGAGAGTGGCAAGGAAGTGCTGGGAGTTTTGGTACTTTAATAATACTGTCAGAGTTAAAGGTCAGCACCATCTCACACCAGTTAAACAACAATAGGCTGTTTTAGACTCGCTGTCCCCATACAAGGGCTTTGTAAGTGTATATATTATAGTGGTCCCTCTTTCTGTGTCTTTGGGACCCAGTTCACCTGCTGTCTTCCCTACCCCATGTGCCCTTTCTAAGCATAACTGAAGGAGAGTTGGTTAGAGATTGGTGATCTGACTCAATATAACTTGCCTTTGAAAACATAAATCACCAAGCATCTGCTGAACTTAAAATATCCTTTTCACCCTTTGAGTGATGTCCCTTGTTCATTACAAGAGTGTATAGCTATACATCTAGCATTTCTTTGGAGTGCACAGTATTACAACTACATTTCATGCAATCCCAAATTCAGCTTCTGTTTACTTTCTTTGTCTAAAACTGGAATAGAAGTATATCAGGAGGTTTCTCACAGAAGATTTCTCAGCACTAGTTGGTATGGACCCATTTCTTACAAGTACAAAGAATGGAGTTTCCCCTTCAGCAATTTTTCTGCAGCCCCAGCTGCACCCACCTAGCACTTCCTGGGTACTAGGACTGGAAAATCAGGTAATTTATCCCAGTATTGGTCTGATGAGGATGATAAATCTGGACCTGCAGATGGGAACAAAGCAAAGTCTATGGAATAGTCACAAACAGTGACACAATAGAGAAGCGGAACTGGGATCACAAGCTGGGAAGTCGTAATGCCTGGATGCCAGCTAGTGCCACCTCTTTCTCTGAGAGGCTTTCCATGGACTTGTGGGCACTGAATCTGAGCTTGTCGGTAACCAACAGGCCTCTCTTACCTTTAACCCTTCCCTTGAGAACAAATGTTGTTCTCTCGGATATAACCTGCTTAGGAGAAACCATATGTAACATTAAGTGGGTTCACATCATCACTGAGGAACAGTTATTTGCTGCGTCAAATAGGTAACATGCTCTATGACATGCCATAATGTAGTGTGGCAAGGTGTTATGACTTTGCAATAATAAAAATACAAATGAAAAATTGGTTAAATTATGTGGCATCATCATTTATCACACCAGAAAGCAAATATATGGTTTACAGTAGGGCCAATGTATTAAAAAAAAAAAAAAAAAAAAAAAGATAGATTCAAATAACTGTCAGTATATCTGAAAAACATTCCTCTGGGCTTGAATTTTTATGTGTAGTAGAAGAAAACAAGTGTCAGTGCCTGGAAAACTGATAATAAAAGATTATTTTCCATTTAGAATGGAATGTTAGCTTTTAAGGGGGGGGGGGGCATGTGGAAAGTTGAAATGGAGTTTGTCACAGATGTTATCTGAACTTCCATAAATTGACTTGCTTGAAGAACAGCTGGAAATATAAGAGAACAGTATTTGCAGTGGTGGCAGTAGTAGCTGAAAATAGGCAATTCTCCTATCAAGTTACTTCACTGTTGTCCTGCAAGCAGTATTTATTTTCAGAATTACTCTTGATCATGGGTTTTTGCTAAATTTATCTTGTATTTTAAATGGCTGAGGATGTGTGGCATCACTCTGTCAGTATGTATTCATTGGAAGTTGTTCGTCCACTTGTAATATTGCATCTACAACAGTGCAATTCAGATGATGTAATTCTATCTGCACCACATTCTATGTATTTATAGTTGGACTTCTAGTCATTTAAGGGCTCTTCAGAAAAATACTTTTTCTTATGCTCTGTGCTCCAGTATTTGGGATAGTTTGTTTTTTTTTTTTTTTCAATTGCCTGTCTCTTTATGTGTATGCTTATAGGAATATCCAAAAGCTAGCTCTATTTTAAAGTTAATTGAATGTAATAGAATTCTACTGGGAGCAAAAGCTGAGCAAGAAAATAGAAAATACGTTGTTACTGAAGTCAAGGGAATTTGGGTAGCTTATACCAGCTGATGATTTGACTCTTAAGGTTTAGTTTGTGTAGGATAATTTGTTCAGAGAAACACACATAGTTAGAAGACTTTCTTTTTAAACCACTTCCGTCTCCCACATAACTAGTGAAACTAGGAGTATTTTTCTAATGGTCTAAAAGAACTGTATTCTTTGTATGAAAAGAATAACTCTTCACTAATAGCCACAGCATAGGGTAGCACAGTACCTATCCAGAAATCATAAACTAATTTTACAAATATGTACTTAACAATCACTCTGAAAGACAGAAATTTATCCGTATGCAAATTTTGTAATCAACAGAACATCATCTCATCTTACTGGAATCAGTAGATAATGCATCCATCTCCTCTCCCTTGCTCTGTAGTACTCCAACCTGGCACATTTCTTGGAGGTTCTGATTTCTTTCCCTTTGAGAGAAATTCTAAATGGCATTTGTACAGCAAGACTGTGGAGGGGACTGGAGATGAATTCTGCACTGTTTATAGCATAAATAGGGTGAGGGAAGTCTGGGCATTTTTCTATGCTGTTGCATAGGCTGTTGAACCCTATAGTTCCTCTGGGCAGTTGTTGTTGTGCCAAGTGAATTTGGAAAATTGCAGCTTACCATTGTGCCTCACCCCTAAGTTACAGGCCTCTCTGATCTTGGTAGTGAGACTGAACGAACTCCCCTTGTGTCAGGAGGCAAACTCTGCAGGTCTTAACGCTTCATCTGGGAAGCCATGCTGGTTGGTGTGTTTTGTGGAATTTTGTCAGTCCTTCAGTGAGTTTCATCCACCAGGAACTACCATCATCCTTTAAAACATTCTCCTTCTCCTTTCTTTCTTAAGCCCCA
Source organism: Sagittarius serpentarius (assembly GCA_034782735.1). Lineage (NCBI taxonomy): Eukaryota > Metazoa > Chordata > Aves > Accipitriformes > Sagittariidae > Sagittarius > Sagittarius serpentarius. The sequence goes on from JAVKLA010000088.1 coordinate 30,066,357, forward strand.
TTGGAGTTGTACGTGTACTATCTGATTTCCCTAAAGCCACAAGTTAATAACAGCTTTCGATTGTTGTTACTGCTGATATGAACCAATGTTGCTTCAATGACTTAAGGTGAGTAGCTCCATTACGTCACCTCCTTTCTGAACCTACATGTAATGAATGTTACTGAAGTCAGCAGTGCTGCCTGAAGTGCTTATGTGAACAACTAAGGCAAGAGTATCAAACCTCTAGGCCAGAAAGTACTGTATACACTCACACCTGGAAATCATGAAGCTCAGGTCATGCTGTTACTGATTTTTGTCCAAAGTTAAGAGAAAGAAATAAATCTTGAACGAAGCTGTTAAAGATTAATTTTGAGAAAGGTCAGCTCCTCAACTTTTTCTGGATTCCAGACATACTTGTTCTTTTCTGTTGGAATGCTTTTGGCAGTTTAAAATATGGGCTTGGACTTGATGGGGAGGGGGGTAATCTATTAATCAGCACTTCATCATCTACAATGGCTTATCTTCTCTTTTCTGTAATTCCTCTTTTTAGTTGGACATCAGCATTGTCTACATACTTCTTATCATCCATCAGCAGGAATGAATGAAGTACACAGCAATATATCAGTTTGACTAAGCTCAAAGTGAAGGAGAAGCAGAAAATTATTGCAATAATCTTAAATCTTTAATGATAGTGGAGTTAAATATATATCATTTTCTTTACTCATTACTGTAGTGATAAAGCCCTGTGCTAGTACATAGTTCTAATGTGACATAAAAAGTATCATCTTATTCTGTTAGTAAAAATCTTTTTTTTTTTTTTTTTAAACTATTGAGACAAATGGTATCTGAACTGTTTAATACTGAATACCAGAGTTCCAATAGATCTTGGAGAATACTTCTTCCAAAATTTATATAAAAAAATTAGCTGAGCTTTTGAAGGAATTAACTTCACTCCAACTGTGCATCTTTCCTGTGTGTCTGACAACCAAAAAAAAAATGTTTATTAAGTTTTCAATGAAAGAGATTCAGCTGTTCCAAAGAATGAATGGCACTCATTTTTGTCTTGGTTAAAAATACTTGCAGATGTTTCATTAATAAACTGTAATGTCCTCCTATGAGAAGAGATTAAAATTTGATGGGAATGCAGGAAATGTTCTTGCTGCTATTTGTGTGAAAGTTTTCACAGCTTTGGCAGAACTACACGATGCATAAGGCTTATAGATTTGGCTGACAGATGTTCTGAGGATTCTGCGGCTGTCTAGCAAGCACTGCCCCAAGGCAGCAAGGCCTGAGCTGAGCTTTCCCAGCACATGTGCCCTGGGGCTAGGGGTTTGGATTAGACTGGCCCTTAAAGCAAAAACAGAGATGCTCTTCCTGTCCTTGCTGACATAAGGCTAGGCAAAAGAAGGGAAGACAGAAGACAGATGAGAGAAGGACGAAAGAGGTGATGTGAGAATTGCAGTCTGGTGAGGCTGGAGTGTAGACTAGAGCTGCCTGGATAGAAGGCTCAGGCTGGTGTTACGGCGAGAGGAACAGCAGGCCCAGATTGGGGGGGTGGCGGGGGACACAGAGATGGAAACAGGAACCATATGAGGCCCTGGAAAAGACTGGCAAGTGGGTGCAACAGAGCATGGAGCAGAGGCAGAAGAGAAGACAATGCTGCAAGACCATGTGTAGGATGAGGTGAACAGAGGAGGCCTGTGAACAAGAGCACATTAGCCCCACCAGAAATGGGACAAAACCCAATTCCTGCATCACAGATTTCTCTGCTGTTAGTGTTAATGGGTTCCCAGCAGGTTTACAGGTATTTTCTAAGTTTAAATCCCTTTGCTTACTTTACACAATTCTGTGCTGTGTATTCAACTCTGTTTATTAAACTTCAGGAGGGACATTAACATAAGGCTGAATTAGGAAGTTTTAGAGGGAGCTGAAGGAACAGGTTCAGATGAATTTACTGGTTTTCTCCATTTCTTTTAGCCTAGGACATCCCTGCACAGAAACTATATCAAGGTTAAGGTTTTGAGACTTGACTTTAAAAGTTCAGGAGTGTTGGAATCATCTGTATGATGATGGATGGGGCTATGCAGCAGCAGCAGCAGGGAAAAGACAGCAATGTTTTGGCAGCCCATTTGCCAATTCTTGCAAGACTGACTCAGGACACACACTGCCTCAATCAGTAAGAAACTTTCCAGGTTAAGAGTAATCCATGCAAAAAAAAACAAGCCCTTTTTTGGTGCAAGGTGTATAATATGAATTAATTGCTTTTAATGAAACTGTTTTGAGTGAGACTGAACTTTGCTACTTCAAAGCACATGTAATTGTTGGGTTTGTTGCATTATACATCTCTCCATAGTCCTGACAATTCTGGTCATGTTTTAGATAAGTGGTGATTATGAAAACAATTTAGGGATTAATATGGATTAAATTGAGGTTCTTTCATAGGAATATTTCAGCAGTAGGAATGAGAGGCCTAAACAGCACTTGTTGCATAGTTTCTAAAAACTGCACTTTCTGCTGTGGATTAGATTTGCAATCAAAGCTCTGATTTAAATTCTCCTTAATAACTTTATGTGATAACTTTTCCTTTCTGTGTCCTCTAAATTACTTTGATTATTCTAGATAAATTGATCTCATCAAGACTGAAAAAGGTATCTTTTGTGAAGCATCAAATCTTTCTTGCTAGAATCTAGATTTATTAACTTCACGTTATGAAGTTAATGTTGTCCTTCTCTCCTTTCTGAGGCCTTTGAGGATGGAATGGTCTGAATGCTTAGAGGTTTAGGACATTTATGTGTAATGAGGAGTCCTTCAAATGCATTGCATCCTTAACTTAGAGGCTGACACCTTATGTTTGGAAAAGGCACCTTTTGAAGGTTTTGTTGTTGTTGCTGTTTTTTGTTATTTGAAGAAATCCATTTGGGACTTTCAGATCTGTTCTCTCAGACATTTCAGTGTGTAGTAAGTTGTTCAGCTCCTTGCTTCAGGCTCCAAATGGAGATTTAATGAAATGAATAGTTCTAAAGCACCAGTCTAAACATAATTATAGCAGGATGTGTTACTGAGATTGTAACCTCACGTTGTTCAGTAACTGTAGAGATAGTATTCCTCAGAGAAACCTCCCAGCAAATACAAAAGGACAAATAGTAATCTAGCAGTCCAGACCATATGCATGATGCAGGTACCTACAAGATAGGTAGTAGAATGGCATAAGCACTGATGCACACATTTCAGAAGCAATATCATCTCTTTGTGCTCCTGAAGATGCCTCAGGAACAACTGGGAGATGTTCTTTTTGAAGTGCTCAAGATGTCTGCTGATGACAGCTGTCGTTCCAGAAAAAGACAAGTTTTCAATTATAAACTATAGCTATTTGACCTATGGTACACTATTCCTTATATGTGCAAGCTACTTTCAAGCATAGCTGATTTTTATTTAGAGCATTTAGGATACACTGCAAAAATTTGGACCCAAGAATGAGTTTTATTCAGTCACATATACATAAATGTCTATATGAAAAAAAACTAATACAATCTACTTTTTAAAAGGATTTTATGGAAATATTAACACCCTGCTTGTCGAAGATGTACAATTTCAACCAAAGCAATATTTGAAATTCCTTTGATTTGCATGAATAAGAACATATTTTTTCTCTGTGACTATTCTTTTGAAGGAACCCAGCCAAAGTACTTGTGATTTTACCTGAAAGCTAAAATTAGTACTAATTTAGATAAAAGTATGTAACAAAGAATATTTTATCCAGCTGTAAGTGTGTGGTGATGAACTGGTGGGAAATATATAGCCATTTGTTATGTTTATACAGCAGTTCATAGCTGTAGTAATCCTGGATCACTTGACTCTTCTCTGTGAATTAAGGCAATATTAATTTCCATTTTTGTCCATGGAGATCGAGAGACAGAGAGCAGGAGAGCTGTATTTTCCACTTTTTTTTTTTGCTGGGAAATTTTTTCAGTTATAATGTCTTAACCTCCCATCTCTCTCCCACCCATGCAGATAAACTTCTTATAAAACTTTGGAAGTACTTTAAAGTTCAGATATCTTCTAGGACCACGTTGTCATAGTTTTGAACTTAGACTCTCCCTCTGTTGAGGATCGCACCTAGAGGTGAGGAAGAACAAGTGTGCTAAAAGCTCTCCCAGACATTTTCCATAACTTCAGCCTAAGGGAAGACACACACTGCTGCAACTGAAAGAGCACCTGCTCCATTTTTGCATTTGTCCAATTGCCTCTGTGGCAAATTCAGTCAGTCTGTGCACTGAAGTACCCTGGAAGATGAAGCAGTATGTGTAGGGCTTTGCTGTGGGGATGACTGTATGAAGAATTACCTGATTCAGGGTCCTGTTTCTGGTTACCTAAGCTGTAAAGCCTGAACTTAAATGACTTGCCTGAAGTTACCTAACAATCCTATTGTGGAGCAAATAATTTAAATTGATATCTCCAAGTTAGTATCCTCCATTCACTGTCAATACACTGATTAGAAGCTGTCTGAGGCAATAGATTAGTGCTTTAACTCTTCCTGAACTCAACAGGAACTGTTTTGAGTGTGACAGCTTCCAGCATGGTGCCTCTTACCAGGCAATTTGCAGTTGAGTTGTAGAGCAGAGGAGCAGCATGACAGCTGCAGCTATGCCGCTTCCAGTGAGACCCATGCCAAGTGCTACCTGGCATTACCTGTCCAGCTCTCAGGTCTTACGGGCTGAAGGCAGGAATTGGGGAGGTATTTCTTTCTTCTTGTTGGTTCTCCATATCCTTTTCTACCTATGGAAAAGTACTGATTTATGTGGAAAAAATACCCCTTAGCTTGGCAGAAGGTAACTCTCCTATCAGCGATTCTTTTTTCTCTCTTTAATTTTGTTCTTTGAATCCAGTTTCTGATAACATTGTCTTATCTTTGTATTAGGAGAACTCGTAATCTTAGCACAGTGCCTATGCCCAGTTCAAATCTATCAGTTTTTTACAGGTGCTTTTCTTTCATTTCTGATGTTATTGTTAACACACTTTTATTAAGCAATCTATAGAGCTCATGTCAGGCTATTTCACAGTAAGTATTCCTAATCTTCTCTGTAAAATTCACTCTGTGCACGTATATCTTCTGGTAATTCAAAATTGCTTTCCTCTTCCAACTGTCTGCTTTCTAAATTATCATAATCTTGATTCAAATCTACCCAGTTACCAGTTGACACAAACAAGTTTATTAAGGTTTCTTGTTCTCTCTGTCTGCCAGATCTCGTATTTAGTAGTGTGTTTTACTTCTATGTTATTGATCAAAAAATCATTTTGAATCATTCATCTTTTTCTTCTAGTTTTCAGAGCTTTTTGCTCAAATGATTTAATAGTTCATTTTACATTACAGTATTTGTAACCAGCATCTCTTATGTTCTCATTTAGTTGTAGGGAATAGCTCAAAATTCCCTTCTAAGCCAATCAGTATTTGTGAAGTAATAAATATGTCTGTCAGTGTTGTTGTAAATGAATCTTCCCTCTTCTGAAGGTTCCCAGGACTCCACTATGCAGTTTTCTGCTTACTTTCAAGTACACAGGAAACTTCTACACCTTTTAAGACACAAGAGGTTTAGGTCTGTGACTTCCCAATCCCCATCAAGTATCTTTGAGAGGCAACTGCTGTATAATATCTGAAATATCTACCTTGTCTGCAGCATCTATATTTTATACAGATATGCTGACCTAAAAAAAGCCAGAAAGAGATCTCACCTGGACAAACCAGAGCTAAGTAGCAACCCTTCTGTAGGCATTCTAAACTATGCCTTTCTGTTCCTTGGTCCCAGAGGAGCCTGCTTTTGCTTCTTGTACTTATTTACACACTTATGCATGTGTATGTTGGTAAAATTGGCAGAAAGTGTTAATTTGTGTACATGTGTTTATACAGGTAGGTACAAGTCATCTTCTATGCTACAGTACAGAAAAGGAGGGTAAAACAACCTATCCTAAAGGTTGTTTTAGTAAAGACTTTAGGATTTTTGATGTGAATTATGCCCTGGTGCAATCAAATCACAAAATATTATTTCCTTGCTGTTACCCCAGTGAGACTTTCAACAAGAAATTTATGGGTCTGATGTCAGTGTAACTCTGGGGCTATATTGTAACTTCACTGGTTCAAAACTGTTTTTCTTAGCTCCAGCCCCACAGCTGTATACAGGTGCACGTAGAAAATGCACACAAGCATTCAGAGTTCTTATAAAATGCTCAGCTTTTCTGAAGAATGCAGGCTGGCTGCCCTGGCATAGCACAGTTCCTACTTCCTACTGTTGGAGTTCATATCTAAGGACTGATACAGCTGCCTTTTGTCCTGTGTTCCTTTGTGGTGAGCACTGAGGGCAGCAAGAGGCAGGGGAGCACACAGTGACTAGCAGCCTCCTGGCCCTCCTTTTGCATTGTGTCTGCATCCTCTGCCTCCACTCCCAGAGAGGCAAATGTGGCGGCCTTGGGGTCTCCGTAGTAAGTGTTCCCCTTCCCTATACATGACCTGGCTAGGTATTTGCCTAATTATGAACGTGTTGGGCTAACAAAGACCTCTCTCATACCTGCTGGCATAATGAGGGACCTGGAAAAATATACTTTCTACTTAATATCTTGTAGTGATATGCAGTTTCCACTCACCATTTTAGGCATCTTCAGGCTTCAGCTGGCTCCATAGTGCTCATTTGCATGCCATTAGACATTCATTAGACATGATGATTTGTGTTTCTTTTCATGCATTTTCAGTAGATGTATATTGGTATGGCTAACAAAACACCATAGAACAGGGTTTCTTACCCCCAAAAAGCCTCAAGTTGGGTGATCTAATGTGACACAGAATTTCCCAGGGCTTAAAAAAGAGTCTTTGTAAATTAATGAGGCTAGTTTAGCACATAAGCAGTTGTGTGGATATATACCATAGTTTATAAGCTACGACAATGGTAGAATGGGAGAGGGTTGTGGTTGCTCTCTATAAATGGACCAAATGGAAGGTAGAAATGTTATTTGAGTTAAAGGGTAGCATTGGCACCAGAACTGGAATAAACTTTCCACGAATAAATTTAATTTGGTAATGAGAAGGTTGCTAAACACTAGAGCAGTGAGGTTCTGGAGCAACTTTCCAATTAGAGTAGAGGGGACAAGAAACCAAATTACTTCTAAGATGGAACTTGCTCATTTATGAAGAGGTTACATTATGTGGTTGCCTGTGATAGCAGGGAATTGCATTTAATGACCCAGGAGGTCCCTTCCAGTCTTACTTCCTATGAATATGCAATCATTATGAAAATAAAGCTTCTGGTGTGCTTCACTGGGTGCAAATCATTTCTGTAATAACCCTAGGAACCTAGCTGGAAATAATTAGTAGAATTACCAGTTATAATCTGAAGACACGGAAAGCTGAAGTGAATGAAGAAACAATGCGGAGAGTCTTTTACCCTCTGGATTTGGATGGCAAAATTGTGTATGGTGCACTTCCTTGAAAGGCTGATTGATATTAAAGCGATTTGCTTTATGTCCTTCACTCGCATTTACAACAGAACTTACTATATGGAACCATATATTCCCTCTTCTATTGTACTGTATCTGTGTGCCTTTTTAGCTATCCATCCCATGCTCTTATGCTGTGTATTTAAATGACTGACAGTAGAAATTGCTGGCATTTACTGAATATTCAGAATTAACTTGTCCAAGATTTCCTTCTCTTCTAAGAAAGCATGCACTCCTTGCTGTTGCAGTAGTCAGTGGTTCCCAAGTGACCTTCTGATCTTCAATTCAAGTCTTTCAGATGGCTGCCTGACTTGTGCTTCTGCTGATAGAATATATATATCATCCCGAGGTTACCGAGGCTGCTGGCTGTATTTCTGAGCAGATCAGACCAAACAAAGCAACACTGCTGGAAATTCAAATATGCTCTGTAAAGCATCATCAAAATATTAACAATAAATCACAGGACTCTCTGCTGTGCTACAAATCCCGTGATTCAATGTGTCGAAAAGGAACTATTAGGCTTCCAACTTGGGATGAAATAATCACAGGAAAATAGGTGGATCTGTCAAGTTGTTAAAAGATAATGCTGAAATACGCAGCAATCTGCTCAGCAATAAGGCTGTCAAAGATGGTAAATATTAGTCGAGAAAATGGGAAAACAGACAATTTTTTTACATTAGTGCTTGTGAAAGTAACTTGTATTTGACTTTGCATTTTAATATTTGCATCTTTAACCCACACTGGAAGGTTAGAGCCAAACAACAAATATGCAGAAGAAGCTATTATGTTAAAAAAAAAAACCAAACAAACAAACAAAAACCCCCAAAACCCCAAACAAAAAAAGTGCAACAACCCTAAATCTGTGCTGTATGACCTTGTTTGTAGAACAGAAGTACAAAGAAATGGTTTGTATTAAAAAAAAAAAAATTACTTAGGCAAATCCAGTTTTGGTTTAAACAAATCTTTAAGGTTCATTTACAGTACAAAATCCTAACATCTTTGGAGACCTGACAAGAAGGAACAAAAAGTTTTAGCTTCTTCACACAAAATTACAAAGTCACCTTTTCGATTATCAATTGCTATAAATCTCCCCAGTGCACTTAGCAACCTAAGAGATGGTTAAAATACACTGACTTGCAATGGCAAAAGGATCACTGGTCGCACCAGATTTGGACAATTCCGTACTCAAAACATGTACAATGTGCGAACACAAACCCTACATTTTCAGTTTTCTAGTATCATGACAGAATCCACTTGAAAAACAATGTCACTTCTAGGATTGCTGATAATTGATCAGTCTCACAAATGCAAAGGAACCGTAATGGTGCATCTTTTTGCACTATTACTTGGTGTCTCTTAGAAGAGTGTGAAGAATTCTGTAAATGCTATGGAGTGCAAGAAAGTGTTTTCAATCCACTGCAGATGTTCACATTCCTCACCATTTTAGACATATGGCTCAGATAGGAAGAAATTCATTGTCCTCTTTAACTTCTCAAAGATCATTAAAAAGTGATGCACTTAGCTATGCTGGGCTTTACTGTCATTGTTCAGTGCAGAAGAAATGCAAGTCTGTAAGATAATGATGTAGGCGTAGCTGGCTGTGCTTCCTAGAGTTAAGATTACCTTGTATGTCCATTTTGTAAGATTTGTTTCTGCTGAGTTGAGCTTCGTCAAACTGAAGTATGCTTGGCTGCTGCTATGGGATGAATTTGAGACAGCAGAAATAATTGAGCTTTTTCTTGGAAGGAGACTACGTTCTTAACTGTTGGCTGAAAAGCTCTCACACTTTCATATTTCAGACCAGACACTTTGTCTAGAGGGTTGCTCTGTTGCTGGGAGTGACTCGGTTTTTTGTTCTCCTCGTAAGAATCCAGCTAAACCTAGTCACGTTACTGACTTTGCTTTTATTTGCATGTGCTTTGTTAGAGGCTGAGCGGGCTTCTAAGTGAGAAGATAGCACTTTCCCTGGACCTGCCCCAGCTCAGCGATATGTTCAGACCAGCAGCTGCTTTGTAGTACTGGTAAGGCATCCTGACTTGGAGTGAGCAAGTGAATGCTCCACTGCTGTAATGCTTCTGCTGTGACACTGAGGTAGGATAGCCCCCAAAGACTAAACGCAGCAGGGACTGGAGCTTACAGCAGATGCTTTGGCTGGGCAAAGGACACTGGAAGCTGAAATAAGGAGTGGTGAGGTGAGGAGAAGTGACGTGGAATTGCTGGAGGAAGACTGTAGGCAAGGGATTGCATATGAGTTTAATCAAGCAAGTTCCATAAGGGCTGGTGTAAGCAGTAGGTGCTTGAGGTAGCAGCGACTGACATCAGAGGAGTACTTGGACTGCTGTGTGTGAGAGTTCTCCATGTGATGGTGTTCCTGAGGTAGAAGAAAAGAATGTGTTCGTATAATTATGCACGCACAGTGTCCTGATGCATCTGTTCAAAGAAGCAGAATTAAGATTAATGGGACTTGACTTTGTAATCTGAATGATCTTTTATAACAGCGTTTTGCATCCAAGAGAGATACTTAAGTTTAATTTCAGCTGGATTTCTGGGTGGTTCAGTGCAGATGGTTTGAATAGCGCTCTTTCATCTCTCTTACCCTGGGATTTTACTACTCACCATCAGTGAGATCCCAGTCAGTGCAGTTTGTCTTTCTGCCTCCTACAAGCAGTAGTGTGATCCAAGCTACGTATCTCTGTTGTAGCTATGTTTTTTGTGGAAGATGTGGCTGTAACACCAACTCCTGAATTTCTTACTGTCTGTTTGTGGCAAACAGCTCTGCTGGTGTATGGCATTCTTAGTGTGTAGCAGATGTCCACCTATGCACCCTGTACATATGCTGCTGACAGCTTAACAACTGATGTAGTCTAAAGATAATTAAATATTAAGTCTTGAATAGGCTCTAGTATCCTATCAGTAATTGAACTACCATAATATATTTGCCTCTGTTTACTGCTGTGTGCTAAGCCAGATGCATTTCATCATTTTGATCCTTTTCATACAGCTTTTCTCATATAATGCTGCTTCATGTGTAAGCAGTTGTATTAATAGCCCTACATGCTTTCCATCTGTCCGCCATAAGAAGAAGCTACATTCAATAAATGCATCCCTGTTCTTAAAACAAGGGAGAACAATTGCAGAGACATTTTGCAGTCACCTATTAGAAAGAATCTGTCCAGGATATTCTTCATAATTTCTTGAAGCTTTCTTGACTACTACTTACTACTTCCCCCTGCCCCTCCTTAATTACCCAGTATGTTTTCTATCCCTGGCTCTTTTCCCTCACACCCTATATGTAGCTTTATTTATTGTTACAGGATTGCATAGTTTCCTGAAACTGTTCTACACAAAAACCTATGGCTTTTGTTTTGCCAGAACTATACAAACTTTGCAAATAAGTCAATTTTAGGGGCCCACTTAAGCCACTCCCAAGATTGCCTTGCTGGGGAAAGGGGAGAAGGGGAAGGCAATGTTGCTTTTGAAACTTGTAGCTCTGTCCCTTGGTCTGGTAAAGGTAAAGGACTGTACCTCTGGATTTGCCTGGATGGTAGTCAGTGCGGAACTAAGGGCAGTGAGAGCACCAGGAGCACCAGCAACCTCTCTTGGCCACAGTTGGGAAGATGGACCTTACAGGTACCTCAGACCTCTTGGGGATCATCTCTGCATACTCTAGCACTAAAACTGTGCACTGTGAAGTACTGCGTTTAAGTTCATACAGCAGACCAATAACTAAGTGGGGAGAGTAATTTTAATTTGCTTGCTGTAGCGCCATGGTCCTGCATTACGGCTGTGGTTGTCTTGCACTAACTGCCTCTCAGACATGGAGTCTTCTGCCTTTCTGTAGCTAATAGTCTAGTCTCTTGGTATGAGTGTATGCAACAAACCCATCTCTTTGAGGAGGGAAAGAACTGGCAACCAAAAGCATAAAAGTAGGCTGCATGATGGAGAGTTGGATACGTAAAATCAGCTAAAGTCTGTCTTTTTTTCTTTTTTCTTTTTTCTTTTTTCTTTTTTCTTTTTTCTTTTTTCTTTTTTCTTTTTTCTTTTTTCTTTT
>JAVKLA010000088.1:30085027-30107843 GCA_034782735.1 Sagittarius serpentarius
CTTTTATTATTATTGTCATTTTCTTGTTGTTATTAGTGTCATTGCTAGTTTCTTCCTTTCTGTTCTATTAAACTGTTTTTATCTCAGCCCAAGCTTTACCTTTTTTCCAGCTCTCACCCCCATCCAACTGTGAGGCACGGGGAGTGGGTAAGCGGCTGTGTGGTGCTTAGTTGCTGGCTGGGGTTAAACCACGACATGTATTCTATCTGATTTTCTTATGCTTTCAAAAATCATTATCAAAATAACCAGCTGAGCCTACTTTTGTTTGAGAGTTGTTGATAGCTTTTTTTTCTGAGCCTACTTTTGTTTGAGAGTTGATAGGTTTTTTTCTTTTATTTTTAGATTCGTCAGGTTTCTTACCTATTTTATGTTTGAGGTTCTAGGATGGCATTTTATTGTTTGTAGAGTGATGCATTTTCCTTTTGGAGAGATTGTCCTCTATGTACAGTATGTGTTATTTCAAACTATAAGGCAGCTTAATTTTTTAACTTAGTCACACAGCTTTTTTTTTTTTTCCTCCTTTGTGTCATACTGGGTGGGGTTTGGAAGCAGGAAACTATTTCAGAGACACATATTCAAACCTAGTGACCATTCCCCCCTTCCCGTCCCACCTGGGATCTGCTGCTGCATTTGAGGAATAAGAAGGGAAAAAGGATGTTGCTCTTCTGTATTTCACCTTGGAGGTGGTTTCATTTCTGCACTCAAAACAGTGATTTGATGTTGCCTGAGTGTTACTGAATGGACCTAATTCTGCAAGTTGCAGCACAATCATTTCTCATTTTTATCGGCAGTTGGGACCACTCAGAACTTTGAAGCCAAATTATGCAAACCCTGTTGGGAACCTTTCTGGAGGAGGAATGGTATTGTAATGTATCTAACCTATTTACGCTCTTTAACTTGGTGAGAGGAAAGTGGTCTGAACAGGGAGTTAGAAAGGGACTGAAAGGAAGAGGAAAGGCTCCTTGATTTAGGATTGCAAAAACAAACTTGTCCTTCTTGTAAAGGCCTAAGAACTTATGTCTTCAAAGAAAGGACAAACATCTGCCAGTAAAAACGTTAACTTGCTTTTTGTGATTTTTTTTTTTTCTTTTTTTAAGTAGAAGAAGCTATTGTGATAGAGGAGTCCAGAAAAGTCAAAGGTGGTTGTTAGGAAGATGCGTAACTAGGGAAGACATTTTCTTTCTGTTTTGTAATTACAAAAAAGAGGGCTCTACTTTGTGTCTTGGCTTTAGGCTGCAGCTGCGACGCCTGGCTGCCCCTGTGCTTGGGGCAAGGTTACTTGGACTGCTCTGTCTGCCATGCACAGACAGTAAGAAGTTAGAAGAACAAACCTGTTTCTGTTCAAGCTGGTCTTTTACCAGGAATCTGGTAAAATCTGTGCCCATCAGTTCAAGAAAAATTTTCTGGTTATACGGCTTCTTAGAAGCATAGTCCTTGATATTATATTGTCATTAATGGTCAACATCCTGTTTTCATGGGAGGAAGCTATCACCCCAATTTCCTACATAAAAGGCTTTTTTCCAGTTACTCATACTTAGAGCTAGTGGTGTTTTACTTTTGCTGTTCAGGTTGGCTTAAGCAGCACTCTGGCAAGGAAGCAGATGTGTCTCCGTATGTGTGTATCTCTCTCTCTCTTTCATATCCATTCTCACAATGAAATATGTTTTTTAAAGGACAGACAAAACACATGCTTGTCTCTTTAATTTTTTTTAATTAAAGTACCTGTATATTTACAATCTATGTTTAAATATTTCCTGTTTGTGTTGGGTTCCCCTTAGTCACTATCAATGTTGAATAATTTATTGTATCATAAATATAGGTTGATTTTTAAAAATTATGTATTTGTGTCTTTCAATAGTCCCTGACAAGAAAGTTTGCTATGTATGTTTTCTTAATTGCAAGCTAAAAAATGGAAAAGTGATCTTATATCTGTCTTATGTTTTAATTCTATGTGATCTGTCAAATATCCTGTATTTAAAATAAACAAAACGGCTTCAGGAGACAAATTATGGATAAGATTCTGATGGTAACTGCTAAATTAATCTCAGGATGCATCTGCTTTATGGTGAGGTTTGTAGGCAACAGTAATACCACTGCCACTACATCATGTTTCATTGGCTTAGGCAGTAAGTGGGGAAATTCTGATAAAAAAAGCCGAGAGGATTTTTTTTTTTTTGCCTCCTGATTGGTAGGGCAGAACTCCATCTTTTATTTTCTTTGCACCTATTTACTCCTAAATTTTAGTGCCAGATACTATAACAATCTGTTATGTTCATTCAGGAATATTTATCGGTTTATTAAACTGAACTGCACTTACTGGATGAAATTTTAAAGAATAACCTATAAGATCCCAGAAGCTTCACCATACAAATGCAGCACTCTACAGCAGGGCAGGGCTTCAGAATGGAAACTATTTGGACAACACTGTTCCCTTCCAATCTTTTAGATTTTCTGTAGTGCTTCTCAGCGATGACTGAGCATTTACTGCTCTCTAGATTATCTGAGTACTTACAAGCATATCTGATAAATTACTTACTGCAAATTTTCATGCATTTATATAGTATCTCTCTAAATGACAAGATTATCAGAACTGACAGATAATTTATTGGGTATGGCTGTTAACTAGACATGAAGTCAGTATGAGCAAAAACCCAGAGCAGTTTCTTGTCTCTGACAGTGAAATACTGACTTTAAGCATCATCAGGCTTCAGGGTTTCTTCCTACAATGCTCTGTAAAACCTAATTGTTAAATATTCTGTGGGACCTCCGGCAGCTATGCCAGTTGGACATTAAGCCAAGTTTTCTTTCTCTCTCCATTAATAGTTTAACTCTGTATGGTTGTGGAGAAGGTGGGCTGAAAAATTCAGTTTGATGGATTGCTTACATGCATCAAACCATGCATGTGTGAGTGTCCTTGGCAGCAGTACCTGCTGCTGGACTGACATCGCTCACACTGGGTGAATTCCCACAGTGGGCCCCAAGTATTCACAGATTCCTCTGGTCCCTGTTAATAGCTCCTGTCTCACTTCCGTTCCCATGTGGTGTGTGGATGTTGAATGGGAAGATTTTGCAGGCTGGTGGCTGGTGGGGTGTTGCATGCTGGGGAATCCCATTTGAAAAGGGTCCTTTTAAGCCATGTCGGTGTTTACACCATTGTAATTTTGCTGAAGCATTTTGAGTCCTTTTCAGTTCTCCCCATTGTTTACTGAACTTTTAATGTGCTTCCCCACATTTAAAGGTCCTCTGGTAAGCCCCTTGGAGAGCTGCCATGCCTGCTTGCTTGCTAGAACACTATTAAGCTATTGTTGATGACATACAAAGTGAGATGTGCATGTAATTGATACATAAGAAAACACAAGAAAAATGAAGAAGCCCACTTGGGAATGAATATATGTTGGTTTGCTTTTTATCAGAGCTTTATAGTTTCCTTCTAATTAACTGTCACAATTAAAATATAAGTTACTGTCGAATATATTTTCTTTGCAAAAAGAAATTGAGTTCTCTGTGGGGCAGTGAGAGTATATACCTGATGCCTCCAAATGACCTATGTCCTTTAAAGTCCAGCAAAACTTCATTCATTGCACTTTTGGGGCTGTATAAGCCTGGAGGAGAAACATTGTCATTCAGAAGTCAATTCTGCTAACCCATTAGGAAAGCACATTCACACTAATGGTTCTACAGTCAATCAGTGACAGAGACCTACAGGAAGACATACTTGTTTCACTGTTCACTGATCTTGCAATTTGATCAATATTATTTTGAATAAATATTTTTTTACTTCATCTGTAACATCTCTTTACAGCCAGACTGAATATACACCATAAAACTGTACTGCAGACATTGCTAAAAGGACTAGCCATGCCTTTCACAGGCCTAAGTCCATAGTAGAGGCTCAACTTCATTCACCCACATGATTTTATCTGCTTTCAAATGAGCTCCTATTATTCTGTGGTGCCCTGAGGGACTGATAATTGTGATCTCTTTGCTGACTCTTTGAAATGCTATTCTCTCTAGCAGAATTTCTCAGCGTGTACCACAGGCTTTCTGTATGCTTCCAAAGTGTTAGGGAAGCTTTTGGGCATTTAAATTTTGCTGTTGTGTTCAGAGTTGTAAGAATACAAGAATGACTCTGGGTTTAACTTATCTGTTACAGGTGGTCTGTGCCTGTGGTTTTGAGGTCCATATCCCATGGTCCCAAAGTAGGACCACAGGCAGAGAGCTTCCTGCAGAGCCTGTGCAGTCTGTACAGAAATGGATTGATTTTCTGTGCTCGCCTACCTGTTTCTGGTTGGACGAAGAGGTCATTCAGCTGGTAAAAGTCCATGGGTTCTGCATGGAAGTGACTTGGTTGCTCCTGTGAAGAAGAGCTGTTGCTAATGTTTCATTTCCTCTGCTTTTCAACACTGCAGCTAAATACAAGGCAGATTTCCAAGGAGAAGGTAAGAATCTTAAATGAAAATACTTATACTTGTGTGAGTCAATTACAGTTCGATCCAAAGAGTGAAATCATGTAATATAGAGAGCACAATGGAGATTAGAGGCTTGTAGCAGAGCAATTTATTTATTTTCAGTCAGTTAAGCATTTCATTAAACATGTGACTTCCTGTAGGCTATGTATTACCCAACAACAAAAATATTTCTGCACAGCGTAGGAAACAAGTGGATGATATTCTTTTGTTGAGAAGGTTTCAGTTGAGAAGGAGCTCCCCAGGTGACCAGGTAATCTAGTTGTTCAGATCTTATTCTTCTGCTATAATGAAATGGTTTGTAAAGTGTTTAAAGTTAGAATGTGTCAAATTAAGTACATTATAGAGGAAGCCTTATCTAGAAGATGCTATATAGCAATATGGAATGTGGTTGCCTATTTGGTGCCTTAAATAAGTGAGAAAGTGGCACAGGGAGAAGGTAACTGTTACACCACAGCTCTTAGCAGAGGCAACAGAAAACATGTCTGGATGCAGGCAAGAACAGTGTTGTAAGGCTTTTACAACAAAGAGGAATTATACGATTGGAATACTAGGGTCAAGAATGTGTCCACAAGTTACGTGGTCTGAAAGTAGAGAGGAGAATTACTGTTAGTTGTAAGCAGAAGATGAAAACGAAGCAACCACTGTAAAAAGCAGTTAATACAGTTCTAATTGAAAAAAAGCTTGTGAGATTTCTGCTGCATAAAGAGTAAGACACGGATACGGTCTGGCTAAGGTAGGATGGAAACTTGGCTGGAGTATGAGACTCCACTCTCCTGGTCCAGAACTTTTCATTGACCTGCTGCATGGTTTTCCCATCTGTGAAATGGCATGGAATGAATACCTATCTTCTGAGGTGCTGTAGTATCTTAACCTAGCAAATCAACTAGATTCATATGCTTAATGGTAAGCATATGCAAGTAACTTCTTACTATAACGTGTAAGTAACTATAACTTTTATAACTTAAAACTGTAAGTTTTACAATAACATATAAGTAACTTCTCAGAGACGCCAGTGGACCTTATCTTCTAAAATGTTTCTGTTCTTTCCTGAGGTCACGGCCAAAATGTTCAGCATCTTGCCAGTTCAGCTATTGCAGAACTAACTTCTAGGTTCAGATACTATAAATAGCAGAATTATGGAAAAGTAAGAGCGTAACTCTGAGAGAATGAAAACCCATTATTAGAATAATTCTTGTGCGCTACCCTTCATTAACTACAGACTGTATTCAGAGGAGCCATTTTTTATCTAACACAGGTTGTGATGTATCTTCATTTTACAAGTTACCGGTAGGTTTTCAACAGAGATGTCCTGAAACTTTCTAGTTTCTCAGTCTCCTAGCAATAAATTCCATTATAAACTGCAGATATCCTGAACAGTGTTACTTGTTTGAAGAGCATTTAATAGAATAAATGGTAGAAGTGCCTTTGTAGTTTATGTAACTGCTACCCTGTAAGAACAGGTAGAGCCAGAAGTGCCATTTTTGTAATGTTTAAAATGTATTTTACTTTTTAATCCATTTGCAAGTTTTTTTATTGGCATTTAAAATAGACACTATGTTGGACATCAGTTAGTGTGATTGTTTACATATAGGTTATTGTTTGGTTGTTGTTTTTGTTTTTAAATCACTTAGGAAGGAGAGTGAAAGCAAACTTTGCAAAACCACAGACCAGATGGTCAACCACTTGTGGACTTGCAGAGCCTGCAAAAAATCTAGTTTGAGTCACTGGGTGTTCTTAGTCTCTTATTTGAAGAGGGAAAGGAGAGTGCTTTTCTGACCAGCTGGTGTTACCCACCCTGTGGTCAGTAGTAGAGAGAGGCACAACTAGGAGGTGCTCTGATTTATTTCTGCAGGAGCCCCTCTGTGCTGGCTTTACAGGATCCTAATTTAGATGCTGAAATTTGGAGTCTCAGACTAGATGGTATGAATTAGTCTCTAATCAGTCAACATTTTCAGTATTTCTGCAGAAATTTTGGTTTTTTTTCAGGGATCAATCCCATTATTGTCTTAAAGGACCTGATATTGCTCCTTCTGATATGGAGAGGAGGTGATGATTCACTGTTGAGGCATTCAGATCCAAATACCTGTTACATTTGTATCTACCTTTGCTCAGGAAAGTTTTTCTATTGATATATTTTCTCATGAGTAAATTTTTGGTGACAAGTTTTACAAAGTTTAGTACGTAGGGTACCTGATCATGGTGCCAAAGCTTGGGAACTCATAAATAATTACACAAATTGCAAAACATAATTACATAAATCCTTTGAACTACCTAAATAATGTAGTATTTTCTTTGTAAGATTTCATCCTTTTGTTTTTCTTATCTGAATCCAAAAGCTGATGATTGTATAGCAGTTTTTTCTTTCTTTTCTGTACTCAGAAATGCTAAAGAACTTGAACCTTAAAGGTTCAAAATGAAAAAGCATATTCTTAGGGAGAAAAGAAAAACCTAATAACTGATTATTTTAAGCTCCCCCCAAATTGGAGGTTCTTTTAATAAATTGTGAATACTAGTACCAGCAAAGCAAAATTCAGACCATGATAGTAATGCTAGATGTGTCCATATGCCATGTTGAGACCTAAGAAATATCTTGGGTTTTAGAGATTTTTCAGTTCCCTCTGTTCCACAGTATTATGTCCTGAGGTTGAAAGAAATTCCCCAAACATCAGCAAGTTTTTTAAAGTGCATTTGTATTAAGGAGTTTTTCTCTAATTGTGCAATGTAGTGTTCCTTTTTCACTCTATAACTTCAATGATCTTTTTCTTTAATTTTTCTTTCACAGTCTTAGATTTTTGAAAAAGGACCTCAGTGTTGCCTTGACCAACTTTCAAAGCTGCTTGTCACTTGTAGGCATGAAATCAAGCCAATAGTATATAAAAGTTTGTCTATTTAAAATAATGCTCCCACATATAACTATTTTCTTTTAACATCATATTCCTGCTCCCATTTTTCTTAATATCAGTACAGGCACATTCTTTGAGTTAAAAGTTTGCTTTATGTTGGTATCTTCTTTCCTGGTGTGAAATCACTTGACTTCATCAAGTTTCTCTGCCAGTCAATGAGTGTGTTACTGCTAACAGTCTGTCTCTTGCAAATTAAAAATGCACTGAGATCATAAACTTCCTTTTTACTCTGATAATTCTCAGATTATTAGTTATTCTCAGGTAATATTAAAATAATTTAATGGGAACTTTTACCAAGTGAAAGGATGCAATCCTTTCATTTAGAGCAATTCTGTATAAAAAGCTTATGAAAGGTTATATGTGGATGATCAACTCTTACTAATGTTTCTCTAAGTCTCTCAAGCCTGTCTTTGGTTAGTGAGATTTCCTGATTGCTTCCACAGAGGGAGTATGGTGATGCTTCTCGGTCAGTCTAGAAAGTCAGCTTGGTAGTGAAATTCAGTTGTGTGCATGTACTCATTGAGTCGGTATCTGTTACACTGCAGGTGCCATAGACATGCAAAATTAATATTAGATAATTTAAACTTAATTGCACTGTCAGGACACACTGTTTTGCAGTTAATTGATGCTTGTCTCCTACACTTAAAAATAGAGGCTTAGTATTCTTACCCCCTCTATTTTTCCTGTTCTGCACAGCTAAATGCATATATTAATTCAGTGATACCTGATTAGAATAAATGATACCATGATATTTAAGAGAAAAGTAATTGTCTCTAAGATGTCAATAAAATTAAATTACATCCTTCCCATTCTACCTTTCTTAAGCTCAGGATTTCCTGTGTTCTTTCAGCAGTGCTTTCAATGTGTTTTGAGTTCATTATGTCATTGCTTTGAAGATAATCTCCATATGGTGAAGGTGCTGCCAGCCCTACCAGAAGGGCATTGCTATTCCTTGGTAGCTTGGAGGCTTTGAACAGAGTAGTAGCCAATGAATTTTAAGAATTACAAACATAGTTAAGTCCCTGTTTCCAAGATTATGAACTTTTTCACAATTAAGAGTATTGTTTGCAGTGTATCATAATTTTTGAAGCTATTATCAGAGCACGTACTCTCTCTGTCAAAATGAATCCTTCTGCGGTTAATGTATCAAATGAGGGTGAAAATGGATACCTTCAATGTGAATGCGCTGAATTAAATTCATAACACATTACCACAATTGTAAAGGTATTGCTAAAGAAGTTTTAATCATTTTATATTTGAGGAGTATTTAAAAAAGTATAATTGAACCAACAACCATGGGATGATTTTAGGAATATGTGATAACCAAAGGTCTGATTGCATTCATCTGAAAGGATTCTACCCGAATCCCTGAAGGCCTAATGAGTTAATGTCTGCCCAAATCATGTTATAATGAGCCATAATCTATTTATAATGTTTTTTGTGGAAAGGGAAACCTCTTTAAACTTCAGTGTTTTGTACCAGTATTTAGGAAAATGATCTTTTTTTATTGCTACATGGAATAGGTACTGTGCTTCCCACAGTTATCTTCTGTTTCATTCGTTTGTTCTGTAGTGTCAACTTGTTGACATTAGTGAGCTATTAATAGTGAGCTCTTCATAATCTGAATATTAAATAACTGTAGATTGTTTCTAAATTTTTTACTCTCCTGTGAAAAGGCACTCTTGGTATGAGCCAAAGGTCTTTTGAAATTACCAGGGAAGTTCCTACTGCTGTTAGTGGGCACTGGATCCTTTATGTGGTATTTAGTGACTCCATTTAATAGAGTTGTTGTCTGAACCGAAATTATTCCTCTATCAGAATGAGAGAAGGAAAAGACTAGAGGCCAGGCTGGCATTGCACACCAAATGCAGCTGGGAGATACCTCCGAGTAAGATCCCATCAGGGTGACAGTGGCCACAGAGCTCTCTGCATTGTGCTCTGGGTATCAGCAGCCTTGCCAGGTAGGAGGGAGGTGGCACATAGAGTCCAAAACCACCTACATTGCAAAGACTTCAAATGGGGCAAGGAAAAAAAAAAAAAACCACACCCAAAAAAGACACCCAAAAAAGAGGTTTTAAAGTGCTGCTCTGTGCTTTATTTTCCTGTGCTTTATTTTACGCTAACAAGGAGCTCCATGCAGGCTTGAGGGCTGAAATGGGTGAAAGGTTTGCCCTGGCCTCACTGTGCAGTGGGTCGAGGCTGACCACCCTAAGCCCTGCCTTGAAAATATTGTATGTTGAATATTGTCTGTTTCTCAAGATAAACCCCAAATTTTAAAGTTTTACTGTAGTTTCCTGCTGTTTATTTTAATCAGTAAAGGTAAACAATATTATGACACTCTGTACACACAGACTTTTTCAGCATGTAGAATCTCCCCGTATAACGGTGGTACTTGAAAGCACGTTTCTTTGGCAGGCAGTGAAAATCATGGCTAAAAAGAGTACTTCAAAACACCTATTGAGCAGTTATAAATCTCCCTTAGACCACTGTTTTTAACAGAGCTGTAATTTCACAATCTATGATATTAAAATGAAGTTTGGAAACCATAATATTGCTATGTGGAACTTCAGAATGGTAAAATAAAGCAAGCTATGGTGAGAGCTGAGAATCATCTCAGCTTTCTCAGTTTGGATCCAACTAAATCTATCAAGATAAGTGACAGGTGATTTATACTAACAAGGAATTGTCTGAGAGGAAAACAGAACTGAAAGAGAATTGAATTGAGATAGACATGAGTGAGGAGAATGAGACACTTGAATTTCTCAGATGTGTCTAAGCATGTCATTGTATAGACAGCAGCTGAGGGAGCAAAAAGAAATCACTAATCAAGTACAGAGGCAACTACCAAACAGTAACCAGAAAAAACTGTGGAGAAACTAATTTAAGTACTCTGGTCAAAACTAGGTAATGTGGAATGTACCTTAAGACCAATTTATTTCACTGACTGCCTTAAAATGTCACTTGTGTATTTCCTAAAAGCATTTATCATCATACGTTTAAATCATAGCTAACAAAAATACGGCTGAGTCATTGGCAGCTGGTCTAAGAGGAGAACGGCTAGCAGAGGAGGGTGGAAGCCTGCCCGTGCCTCTGAGGCAGCATGGTGAGCAGGGTAGGCAGCGTGTAGGGTCCTCTGCAACACAGCGCTCATGCTTTGGTGCTGCTGTATGGTCTCACTGCAGCCATGCAGCTCAGCAGGTCTCTGTGGCCGCACAAGTGATTTGGTCCTTTTGTCCATTCTGATCTCAGTCAAATTGCCATTTCCCTTTCCATATTTCTTTCCCTGTGCTTTTTTTTTTGTTTTTTTTTGTTTGTTTGTTTTTTGAATGGCAATGCTTACAATGTACACAACTTGGAGCACAGTGAGCCTTTCTGGGGGAAAAGGGCACTGTTGTAATGTATCTTGATCATTACCTTCTGCTGTTGGAAAAGTAGATTTTGTTCCAAGAAACACCATGCTGAGCTAATGGTTCAAGCCTAAATAAAGAACATTCAGCTTTTTAGGACTGGCCTATTGCAAGGTTCAGGGGAGTCCTGCAAGGGGTGGGAAGCAGAGCAAAGAAGGGAGCTCACGCAGGCAAACCACCTACAAGATGTTTCTGCTCTTGGGTAGCTGCTTGGGTAGCTGGAGCCAAGGGGCTGTGTCATCGGGAGGCGGTGTGTCATGGGGTGAAAGGAGAGGTATGTAGGGAGAAGACCACCAGGCCACCTGCCCACTGGCAATGGGGAGATGACAAAGTCCCCTCAACAGCCAACAGCAGAGCAGGGAAAAGGGACAAGGGAACTGGCTAATCGATGAGTGGGCTGCAGGGGGCTGTCAGCTGAACTACACTGATGTCAGTGACTTTAGGGATGTGTTTGTCAACCTGAAATGCTTTAGAAAGGGGGATTTAACTATGAGATTTGCTTAGATTTTCACACTTTCTTTTTATGAAAAGCAATGAATATTCTGCTTGTTGAGAGGTTAAATATAAAAGCTTGTCTCTGGTGCAGCTGCCAATTGTTCTGTTGCAGAGTACCTTTCTTTTTTTGTGCTGATTTTTGATATGAAAAATTCATTATTTCAGACCAACTGCTCCTTTTTTCCTCCTTTATCATTTTTTAAATAATCTTTGAAATTCTAGAATAAAAAGCTGGAAAGAAGTGTCAGAGCAGAACAGATCCAGGTCATACTCTTTAGTTCCAGCATTGCATAATTAGATCTTCTGCAAACTTAATTAAATCTTCTTTTAGTGCTGTTCAGACCTGTCTACAGCTTTCCATTTGGTTATATAATAAACCTGTATCATTGTTTAATTACATCAACTATGTTGGTTGGCTGAGCTGACATCAGGTTGCTTACTTGAAGATGCAACATTTAAAAGAGAGAGCAAGCATTTATTCTCATTTTCTTTGCTGCGTGCTTTGATGTGTGTACTGTTCACCTGTGCTCATCTGTTTAGTGTTTCTAGTCAATTATTGCAATTGAAGACCCGTTTAATTATAACTTGTTACAGTTATTTCAATAGTAAGTCCAAAGAGTATATATTTCTCCAGTCTGTATGATGAATTCTTTTTATGGTAACAAGGGAAATTCTCTTTTCAGTAATGATGGTTACATTCTGGTAATTTACGTAGCCTAATTGGAATATTTCTTGTCATGGTCCTTAAAAATAACTTTTTGGGTGCATTGCCAGTGCATTCTAATGCCTCTTACTCATACAATTTGTCTTACTGATGCACTCTTCTGTGATTCTATGAGTACTAAACATTCTGACTGTCATTCTATAGATCCTGTTAAATGTTAAAACCATCCGGGTATCTCTTAATTGATTAATCTTGCACAAACATGAGATACAGAACAATAGCAGTAAATTCCATCTTCAGCTTATGCTGTAACTGCTAATGCTTTAGTCCTTATGAAAACCTTCTGAATTTTTTAAATGTTTAAGATGATTATAAGCAAAGCTGACAGGTTTAGGGCCTAGAAGTTGGTGTAAGTTTATATTTAACAGTCATACTTACAAAGTTCATATAAGAAACAGCAGTAGTAGATACGCAATTTGTACTCTTATGCAATGGTTACTGTATCAGTATATGTTTTGCATGTTTAAAAGGAAAGAGAAATTCATTTGCTGCCTGGGTAGTTGCCATTTTATGTTTACATGTAGTTTACAGTAAAGAAAACGCATTTTTCTGCCCTCTGGAAGAGCTGACTGTTTTATATCCATTTGCAGTTTTATGTTATCTGCTGAAGCAGGGAGACAGTAAACACTGCATATAAAGTGTAGTGTCTGTACTGAACTATAATAAATACTCAGATTCTGACATTTTCAAAAGACTTTGGTGCTCAGCAGCTTAGCTGAAGCAGCTTATTTCACACTCAGAAGGTCCCCGAAAGATTGTTGTCTTTTGGGAGTAATAATTAAGCAGAGTGAGCATCTTCCTAATTCTCATCCAGAGGGGCTGGAGGTGGTGTCTGGGCAGCAAGACACCAGGCAGCATGGAGAGAAGCACAGCCGGAGTCAGCATGTGGCCTGCAAGGCTGAAAAGCTGAGAGGAGGCCAGGCACCATGGGCATGGGGCAGACAGAGAGGCTGGGCCCTGCGGTGGCAGGAAAGCAGGGGAAGCCTATGGTTTCCTTACACTGTTTGTCCCACCTTTACAGTGGATGTCCCTGAGCAAAGGGGTACTGTATGTTCACAGCTGGTCTATATTTGGGTTCATGTGGTCATTCCAACAGATTTTTGCGGGTTGGTTGGTTTATTTTTGAGGGATCTCACTGAAAGCATTTCATTGCTCCAGGTATCCTCTAATCACTGATGCTCCTTACCCACTTTTCCTTCAGAAGTGTCCATCACAGGACACTGGTTGTAAGACACATGATTTTCCCTCTATAGAATATAGGCTGTCTTTTTCCCCAGTAGGTTGTGTTTATCAGTGTGTTCACCAGTTCTGGGCTAGCAGTGGACGTGGGAGCCTGCATGCTGGCTCTGCCCCAGCGTGCTCCTTCAGACCCATCGTGGATCTGCACTGGCAAGTCCTTGGGGCAGAAGTGGTTCAGAGCCTGTGCCATTGTGTTCCCTCAGCTGTGCTGAGCCTGGCTTTGTTTCTGCCCAGAGCCAAATGGGATTGGCAAACTGAAGAATAAAATTTTCAAACGTGCCCATTTTAAGGCAGTTTTTATAGATTTTGCTCTAAACACATGGAACAAAATCAAGCAGTTTTAAGAGTAGAACATAAAAATACAAGAAAAGAGAGTTTCAGTGCCCATGACCATCGTACTGCTCCCTAGAAGACTAACTATTGTATTAGCCTTTAATATTCTTTGTTTCTCTTCCTCTTTCTCCCTATTTTCAACCAAAAGTATAATCCACTTCAAATCAAGAACAACGTGGTAGATCCCATAGAGTACTACTAAGTCTGTGGCTGCCCGTGCTGATCTCTTACCCGAGAAGCCATGTGGGGTGAGAGGCTATGGGCTCCTCTGCATGGAGGCAGTCATGGAAGAGGTGTGCTGCCGGGACAAATGGGATATGCTAGCACCAAACTTGAAATGCCCCTCAAAAATAGCAGTATCTGCTGGAGTCATCATGATTTATTTTTTTTAAACTTGAAAAGTTGCTTCAAATGACTGCAGTCCTGTTTCACTCAAGACGGGCCCTACAGTATCCTACCTGTGTTTCACCTGGCTCTGCCGCTGTCTGTGACAAAATTAGAGAATGTAGGTTGAAATCATAGCCCCAAATAATCTGCAGAGACCAAAAGGGATAACCCTATATAGCTGCATACTGTTGGTATTGAAACTCTGAATCATCTTGATTCAAAAAGAATTTCACTCACCTTGTAGCTTTATTTTCCAGTCTTACCTAATACTGTCTGCTGGAGAAAATACTAGGAAGCCCTGATAACACACACGCATACATGTATCTTGAGCAAAGATCAAGGTAACTAGCTAGTGTTCGGCTGGTAATTATTCAAGCCTTAGGACACCATTTTCTTGAAAATACACACAGGGGAGAAATGAAAAATAACCATAATACATTATTCATTTCAAGGAAATTAATGTGCTAGCTGCAAAAATAATCACTCTGAAATGCAAATATGGCTGGAATGGTTTAACTGGTTAGATATGCTGGATTGATAATAAATATTTATGGAAGCATAGGTTGTCATAAAAGTTAGCTTTGGATACACAGCTTCTTCCACTTTAATTCTGCATGAATTTGGCAAATATAAATTGTGCTATTTCCTACAAACATTTCTAGACTCTTAATTTTATTTTTATTTTGACCTGAATGCTTATTCTGTTTATATTTGTAATTTTCCAAGGTATAACTAGTGTTTCATCTGCTATACAAATACACAGTTTGCTTATTGCTGAGAGGGAAGCCTTTAAATATTTAACAAAATCATGTTATGATTGCAGAAATAGAACAGGAAAAATTTTGGAAATCAAAATGCTGACTAAATAAAGTTTGTGTTTTTAAGGAATGTGTGATGAATTAAAACTTTGTCCCACATATATGTGTTTTGAGTATGATGGTCCTTTGGACTTTTTATGTTACAGCCTATAGGTAAAGCAAGTCACTCCATTATTTTAATTTTTCCCTTTCTCAACTACTCTTCCTTGTTTAACATGCTTACCATTAAAAACTTACATTTGAAAACCATCCAGGCAATTATCTTTGACAAATTTTAAAATAAAAAATACTTACTTAGGAAAAGTTACTAACATTTCTAATGATTGTAATTGATTGTAATATTGTATGTTGGAAATTCAGTATTGGAAATCCAATGTTAAATGGTTTTGATTGGATTGACCTCAAATGAAAGAATAGTTTGCTTCATCAAACAGATATAAACTGTTCTGTATATAGACATGTCTAGTTTTACTTCAGTCAGGAAAAGTTAAGTAGATTTGTTTGTGCAAACATATTCCTCACCTGCTATATTACATAGCAGTAATAATTTTGTTCTGGTGGGAGATGCCAGCGGGTATCACAGTGTGGCACCTGTCAGTTTCTGGAGGAACTCTGAGCTGCCAGGTATAGAGCAGTTCTGCAGCAGAGCCCTTCAAACATGCCACGTTGCAGTCCTTGCCTCAAGAGAGAGAGCAGTGAGATCTTTTTAAGATAAATTAGATACTTTAAAACCTGAGGGTAACCTTATTTGTTTCATTGGTAGTTGAAGAACCTACTATTGGACATTAGTTTTATAGATGGTTATCATCAATGTAACAAACTAGCTGATAATAATTAATTTGATCATTATTCTTTGGGAAGAGTATTCAGTGATCTTTATTTGTTTGAATTCTGGCTGTTAAGAATAACAGGAAAACTGTTAAAACGTGGTTCAAGTTCTGGGCTCTTCAGTTTCAGTGATATCAAGAAAAAGTGCAAATGTGCAGGTTGGGTATTTAAGGTGCGATTAATTAAATTAGGAATTGCTGTATAATGTTACTCCATAGAAAGCTTCTTTTCCTAGTAGCAAGTATTTAGTGATACTCACAATAAGGATATATAGGAAATATTTTGGTCTATTGGGATGATCGGATATACTGGACTGTGTGGATTCGATGGCCTGGCACATCAGACCCACAGAAGTATAAGGCCTTGGTAGACACTGGTACACAGTGTACACTGGTGCCATTGGGGTATGGGGTACAGAACCCATCTGGATCTCTGGAGTGACAGGAGGATGCCAAGAATTGTCCGTGTTGGAGGCTGAGGTGAGCTTAACGGGGGACATTCATCATTTATGTTTGTCTTCTGGAGAAACTGTTACGAGTACTGAAGCCCTGCTTCCCAGGGAGTGGCCAGACATCGCCTGCTGATGGGAAGTAGAGAATAAAAATCTTTTGTTTTTCTTTGCTGTCGTGCACAACCTTTGCTTTTGCTTTATTAAACTGTCCTTATCTTGACCCACTAGCCTTTCATCATATTTTCTCTCCTCTGTCCAATCAAGGAGGGGGAGTGATAGAGCCTCTTTGGTGGGCACCTGGTACCCGGCCAGGGTCAACCCACCACAGTCTCCTAGATCCTTGCATTCAGAACCTTGTGTTTTAAATTCACAAATGTATCTCTCAACAGTGGCAGAAGATTCCCCCTCCAGACCACAAAAACTAGAGCCAGAAAAGGGAAATTGTTCACAGCAGTGTTCTCAGAACTTGATCTTTTAGCACTTCACCTGTGGATCTCTTTAATTTCTTGGCACAGGACTTGTTAGGGGACTCTGCGTGATGCATCACTCATTGCCATAGGAATCACAGTCACCCAAAGAGCACCTCTAGTGTTTATGGAGTTGGGTGCATTAACAATTAACCTGACTGAAAGCAAACCAAATACTTCTTTTATTGCATAAGAAAGATTCCTATATGTTTATAAATATTCAGCTTAGTACAAGGAACCTTATTCGGTAATTCCTGTGTTAAACTCCTATGTGCTTCGTTTATGATAGACATCCAAGTCACTGTTTCTCCAGCTGTGGGGTGCCTCCACAGTGCCATACTACTACTTGAAGACTACAGAAGCATGCCAAAGGGACTGGAAAGTAGTAGAAAAAGCTTAAAAATGTTCAAAATATTCTACCAACTATCTCACACTTTGCAAGCAGATAGAAACAGAGAGCCAAAAGGGGGATTGTACTTTCAGTAAGTCTGAGAAATACTGATGGAAGGAATTCTTAAGCAGCTCTATTCCTCTTTATATTCAGATTGTTAAACAAGGGTATTTGAACTTCTTTCTGTGCATGGAAAAACACAGAGGGAGTCTGCTGGATATTTCTATTCTAATTTGAAAGAGTATAGTATATCAGGGGAATATGTGGGAAAGCAATGTTATGAAAGTGTGTAATCTATTTTTAGCTAACCTTTAATGTACTGTAGTATGTGAAAATGAGTGAAAAAGTAATAGCAGCAGTCTCTGAATCACCGTAACATCAACACTGACTTGCACGCTTTGAAATTGCACATTCTGCCTCATCCACGTTTTGCCTCTTTCCTTATCTGTAGCTGTAATAAATGTCTGGATAATACCTATTGATGCAGATGATGGTACTGCCACTTCTACCTTTCAGTAATGTTCCTTTTCAAGCTGTGTTTTTATGCTGATTCTTTGCTTTGCCAAAATTCCTTCCTTTGTTATATTTTATATGGAAGATGCCAACTACTTGCCATTTTCACTGTCTCATTTACCTGGCCTTATTCCATTTTGTTCTTGGAGGTAAATGATGCTGTGAATTACTGGGGGTGCAGGGGATAACTGATGTTCATGAAATGCAAAATTAAGCCTTCCTTGCCTTTGTCTTGAATTACTGTTTTTCATTTTAATTATATTTGTGGCAGACTTCTAGTTAAAATGAATACTCTTTTTTCTTATTTTGTGACAATCTCAATAATTACTTTTCTGGATTTGCACTTTGTCTGGAAGGCCTTGCATTTCGGTTTCTTTACTCTGTTCATGCAACCTCTCTCACTACCTTCTTCATACGTTTCTGGAGCTCCTGGCTCTGTCAGTGATAAATTTCTACCTAGGATGGGTTTGTTTCTGTCTTCTCTGACTCATTCAGTGTCTTTTGTACTGGGAATAGGAGACAAAGAATAAGAACTGCTTCTGGTATGTGAGAAGACAGAAAGCTGCAGTTCAATACAGTTAGCCTTTAAAAAAAAATAAAGCAGGGAGGAAGAGGGGAGGCAAGAGAGAGGGATTAGTCTGGAAAGCCTCACAGATTATACATCTGCCCCTGTAATTCAAACTGGGATTTAACACAAAAGTAGTGAAGTTGATTGAGTAACTTAATAGTGGCAGAATAATCTACCTCTTTCAGTGGCATGTGTCTTTGAAACCCTCCCTCACTAACCACCACCTCACTCTCAAATGTTTGAATGCTGCTTACTGTACTTGCCAAATATAAAATTAAACACCTGCATGGTTGTTATGCACAGCTGTACCCATCTGCTGAGCATGCCACTTGCCATTTGCATTGATTAAGAGCAGGTTAAGAGAGACTTTAATTAAAGAAAGTCCGTAACACAGTTAAGATTCCACCTCTTCAGCTTCTTTCCTTGATTATACGTTTTTCTGCTTTTCTCCTTGCAAAGTATTGGCTCCAGAAGCAGTATAGTTTAATAATAAAAATAGCTAATGATTTTCCATTTCAAATATAGAGCATCTAGACAGCATGCCTAGTCTGACACATTGGCTGTGATTTTGTGATCCAGCAGTGCTTCCTCAAAGTGTGGCATGGGGCTAACAAACTGCTTTTGACAGGCAGATGCTGTTTGCTTGTACTGCCATCATGTAGTGTTATCATATTGTGCTGGCCTCATGTATAAAGGTAGTAGTTTTCTTGAAACTGTGGTTATCTGTTATTAGGATAGGAAATGCATTAAGAAGTATTCCATGGAAAGGCACGTAAGCCAATAAAAGATTTCATAGAACTGTGTCATAATGGGGACATTCTCTCATTTGGATGCAAGACAGCCCAACAGTATTGTGGAGTTACACCACTTAATGGCACTTGAGGGCACTGAGGCGAATGACCTTGGTCCGATTCCAAATAAACATTTGAGCACCCAATCAGTCTGTGCTCGAGTCACAAACTTTCTTCCTTCAAATTGCTATGACTCAGTAAATTTGCATCTTAATGAGAATTAGCTATATTGAAGTAAACAGTGATAAAATGCATGCAATAATTACTGTGTACAGTTAATACAGATATTCTTTCTGTAGCACCCTTAGCTTGATTGCAGTCACTACTCATGTTCTGTAGTTTGCAGTAAGAGGAGTAATCAATGATACATTTAAACAAAGACAAAACATATCTTATGTGTGCATATGATTATGAAACTCAGTGTGGGATCTGGGGGCATATGGTCTAGCTTGTTGTTAACACCCTGAATTTTACAAACAAAGGAAAAGAGAATGGCAAATAATTAGTCACGTTAATCTTCAAGTGATTCTGATAGGTTCTTGGTGGTCATTCTTCTTGAAGGGAAGCCCAGAGGACCTCTTTGGAGTGAAACTGTGAAACTTGTAAGCACTACTACCACCACACACTTCCTCTGTTATTCCCAAAAATGTAAAATAAACGTATATGGATTGCACCAGAAAATTGCTGGTAAGAGTCATGGGTGAAATTAAGCTTCACTTGTTACTTTGCTTGTTTGGGAAATATTAGGGAACATCTGCAGTTAGAAGGTATGTCCAGAGTAATTTGCTGGCTTTGTCAGTGCTGTTCATCCAGTTTTCCAAAGGCAATGAAGTGGTATAAAGAACTCCAGGAGAGCACTTAAACAAAACAAGGCTGAAGCTTTGCACTGAGACAGTACTCAGAAAAAAGGTACAGTGTATTAGTAGAACAAGCCTTACTAGGATTAGAGAGGAAAGACAGACTTACTTTTCAGTTGAATGGCAGCCAATTTTTTAATTAATGTCATGTTAAGAGAATATGTAGCTTTACATTTGAAATGTATTGATTTTTACCTCTTTGTCTTTTGACATTTATTTTCCAACTTAGCTTGAGTGTGTTCTGAATCTTTTTATTTCTTTTCCTCACACATTTTCATATACAGACCTAGAAGACAAAAGCTAGGAGTGAAAGTAGGAAAGAACAGGTTTTGAAAGAATCTTTCTGTACAACAGGCAATATATGGAGACCTCTAGCATTATTATATTTATTAAAATTTTATCTAGCCACTTGTTGTCCAGACGTTTGAGACTTATTTTGGGGGTGTGAGAGAGCAATAAGCATTATAAAGAATGTTAAAATTGTGTATATGCATTATCTATCGAGGTTGTAAATGATCCTTTCCTCAGTAAATCTTGATATCTTCCTAGAATTTCAAACTGAGTTAATGCTGTAGTAAATGTTGTTCTTCTGACCTTCTCAGCCTATTGAAATAGTGCTTTTTGAATGCATAATGTTTTTATTAACTTTGATTAGCATTTAGGAATGTATGGTTTTGTAAAGACTCAAAAAAAATCCTATTTCACGTGAAAATGAAATAAGGACTTCTTTTTCCCCTCACAATTCATTTATCTGTTCTGAGAACTTGCTAAGGCAAGAAATAGGCATGTTCAAGTGTCCATGGTGAACAACAGAAAAGGTGGGATGAGGGTGGTGTTTGATCTCGGGTATCTCTTATCTTGGTAAGCACAGGGAACTTGTATTATGAGATCTGATTCTGACCAAAAGTTTTCCCAGATGTGAAAATATTTCTATGCGAGATGATCAAAATTTATGGGCTTGTAAGGATTTAGTTTTGATGAACCTGCCTTTTCCAATTAAAAGAAACCATTTTGCCGCAAGCTTCTGGGCTGGTATTGGTAAAGCCTCAGCCATGCATGAGAGGAGCCAGATGAACTGGCATGTTCCCACTGGCAGCATCTCAGAGGTGCCACGAGATGTTGCTGAGCAGCAAATTCAGTGCTGCATCAGGTGTTCAGCAGGAGCACTGTGGATACACTTCTATTACCTGTGGCGCCCAGAGGGTTGCATGGCACAGCAGGAAGCCTGTGTGCGTGGTTCCCCGGCTGGAAATAGAAAACAAGGGTCCAAAATTCTGTGGGAGCATTTCAGATTGCTGTTCACCAGTCTGTTGCCTTCCTGAAAAGAAAAGCTGACCTGTAAGTGGTAACTGGGTCTTTAGCCTGAAGAAGAAACTCCTTACAGCTAGACAGGCTGTGGTTCCTTTCAGGAAGGACATTAAATCTTCTTCAAGGCAGATGTTGATGGTCGTCATCACTGTTTAGCACTTGTTGCAGACTTCAGTTTTCTCAATAATCTGGAGAAAAACATCAACTGCAAATGGCTACATAGATCAACAAAACAATTTATTAAAAAATGACATTAGAATATCAATCAAGATGACAAGTTTTACAAAACTGACCTTTGTAAGCAAGAGAGAACCAGATGAAAGTCACTTTGCATTCTGAATAATAACGGTAAACTGCAGTGCAGGTGCTTCAGCCACTTTAACAGTGTGGGCACAAATGATATGTGGTGTGATTTAGATGATAACAAGATAAGCCTGTCTGTTCTTTCTATCCGACCTTAAAGCTCTATAGATTGACCTCAGAATTGAGGTTAAAAAAGAATCTCTGATGTTAGCACCTAATAATATTGTGATGTTACTGTGTTCTTTGAAATCACGTTGCAAGTTTATAGCACTTTATAGTGATTTCATATTGATTTAGCATCAGAGGTTAGCAAATAGAATTATAGGAAAAACCCAAAGGTTATGTCCTTTCAGGGAGCCAGAGTCTGAATTTGCTTCTTTGTCTTACTCCCATCTACTAGCAAAATCCTGCCCTAGATCTTTGCTGGTTTAAATGATTTCAAAAACAATGTTGTGAAATGATCCAGATTAGGGACCAAATCAGCCTAGAATTTGTAATAAGGTGGCAATAGGAAACTGCCTAGCTAGGATCAGCAATACCAAGTTAATTAGACTGTGCCCAAAGCTGGTACAACTGATGAGGTGAAACTACAGGCTGCAGCTGAGTTTATGCAATTCATCATCGGTTAACACAATTGTTCTGTGCTGCAAATAGCATCACTCAGTGGTCCAGAGCTATGCTTGGCTGCCTGCATTAGGCTGGCTTGAACATATGGTTACAGGAAGAAGCAGTTCAGTGAAAACAAGCTCTGGAAAGAGAGTCTTTAGGGTTTGGCCCAGTCCTTGTACCTCCTATACTATGTTTGCTGGTTGATCCTTTCTAACTCAAAACAACTTTTGATTGATAATCTACTGTCCAAAAATGAACTATACACAACCCATTTACCTGGTTCTCTGCATTTTTTTGTCATTTGCCAAAATTATTTTGAAATTTGATTTGTCCTGGAAAGTCTATTAATAAAGAAAACAAGCAGACTTAACGGCAAGTATGTCCTTTAGCAAAACAAACCCCCACATCTTTAATATAGGAGGAGGAAAAGAAAACAGGAATGTGGGGATAACAGTAGGACTGAAACTTTTATTCCAAGTGCATTATTCCTTAGTACTGTGGTTCAGCTAATAGTTCAAGCCTCTGTAAATGTTCTTCTGTTTACTGAGATCTGCAGGTCAATCTGATACCTTCATCTGGCTTGCTGTGAGTAGTCTTAATTTTGTTTAAAATGTTAACTGTCTCTGATAGATAGTTATTATACAGGCCACCAAAGAATTGATGTCTGTTGTGAAATGGATACAGCAGGAATGCAACAAACACCATCTTCATCAATGACATAGATGGTGGAATTGAGTGCACCCTCAGCAAGTTAACTGATGACACCAAGCTGAGTGGTGTGGCTGACACACCTGAGGGGAGGGGATGTCATCCAGAGGGACCTGGACAAGCTCGAGAAGTGGGCCTGTATGAACCTCATGAGGCTCAGTAAGGCCAAATGCAAGGTCCTGCACCTGGGTCGGGGCAACCCCCAGCATCAATACAGGCTGGGGGATGGGGGGATTGAGAGCAGCCC
>JAVKLA010000088.1:30107943-30182655 GCA_034782735.1 Sagittarius serpentarius
TGATCTAGTTGAAGGTGTCCCTGCTCACTGCAGGGGGGTTGGACTTGATGACCTTTGATGGTCCCTTCCAACCCAAGCCATTCTATGATTTATTTCTGACGCTTTCACTGCCTTCATTCTTTAAAGCTTTTGTCATTCCTGCTTGGTTTGGGGAGATGCAGTCCCATTAACTTTAGGCCAAACTGATGATGTTTCTCTTGTATCAGCTGTAACTATATCTGCTGAGGTTTTTCTTTTCCTTATGGGCCAATTTTTTTTATGTGGAGTTATTTTGGAGAAATGGATAAATAAGTATACATATGCTGAAGGATTCAAATCCCGTTGTCCACAACAAGCTCCCACCCTGTTTCTAGCCTGCCATGGTCTGAGTGCAGAACAATAGCATTTCTTTCACAGAAACACAATTTGGTTGACAGCCAAAGTTTCGTGTGAGAGAGACTTCTTCAAAGTCAATCCCAATGTAAGCAGGAAGGGGAGAGCAGGGGAAATGGTGCAGCCAGGACCTGGGCTTGCAGGCTTGCTGTGGCATGGCAGTCTTTCACTGGCTGTGAGCCGCTGGTAAATGCTGCCAACTGCCTGATGGTGCTTTGTCACCAGCATTGCCTGTGTTCATGCACAGGAATGAAGGTGAATTCCACTTATTTGTCACTCCACTGCTGCCAGTTCTTTTCTGTTGAACTGCCAGAGCCTGTGTTGCTGCTACAGCTCATATTGTGAGACATTAAGTGAAGATCCACTAGAACAAGCACAGATGCAGTTTATTGGCATTATCTGACCATGTTTTGCTGCTTGCATCTCATTCAAAGTTTTCTTCAGAAAATATTTGGAGATGACATTAATATAGGTGCAGAATCTCAAACTGAGTTTTAATATACAAAATGTGACTTTATGCTGAGAAAAATGCCATCAGTGTTTTCTCAATAAACGTCTGTTCCCCTCCCCAGTACAAAGACACACAGCGTCAATAGAAACAATTACTTTGTTGTAACTTAATTTGAAAAGTTACTTGCAGAGAAACAGGCAAACAGTTTAGCAAGATTGATGTCAATGGTGG
This sequence comes from Sagittarius serpentarius, assembly GCA_034782735.1. Classification (NCBI taxonomy): domain Eukaryota; kingdom Metazoa; phylum Chordata; class Aves; order Accipitriformes; family Sagittariidae; genus Sagittarius; species Sagittarius serpentarius. Next base: position 30,108,998 of record JAVKLA010000088.1, read on the forward strand.
TTTACTTAGGATAGATATGGATCCAATCTAAAACCAGGAGGCTTCTCCTGTGCATCTGGGTCCTGCATATATGTTGAGAAAGATTTGAATTAAGGAAAGTAAGGTTTATTTTTACAAAACAAAGCCTGCAGTTAAGGTGAAATAGGACCTGGATCCAAAAATGGTAATGATCTTTTTTTTTCCAAAACTAAATTCAAACCCTGAGTTTTTCTAATACCCCATCAAGTTTTGCCCTTAGCTTTGCTCTGGGATGTCTGATGTAGGAACTTGTAACTTAATCATATGTAAGAAATTAATCAATTTTAACAACATTGTTACTTCTTGAAATCATGATAACCCAGTTTTGCCCTGAGATTATATTAATGGGACATCCTCTTATTCCAATGAGCACAACAAATTGCTTTAAATTACTTGCCTAAAGGCAAATGTACAAAGGTCGAAGTTTCTGCAAATCCTGTAACGGCTTTCCCAGTGTTATTCTTTCATAAAATAAGGCTTGGCTAATCTGTAGTTACAGTATGTAGATAAGTGATCAGTTTTCTTTGAAGCAGTTCAATGAATAAAAAAGTTTGTTCTGAGTCTTAAAGGGCAGTAAACTTTATGGCTCATCATGCAGCTAGCCTGGCAATGTTTTTGGGGGTGGGTGTTTTTTTTTTTTTCTTCTTCCTACCACAAACCTAACTATAAACCCAGTGCTTTAAAAATGAAGCAGTTATGCAGATGACCCAGATGTAAACACAGAAGAACAGAGAGTGTGACTTACTTTCCAAAACCTACAGGTTAGTGCCAGACACTGAGCACTTCACATAGACTGTGCTTCTGCAATTCCTGGCAATTAAGCATATGGGTATTTGTACTGCTTTTAATACTTATTTGATACAGATCATTTTGGGCAGCTGTGTTCAGGGAGGCTGGTGATCTTTAAAGCTTATCCTTGTGTATGTTGAAGTCTGGGGAACTGGGGCATAAGTCATGGAAATACTTGCAAGTCTGCTTTCTTATAAATTCTTTGGCAGTTTGGATTTTTATTTTGTCTGCAGGGCACAGATTAGGCTGGGGTATGAGGATGCAGAAGAGTATCACTGTTTCAAAATGACTTTTTTTCTCTAGTGTCTCAGTTTCCCTTTTAAAATGGAGTGTAAAGGCTTTCCTGTGTGAAGAAGTCAGGGTTAAGTGAGATGTGCTGCAAATTGATGGCATGCCATCTTTTCTGCTCTACATACTCCTTCATGCAGTCTCCACGGCCATGGTTAAAGAACTTCCCTTTCCCCCGCCTCTCCCAAATGAACAAGTTATAAGTGATGGAAACATGTCAACTAAACCTGAAGGGAACCTGCTATGATAGTTTGGAGAGCTGCAAACTGCCTTATTTATTTATTCTGGCATAATGTTAATCAGCTGTCCAGTGCAATCAGTTACATGTCACCCTTGTTAACAATTTAATTCTTCCTATGAAAAAGGGAGGGAGAGGATAACAGATAGTTATAGTTCCCTCTCTGCGACCTCTCATTTGGTGACACCAAGACAAGACTCTAACTGCCTTCAGCATGAGCACCACCACAGGTGTCCAGAGTACATGCTGACCTGAGTAGGCCTATGAGGAGCCCGTATGGACTCAATGAACTTATTGCAACTCGCATGCAGTTTCTTTTCAGCTAGCAAGGCATTGTCATCTTTTTCTTTATATACATCTATAGCTATGCAGATATCTGCATTTCCCTGTTCTCTGCTTCCCGCTCAAAGAGTATTTAGTTGTGCAGTGGAAAAAATACTTTTAAGAAAAAGTTCCTTTTCTGAACCACATGGTAGATTTAGTTGAACTCATTAAGAGGTGGTGATGTTACAAGCCAGTTCTTACTTAATTTGAACAAAATTATACCTGTTCTTAACACAAATAATGCAGTTTGTATGGGCAGGGTAAAGGCTTCCAACTGGGATGAGTCGAAAGGAAACAGAAATGAATTATTTCAGATACACGGCAAAAACAGTAAAAAAGAGAGGGCAAAATGGAAATAATCAAAAAGACTAGCAGGAAACATCAGAAATTCATAAAAAGGCAGATTTGAAGGCACATGCAGAAAGAGGTAGATGGCTGTAATAGCAGGAGCAGCAGCATCGGAGGCAGAAATGAGAGAAATGGTAGTATCTAGGACAGTAACAGATGCTGAAATAGCAATAGCAGTAGTATCTCCTTTCACTGTGCACCCGAACCACTCATTTAGGGGCAGCCAAATAGACTGTAACAAAGCAAACAGACCATTACGGTCTATTGTGCAAATATGTATTTGGATAAATGTTGATGTGCAGTGGCGTGGTGAAACAGAAGTTGCCGAGTGTGCTTAGCAGCTCCAGAGCCATGCTGTTCATTAGCAACAGTCCTTTCTGTAGAGGTACATTTTTTCCTTTCTGTAAGAGGCAGTAACCAAACCACTCCAAAATTTCCAGATATACTTTTAGTTTTTCAGTCATTAGTTGTTAGTTTAGTTTAGTCATTTAGGTTTTTAAAGGCAAATACTCTGGAGACACCAAATCCGTCTTTCTTAAAGGATGAATACATTCCATCATACATTTACTAGACTCCAAGGTGGCTTTCACAAGCTCTATTGAAGAAAAATGCCTTCTTACCTTAAAAAAAGTTACATTGGTTTCTTAGCTGTTGCAACTACACATTCTCCTTTTGAACTATGTTGAGGTGCAGCAACTTGTAATAGCAGAGAAACTAACCACTTGACTTCTAGGCATATTCACTTCTGTTTGGAAAAACAGTACTTGAATTCTTTATTAAAAATTGGTAAGTACAGTTACATCAGCTGGCTTTGCAGTGGGTTTGGGTTAGGAGTGTGCATGTACATACATGTGCATATGCAGAATCATTAGATTTCCCATCCACTCCTGATAGGAGGTGTGCACACATTTTAGAATCTCATTTCATTGCTGGGGGGGGGGGGGGGGGGGGGGACTCAAAGGCCCTTGTTGCCTTTCAGCATAAAAAGGACAAGAAAGCACTCTCTGAATAGTCTGTGTGAAACATATGCTGCTTTAGAGAAAATTTCTTAGAGGAGCAAATTCTGAAGTAATGCTTAGTCCTGAACTTAGGAGTCGCCAGACTGCAATAACAAAGCACTTGCTTCAGTGCTGCGCATGACTAGTCTTAACGGTTCAGGTACCCCGTTAATCACAATTGTGTATCTATGCAGTGGGCATCTTCCAGCACTTGCTTCCATTGGCTAGGCTCTGACCTTAAAGGCACACATGCACAGCTGTGCTGCCATTGTTAAGTGTGTCCACGAGTTTAACCTAAAAATGTCCAATCATTTAATAGTAATAATAAAGAAATTTGCCCTCATGCAGAGATGTCTGATGGTGCCTTTAACCTTGGAGCTAAATTTTAGATATAAATTCTAATTTCTAGTAAACTTGGGATTAAAATGGAGATGTTGACACAGCAGAAGCGCTGCTATAAAGAGAGCAAGTCACACACTTTATTGTAACAGCTCTTGATTGCCTAGCAAAGAAATGCATAATGAATAAACATTATTTTAAAAGGCTTGATAGCACAATGAATTTTTCAGTGGGAGAAACAGAAGAGAAAGTATTTAAAAATACATGAGTTTCATATTTGATTATAAGTCAAGAAGCAGCAGAGAACCAAAAAAATTGATCACAATGGCAGCAGGCACCAAGCATTCAGTCTTGAATTAATGAGGTTATTCATAATAGGGAGGGAGTGACATAGTGATTAGTTAATTACTGTGCAGAAACATACAATTAATGCACAACTGGAATTAGTATACAATGAATTAAACTGCCACATAATGCAAGCAACCAAAATTGAGGAAACCTTGATTGCTGATTGAAGTTGTTATTACAGCAAAAAGTCTATTGAAATCACAATAGTTTTGCTATTAAACAATGTTTAACTTATATGATCAGAGTCCAACCTGTTAATAGAACTGCTGCAGCAGAGAGTGGCTTGTGCATTAATTGCAAACTTATATGCGTATAGGGGCAAGTGAGATTTAGCCCAAGAGGGTACAAAAGTATAATGACCGGAAACTTGCATGCATCGTAACAGGAATGTTCGGTGACTTTCGACAAAACTAGTAGATGTTCAGCCTGGTTAGTGTGTCAGCTGTCCTGTCATCAACCCAGCGGTGTTGCATCCCAAGCACAGGCTGGCAAATACTGATCAGGCATAGAAGATAGCTGTTACTGCCTGTGGATCACGCACCAGCAGCCCTATTGCAGCTGCTCCACAGAGGCAGGATGGCTGTTTTGCTGTACCTTTAGTATCTTGTATGAGTGCAGTGGTAAGGAATGATTTTGCACATGGAGTATATGTGTCTAATCTGTGTGATCTTTATGTACCATAAAGCATAAGGTCAGCTGCCAGGTCAGGAGCAAATGGTGTTTACCAAGCCAGTCTCTTTTTCTTCTGAGAGAGTAGGGGTTAGATAAAATTCTATCATGTTAGGGAAGGAAATATCTCAAACTGCACCACATCATAACTTAGAGGTGCCTTGGGTCTACTCTAAGCTACGAAAGTGAAAAAAAGCCTTTTATGTTATGTATATATATAAGCTATATATATTCTCTATATATAGCAATACTGCTATAGCATGCTGTATGCCAGCAACTAGCACACTACAGGCTGCACAGGAGCCACAGGCACTGTGCGACAGCTCACAGCAACTTGGCAGAAGGCTGAAAACTTTGGTCTGCAGCATAGTGTGTTTTACTCTGTTGGCAGACCATTTCTGCAGTGGTTCAGATAAGAGTTTGCAAGTGCACATGTTTTTAACTTAGATTGCAGAAAACTGAACTGATAATATTGAAAGATCATGCTAGCCTCAAATTTATTATCTCTCTTTCCATTTAGCAATGTAAATGAGAGTGATATTTTAGATATAAAATAAGATCTGGTTTCTATTGTAAGGAATTTAAAATCTGAAGTAGAAAAGTAATTTATAATAGTGTACATAAAGATAGCCTTAAGAGAATTAGGTGAAAGAGAAAAAATTAGAATAGGAATATTTTGCAGAAGGTGCTTTATGCATGGAAACTGTTAAGTTATGATCATTGATTTATCTTATAGCATAAGTGTTATGGTCTAGCATGTATTGCATTGCTGATACTTTACTTCGGCTGTATTTAAAAACGAGCGGTAGTGCATTTTCTTGGGACATGGTACTTTACCCTTTTACTTCAGATGAGTTACAAAGATCAATAAATCAATAACAAAAACATTTTTTAAAAAAGCAGAAAAAGGTATAGTCAAGTATTATAATGTCACTTTTATGTCAATACGAAAGTATTACTAGGTATATATTGTTATAGGAATCTAAAAGCGTAACAACTTCTGGACAGAAACAGGAAAACAAATTAACTGTGATAATTTTAAGTCTCTGACTGAAAGGAAGCTTTAATCTTAAGAAATGGTCAAGAGTCAGCAAAAAATGAAAACAGAAATCCTAGCACTCTTCTTTCCTATCAAGGGCCCCAATTCAGCGAAGTACTCAAACATTATTAATTTAGTTGCTTGTAAAGACTCTGCCAGACAAGTAAAGTTCTCTGAAAGCCTTTCATTGTGTCACCAGAAACCATATGAAAGTCACTAATTTTTTCCAGGTCATTTCTGAAGAATACCCTTTTCAATAATACTGTGTGAGAAAGTTCACCTTTAGTAAGTGCTTAAGTCTGACCCTATCAAGTTGAGGGCGAAAGTCACACCAAATTTAATTGCCTGGCATTGGTGACACTGGGAGTTATGGCAGGAGTGAGGCTCCTAGGCTGTGTGTGACTGCTGGAGTGCTGAATCCTCCTCTCCTCTTCCTACTTTCCCATAACATACCACAAAGATTTCAACAAAACAAAACCTTTAGAAATATAGCCCATCACAAAGCAGCAAATTACCAGCTTTGTCACGTGTACATTATTTTGAAAACAGACTTGGACTTCTTCTCTTCATTGCTTGCTGAAATAATTTTCATAATCAGATGCCTCTTCTTTACCAAGATCTGGTTAAAATTCATACCATGTCAATCAATCTGGCTTTACCAAATCAGAAGAAAATTGGGGTTTATTCAGCCTTATCTCAGATTTCTTTCTCTTTTTCTTTTTCCTGTCCCTCTCTTCCACTGCTGTTCCACTGAGAAATTAACTCAGCGTTTCAGTCAGTGTGAGAGCCAGGCTGGGAATAACAGGAAAACCTCAGTTACTAGGAAAGGTATTAGTTTATAATAAAGTGCTGATCCTTGAAATGTCATTTTCCTGTTTGGAGACAGTAAAATAAACAGCAATAGAAAATCAAGTACTCTGTTAATTTAAATGGTTGGCTTGTTAATATTTACAGTATTCTAAGCAACAAAAATAACTATCTCTGCTTGTAGAAGTTCATCCAGTAGTATTTGCTGTGAAAATGCGTGACTGTTTCGTGATCTTAAGCAGCTGTGAAGTTTCTGGTGTTCTGTGCTGTAGCTGAGGGGGAGGCAAACCTCCCAGTGATTTCTAGTCCCAGGCTTCTCTCCTCACCAAAAAAGCAAAGTAGTTACTAATAACTATTCTCAAAGATGCCTCTGTTGACATGGGTGAAGCAGAAGAGCATGCTGCTCATCTTCACAATAGGTCTCTACCTGGCCTTTTCCTAGAGCTCTTCCTATGTATGTCACTTACAAAGTCTATGGAAACCAGTCTTTTCATCGCATCTCCCTCTGCACTAAGCAGTATCTTTGCTCTAGGCAGCTGAGCATTTGCTGACATAAAATGAACAAATACAACGTAGCTTGTGGGTCTACAATTATTTTATGGTACAAAACATGTCTAGTAAAATGGAGACTTGGTTCAAACCATGATTGGAAGATTCACAATAGAAGTGAATGTCTGAGTGGAGGGCCTAATACGTATAATGCTGCTTGTTGCTTTTATTTGCATTACCTCTGCATTAGCTCTTACTTACTGTGGGAAGAGCTGCCTCTGGGAAAGGTGCAATTTAAGGTAGGTAGAAGTGGACCTGATTCAGTGTTTGCAGTCAGGGAAGGAGTAAAAACTGGATCTGTTAAACACACCTATGCAATAATGCTGACTTATATAGGGACTATAAGGTTTTTTTTAAAAATTACTCATTTTGAAATATGTTGCTCATGACCATTGGCTCCCAAGCACCGGTGACAAGTAAAATATTAACAATAGCAGCAAATTTCAAAAGTTGGGGGATGTTGTTTGTTTGTCTTTAATTATTTGCCATTTTCATGGTTGGGTTTCAGCTGAGATCAAAACCCTTAAGAAAAACAATGGCTAATTTCAGAGATCTTGAGTCCAGGATTTGCCAACACTGTCACAAGAGGCAAGTGGTACTTCAGGCTGTAAAAGAAACTGTCCTTTTCAAAACATGTGGCAAAACCTTTTCTTTTCATAACATCATCCTATGTCACTTCAAAAAATTGCCTGAGCTCCATTATGAGAAAAAAATATTTTACCCTAATGGCAAACTAAAAGTAAATTGTTACGTGCTGAAGAGCAGAGAGTAGGGAAGGCTTCTGCTGTAATCTAACAAGAAAGAAATTACTTTACATCACTTCAGATGGCTTTTTTTTGGTAAAGACCTCCATCATAAAATACAAAATGGTCTGAGGGGCTTGAAACTTTGCATGCCACAAAATGCATTACGCAGCTCCGTCAAATGCAAGTAAGGGTGGTGTCTCTTTCTACCTTGTACAGATAGGAGTAGGAGCTGGAGTTTATCTCAGGTATTCACCTGCAGTACAGCTGAGACCTGAAGGAACATTTTCTTCTTTCTGATGTGGAGCTTTAGTTCCTTCTTCTGGAAAAGGCAAATCTGCAGACAGATTTGGAAAGATTCAACATATTAAATGTTCTTAATCCAACAGGCACTGAATATGTATCTGGCTGGGTGGGCAGTGAAACATTAGTTACTGAGGCAGTGGATATGTGATTTAGTTTGAGGGCAGAAAGATTAGCAGTCAGTGACCGTGATCCATGTCAGAAAACCTAGCCCCTTGCCAAAACTCAATGTTACTGGTATTTTAATTCCAAGTGTGAAATTGTACTTGCAATTTTTTGTTTATTATCAGGTCATGTCTTTGCTTCTGTATTCTCAAATTAAAACAAACAAACAAAAAACAAACAACTGTTCCTTTATTTGTTCCAAAAAATTAAGCACAAAGAAATGCCATCACCCTGCCCCAGCAACACCACTACATCAGGGCTGGTGGCACATGCTGCCAAAGCTTCATGAAAACTTCAGAAAACCCAGCGTGTTTTCTTCTGTGGTTTGCCAGACTGAGTGAAAATACTGCATTCAATTCCCTTAGTTCTGGAATTGTAACAGCATGTCATAAGTAGATGCCTGGCAATGCACAGCCTTACCAGACAAAGTGACAGAACAGCACGACAGGGCTGCCCCTGGTGTATCTCCACTGACATCGTTAACACCAGGGATGAATTCGACATAGATACAACAAGAGGAAAGGGTCCTGTGCCTCAGTAGGCACAGATCCTGGCTCACATGAATAATTATCCACTATTAAAGGAAATGTAAAACTACATCATCCCTGTGAATATGTAATTTAGAAAGTTTTAGTTGAATAATGAAATGATTATTCAAATAATATCTACATGTAGGAAATCCTCAACAGAGGTCTGTGTATTGAAATAAACTTTTGTATAAAAATACCTTTTCAGGGTTATAGCACACAGGGATTTGTAAGTGGGTATTTTGATGCTATATGTATGTGACTGTCTCTCATATATGGGGGAATTGAGTGCAATAGGAAGGAAATATTCACCTCCTCAGAGGCTAATGACAAGGTACAGCTACAGTCCGGCTCTGCAGTGCCCCTTTACAACAACGAGGAATGTATTGAAAAAGTACAAGTTTGTTTAACATAGAGGAAAAGAAAGTAAGATGGTAAAATGTTGAGAAGTACTAAGTGACACTTACACAAGAGGCTTATCCTCCAGGCTCCTGTACCATTTTTGAAAATGTGCTCAAGTGAGTTTTTCTTTTTTTTTTTTTTTTAGCTTCATTTTCCTCCATTTCCCTCCATTTCTAAATGCATCTATCGTATCCGTTGTTTTTAGAGCACACATAACCTTAACATTTGGGTGCAAGGTCTGACAGCAATCAGATGTCATACTCTGCCGTTCACTTTTCAACATGTTATATTTTATTTTACAATGTCAGAGAAATAGAGAGCAAGTTTTCTATTAGCTTTACTTTTTCTCTCTCCTTTCCTTGCCGTGTGAGGGTAGTATACCTCTCACAAGGTATTTTGAAATAACTCCAACATTTTTTCTGGGTAATTCCATTTCTGAATGCCTGCTCACATTCTCCTCACATGTTTCTCTTAATATCTGATATTTTTCAAAGATTGGAAGGCAACATTACACAGTAAAAACAGCTGACATTTTTGATTTCTCTCTCTCCATCTCTCAGTGGAGGAGGTAGCATTTGTCATCCCAGAGCAGAGCAGCTGTTACAAAGCTTTATGGTGAATTGTCCATGTTCACAATACATCAGAATGGCATTTTTGTAAATCTTTTCCTTAAATTGTTTATTGCAGAGTCCTGCCTTAAACTCTGTCTCTCCATACACGCTGAACTCAATAGAGGGGCATTCTCAGCACTTACTGCCTTGTAGTAAGTGGAGTCTGGTCTGAGAGCCATTGCCAATAGTAGGGCTTTTTCCGTTGATTTCAAGGGGCTGCTGATCAAATCTCTATACTATGAACCGGAGCTCAGTTTCTCCCAGTGAATAGTTTACTACATTTATAATATTTAGGCATGTGATTTTTAACCTAGATGATTTCCTCTGCTCCAAAAAACTGTGAGAATATTTTTTCTAATGTCTCTCATTTTCACATTGATGGCAGTCACTCAGGTGCACTTGTATCTGCTTCTGGCAGAGTTGAAGCTTCATCTCCTGCAGTCTCACTCAAACAAGATTTTTCTTTTTTCTTTTATTTTGCGGGGGGTAGGGAGGTAAGGTCCTATGCTTTTGACTCCAATATTCTTTCAACGCTCCTGGCCATCTGGGCACTGAGGCATGACTTTGTGTTAAGAACTGGATTACAATGCAGTGCTCTTTTCTTGTTTTTGGTATTTTCCCTTACCTTTTTCCTTCTTTGTTCCTGCCTGTTTCTGATTCCCAGTCTACTAACCTGTATTTCTAGCACAGTGTCAAATTTTTCTGTTTCTTTCTCTCACCAGTAGCATTTTAATTTCACTTTCAGTGAAATTAAATTTTAAAATAGGTAATGCTTTAACATGATACGGATACTACTATCTGGTGGATGTTATTTACCTCTGAACTTTAAAATTTGACAACATGCCCTGAAATATTTTGCAATTCTCTTGGAATTAAGAACTTTTGATTTGGCTAAGCCAAATCTGACACATGAGCAGCTCTGTGGGATGGACCTTCCTTATCCTCATGAAAATGCAGTGTCGTTATTGGAAATTCCTAAACTGAAGCCACTCTCCTGCAAGTGAGCAGCATCACAGTGGAGCCATATGCTGATGTTTTAGATGAAGATCATGCTGAATCAGTTTTCTTTAACTGACTCCAGTTATTTGTTTGGGTGGATCAGGACCAGCTATCACATTAGATCCCCGTGTTTCTTTTTATAGTGTCATTTTTCTTTCTTTGTTTGCTCTTTCACTGTCCATCTTCTACTAGTTGCTGAGTCACCATCTTAAGTGTGGCTAGCACAGACGTACTGATTTTCATCTGTTCAGAGAGGACAGAAAGGTGAAGGAATGAAGGAGGATTCCTGAGGAACTTTGACTTCTCCATGGACCACAGGATGAGTCTGGGATACTGTGGAAGGCAAATAAATTTTTATCTGCAAGCAATGGCCATCCATGACAGATTCGATGCAGATAAGCAGTAAAAGCTTATGGTAAAAAGCCACGATGATGAAAATCCTTGTGACTGTTAGTCAATTTCCACAGCAAAAAGTAATGCAAATATATGTAGGAATGCCATCAATTCAAGCCTTTGCTCTAGATACTGGAAGATCCGACACGGAAAGGTTTCTGCTGGTTTGAGATAATTTGGTAGGAAGAAGAATGTCTTCAGATCCCTAGGCTACACTCAGGATCCCTCCTTTGTTCATCAAACATTCAGACAGCCCCGTGGACAGGATGATCTAATGGCTTGAAGGCCTCTCTCTGATAGCACATTTCCTTGCAGGAAGGCTGTCTTCTGCAACTTTTGCCACAGAATGTTTTTCCTTCAGCTTTGTGGTACATATTTCTTTCTTCAGACTGCTCAGAACCAGAGTGAAAATGAAAGCAAGAAGCCTGACGTGGTGCTTGCAGTAGTTTCCAGATACTTACTTACGTGCTTGAGCATACATTCTCTCTCTGACTCTCCTGAAACCCATTGAGCACTACACTCACTGCAGTGAAGAAAAATGTATGGTCAAGTAAAGCAATCAGCGTTATCTGAAACCTACTGAGTCCTTCCCTTTATCCAATACTGTCACTGTATATTAGCCTTAAATGACTGATGACTGCTAAAATATCTATAATCTTTGCAAACTGGAGACACAGTGAGGTTTCCTGACTTCTCTGCATAATCCAGCATCTCTGCAGTATATAAAAAGCCTCTGTGAACACTCACAAAGAGCTAGTGCCTCAGCTGAGGCCCATTGACTTCGCTGGAGCTTTGCCAGCCTCCACCAGCCGAGAACCTTTTTTCTTGTATTTTCTAAAGATTCTATTGGGAAAACACTTTTGAAATCCAATGAACAAAGTTCAGTTGATAAAAAATGAGAAAAAAATAGCATGTGCAGCAATGGAACAAGTGAAATCGAATTTGGAGGTGACTGAGTGGTGCTGGTTGATGCATTTTTCTGTCTGATAATACTGAGTTGGCAAAATGGGAACGTTTCCCAAAAATGCATCAGGTTTTATCAGAATGCTGTGGGAAATCATTGGAACCTTTTGTGTCAAAATTAGAACGTAGCATTTTGTTTTGGTTATTATGCAATGAAGACTGAAAAATCTTTCTGGAAACAAAGCAGTTTGATCCTCCTGAAAGAAAACATTTCTGAAATCTCATTTTGCTGTAAATTGTGACATTTCAGCTTGTTACTCAGATCTGGCAAGAAAACAAATACCAGAATTCCTCACGGAAAGGTGATTAACACAACTTTAATAAGAAGCTGTTTTAATAGGAAGTATTACCTTTGAGAACTGTGAGTGAAATAGGCACCCTTAGTTTTAGCAGAGGTATGCATTACAAGTGAAATCCTCACAATCAATTTATAATAGAAAATGATATAATATTAAATAGTAGCACAGCATTTCAAGACAATGCGTCATTTTCCCCTGCCTGTGTTTAACCACCACAAGTTTCACAAGCTCTCAGTCTCACTGCAGAATACAGATACCTGCTGGACTCGGGAACAGAGCATCAGCATAAACATATTCGACTTCTCTTAAATTTCTAGATGAAATGTAAAAATGCAATAGGCAATGTAGAGTCAGAAGCGAGAGGATGTCTAAGTCTGCCAGCCCTGCTAAGAGCTGGGACGGGAAGAGGGATTGTTCACTTAAGCACCCTCTACTGACAAAATTGGTGGGGATCGTTATTTGGAGTATTCACCACTTGAGTTTCTGGTATTTTCATGCTGTTTCCCCACAGATTATTTTCCTGTAGGTAAACAGTTGTGGGAGGAGATAATACATCACCTCTGCAAAGTTATTGATGCTAGAAATTTGATCCATTCTCTGAGATGGGCTATGCTGGCAAGGCAGGTATATTTAGAGATCTTATATTGGACAGGATGGGGGTTTTTTTGCTTTGAATAATGTAAACCATTTATCTTTTTTTCTGCCTCTGGAGAGAACATTTTCTGTAACTTAAAAAAGGCAATAAAAATACTTATCTGAAAAGCACACCACACCTTGGAGGTGCGTAAAGTTGTCCTTGTACCAGAGCTCCTTTGAAGTGGTTCCCCTGGGAGATTTCCCTAAAAACTGCAGGAATGGGCCCTCCGTTAAGAATAAAGATAAAGTCCAAAGTGCACTTTCATGACCTTGTATTTTGAGAGCCTTTATTCACCCAATTTGGGGATTTGTTCCTCTCTTCTATATTGATAAAAAGTCTTTTTTAGTTCAAATGAAATATATTTGTATTCATGGTACTGTTTCTGAGTTCTCAGCTCACAAGGGTATTTGCATACTGAAGTGAAGCTCATTTTGTTCTAATTTCACTCATTTTATTTCACATATTTTTTAGTTGTAAGGAGTAAAAAACTTCTTTAGATCAGAGAATCATTATGGAGAGAAAGGAGCTTAATATTTTCCTTCTGTTTCCTACCTGCGGTGTGGTAGGAAAATGAAAGTTAATCTCTAGCCTCTCCACCTTCCTTTCAAAGAGGGAAGAGTCACTGAAGCATCATTTGTGTTTGTGAGCCCCACCTGAAAGAGTAGGTGAAGCATCAGATCCCTTCATTTAGTGCAGTTTTCCTAATTAGTTTTAGTTTTGCACCTATTTATACGGGAGCATCTAAATGTGTCTGGCTTGGTCTGTAAAAAGCATGGAGTTAAACAACAGTACAGCCAAATCTGCTGTGGTGTCGCTGATTCTGTATTCATGTCCCATTCTGTACTGTCGGCATTTGTGCTATGGGGGTATTTGAGAAACTGCATCCTTCTCTGAGCAGCAGAAAGACCACAGAAAACCTGCAGAGGCTTTTCTTCTGATAACCTCTAGGTGAGCACTGGTGTTCTGGCGGTAGGGCAGACTTGGTACCTGAGCTCTTCTACGCATGTGCAGCTTCCACGGTTCAGACAGGATTTTCTGAAAACATTTCAGACAGTCGTCTTTGTCATCCTGTGTTTTGGGGCAGGAGCGGTGTTACTCATTTTGCTGTGCTTTCTGTGTGGGCTTATAGTAACTGCAAGAAATGGTGGACTTCAGCAATTCCTTTCCTGAGTCAAAACGCTAATCCTGGCCTCAGTTACAGACATACGATTTCACAACCCATAATGTTAGCGTATTCAAAAATTATGCAGGAAATGAAGCTGCACAGGACTTTTTTTGTTCAAGTCTTTATTCTAACCATAGAGCCCATCATAACTAGGAGAGACAAAGATGACTATCTATCTCTATATAATTATAAATTTTATTTATATATTTATTATTTTATGGAGTTAATTTTATATGTATATATCTGTAATGATTATGCAAGCAGTAGAACTCCCAAATGCCTTTTTTTTTTCCATTTAGAAGGATGACTCATAATTTCCTGAAAAGTAAATGTAGGCCATAAAATCTATACTTATCCTGAATTTGAAAACATTTGAGGAATATGCAAGAACAGAAGATTTGCCTTGCTACACCTTCCTAAACCTCGCTGATAGATGTGATGCTAGATAAAACAATAGTAGAGTGACTCCCATTTGCCTCAAATGCCTGCGCTTAGATTCTACTGATGCCCGCCCTCACTTAATTAATGAACTCTTTAGTGATTATGCAAAAATAAAACTCCATAGTCTTCTGCTTCTGATGCCCTACACACATCCTGATCCCAGATTTATGTACGGTCAGGTTGGCCACATTTACCCATGAACAAAAGATAACGGGACCCCGTGATGCTAGGTCACATATTAAGTCTTGAAGGTTTCTGGCATTCCAGCAGCCATCAAGTTCTTCTGTTGCCATTGTACCTTCGGCCCAATCCTAAACTAGTTTTTCAAGAATTATTTAGGTTTTTTATTTCTTTTTCTGTCAAAGCTGTATCTGGTTGGGTCAAACACACTGTTTTGTCCCCCAGGTCAAATACAGCCTTTTTTTAGTGCTTCAATCCACCAAATTCAGTGAACCTGATCCACAGGTTCATTGGTAGGACTATGCTTACTTGCAGTTTTCCAGCCACCCAGAGGACACTTTTGTTTCTCATGCGGGCTGTGCTTGCTGCTGCTCGGGTTAACGAAGATGCATTTGCAGCACTGAGTGTGCTGCCAGCCTAGAGGAGCCCTGCAGCTCCTTGTCTTGCAGTGCACTGAGCAGCCCCTCAGGGAAAGGGGACAGCTCCTGTGTAGCTCCAGGAACAAACTGTCTAAAGATCATTTTAAAGTGGACATGTAGATTTGTCCCTAGTGCTCTAATGCTGTACTTGTGAAAGTATCAGAAAGTTGTTTGAGAGTGGTGTTGGGTTTGGTGTGTCAAACCGCCTTCCAGAAAATATACACTGGTAGGCAAATGCCAGTAAAATCTCAGATGTTGGATGTGTACGCCTGCGTGGGAGAAGGAGTGCACCCTCAGTAGCCTTAGATTATTACTGATGTTATAGTTGTATCGATCTGTGCTATTTAGGTGTATTTCTTTGGGTTTGGGTTCTTTTCCCTTGTCTAGTCTTCACTGTCTCTGTATTTGATTTTGTGTCTCTCTTATAATTGAGTACCTATGAGTTACCTTTGTCAATTAACTGGTGAACAAAATATTAAGGGAAAAATTCCTGTAGTACAAGAAGGTGGATACAGGCACAGATACTCTCTATTATAAGAAAAGGGTGGTGTGAGAACACGGTTGCCTATTTAGCTTAAATAAGATCTCCTTATTTCTGTAAAATTATAATGTAGACAGGGTAAATATTAGTTTTGTAACTGATTGACATACAGATTAGGCTTTCCACAATGCTTTTTCTCAGCCAGCAAGAACAGCATGAAATTCCCTAGGCATTCAAGTTGTTTTGTCTGCCCAGGGGCTTTACAAGAGAGCTCTCTTGTGAAAAGTGTGCCCTTTTACTAGGTCCCTTTTCACAGCAAATCTGAACCATTCAGTATAGCAGTGGCTCTGGGCAGGCTGTGTGGTCTAGTGAGTAAGGAGTAGGGCTTTGGCAACAAGCTGCTAAATGCAGATTTCTGTGCTGATTCGTTCCCTAGGTCATTGTTCATGGGAAGGTCTTGACTAGGATTTTATTTTGGCTTTTTAAAACTTTCTTTTTTTTAAAAAACTGTATTTTATACTTTTAAAAAGTTAATGCTTTTTTATATTGAAACAGTTATCTCTGGGATTTCTCTTGGGAGTTGATTTTTCTCCTCTTGTACCCCAGTTTTTTCCTTCACTCTTCTTTCAGCTTGGGTTCTGTCACTGGATTTTGAGTAGAATCTGTATTTTGTATCTAGTAAGGCCTATCCATGTTTGCATTATTTTCTACCAGCAAATGCCCTTTTTCTGATTGCTTTTCTGACTAAGCGAAAACTATTAACAGAGCAGTTCTGATATGAGCAGGGATTTGTTAATCTTACAAACCTTAACTAGCCGTGTGCTTCAAAAAACAAGCTGAGATATCTCTTTTGAGACTGTTGGTGTAGATACTTCTTGCCACTTAGATCAATCTTGAAGAAGTCCTCAGCAAAGACTTTTGGACATTGTGGTTTTATGATGATCTGTTATACCAGGAGGCTGAATGGGATGGAACAAGAAAGTGTATGTGGAAGTTGCTACAAAATGACGCTTACAGTGTGCCGATATGGTCTCTGCTAGTTAGCTATGGCCTGTTCATTACATTGCCAACTTCCAGTGTCCATCAGGTCTCTCCAAGGACATTATTAAAGGGGTAGAGAAGCTGGAGCTCTTTCTCTTGGCAGAGTAAATCAATTTCCATTACTTTTGTCAGATAAACCCATTTTAAATGTGAAACTTACTCTTTGTTTAGCTTCCCATACTCTTGGCGGCTTCAATATATGTTAAAGTGTTTGACTCCAGGTGAGTCCAAGGGGTATGTGTGCGTGCTCTGGCACTCTTCAGGAAATAACCTTTTCTTTTTGTTCCTTCCAAGGCTACACATTGTGTGTCAGAAATAACACCTTGGTGGCACAGAGCAATGTGATATGAAGTGGTTTAAAACTTTGTTGACTAAAGTGCTTTCATAGGAATTCAGGGGACTGCAACCATCCCAAAAAAAGCTATGTCTTCATAAGCAAACAAATAAATTTAGGTAGTCAAATTAAAACAACTGCAGTGTTTGTTCTGTTTATGAAAGAAATAAAATAGGATAAAAAGAAGGGGGCATTTTTGTTTTACTTTACTGTTAAGCAGACTGTCTGACCTCTCGCCGACAGAAAAAGATGCAATTTCACTGCAAAAGAACTTTTTTCATTCAAAAGTGATGAAATGTCATGGCTGAAAAAAGGCAGGAAATATTGTATAGGACAGATTCTGGATGGCTTGTGTAGGGCAGTGATCCCAGATGGCCCTTTCCATTTTACAGCATCACAGCAGTGTTCATGGAGGGGAGCAGGAATCTTGACGTCTGTGTCAAGCCACAGATACAACAACTGCATCTGACTGACGGGTCATTCTCTGCAGCCCTGCAGTAAGCCACTGCCATTTTAAAATTCTTGGAGTGATTTGGAATTGCTTAGCATCCACTACTTGATAGGCTGGCTGGTTATTAAGTTTAGCTGCAGACATGCTTTGATTGAAATATGTCAGCACTGAGTTGTGAACTGCTGAGGTTTGTCGTTGAGATAGACCATCTCACATTAATCATTTTTTTGGCCTTGGCACTGACCCCTCTGCTTTTTCAAATTGCCTAAGGAGACTAGGCCATTTGCCACAGCCCTCCCAACTGCTGCAAAATCCTCTAGCTCTCTACAAGACTTTAGCCCTTGTAAACATTCAGGCTGTGGCCTCTGCTTTCTCTTCGAAGGACAGCAAAATGAAATAACTGCTTCTCTCCTTTTGTACTTCTGTATGGACAGTGATCATTAACTTGCTGGCTTTTCTGGGCTTGTGTTTAATGTATCATAGCAGCTCTTATGCTGCACAAGTGCAGTTGTTTCAGAAAACTGATGCAAGAATGCTAGAGCAAGCTTTTCTAGACAGTACTTTAGGCTGCCTGTCTGCTATCCTGGCTCAATTTGTAATCAGGTTATTTGTGTCATAGCTGAATCTTGGCCTCTCCTGCTAGTGTTGGTTGTCCCAGTCTGTATCCCCTGAATGTGAATTTAGGTTGCTTCAGACTTTGCTCTTGTGCCAAAATTTAAAGAGAGAAGAGGACGCCACCAGCACCAGGAGACTTGCTCCTCCAGCCTGGTAAATGCTTCTGAGGTGAGGAACAGTTGAGAGCTGATGATCAAACATGAAATGCAGCTGCAACCCTAGCCTCTTAGCTTCCCTTCTTTAACCACCAAGATATCTAAAAAAGAAAAACCTAAACTCTCCAAGTATATTACGTAATCATTCTTAACTTTTTCAAAGCATATTTACTGTGATCATTAAAGCCAAAACCCTTGAGAGTACTTGACCTGTGAACTGACTCTGTTATTGAATAAGCCAACTGGCTTATTTCTCACAAAGTCAAAATACAACATTTGCAGATGTTGTGAATGTTCAAGCAAGCTAGAATGGAAATGGGAAAGGGCTTCCTTTCCAATATTCTTCAGGATCAGAATTGAGCATTTACCATTCACATTGATCTAGATGGTTGGCTTTGGGTGTCTCTCACTAAATTTCCTGTGATTCACCAATTTTCTTCTTTCGCTGCTCATCACTTCTCCATATACCTGATTACCACTGCATTCATTGTCTGAAGTTTGAAAGAGCAGAGACCATACCATTACCCAAGGAAGTTTCAGCATCACTACAAAGGCTGAGAAAAGAACTTCATTAGAAAAGTAGTATATCCAGTACCCTTCTGCTATGCAATGAGAATTTGAAAGCTTGGAGCACCTTCTCCCGCTTGTTCTGGTTATTGGCTTGGTTATTGGTTTTTTAAGCAATCTTAGAAAAAGATACAGACCTATACAAATTGACAGGAGATAGTGGAATTACATCAATAGAAAAGAAATCTGAATCAGTTCTTGAATGGACAAGAAGTTTTTTGCAGTAATTAAGAAGTGTAGTCCTTCATTCATTATTAAATCTAGCTGTGCCATATAAAGGAACAGATTACTGACATCTAACCAGTAAAATAAACACCCATTTTTCATAGCAGTCATGGACTGATGCCCCATGAAACCTTCTAACAGTCCAGATCTAGAAGCACAGAACCATAAATTGTTCTATTGACACTACTAGTAGCAGTTTTACAGATGCACTTAAACTGCCTCAAGTAAAATTTTAATTGCCTAATTTTGTGGAAATTATGGGCCCAGATCCATGCATCTACGTCTGCAGTATAGTATTTGGAACAAAGAACTTATACTTTATTCCATAATATCGAGAGTAGTGTGAATTTGAGTGCTCTGTAGTTGCTAAGTCAACAGAATTACAAATCATTGAAACTCCTGGGAATGAAGGTTGGGGAGCCTGGAGGAAAGATGTCTGAAGTAGTGACTAGGGAATGACAGGTTGAGCTTCCTTGGTTTGCTTCTAGTCCTAGATGAATAGCTTTGAATTCAAGGCCATGCCTTTGGGCACTGATAGTGTACGTTTCCTGACAATGTTGATCAGAGGTAGAGGAAACCTCCTTCTCCCAGATGGGTGTCTAGAAACTCATTTCCCTGGCCTGTAAGAGGATGTTACAAAGCAATTGTTCTGTCGACTTGTGTCATAGTGATTTCCAATAATTCATAATTCATTGTACATGGAAATCAACTGCTTCACTTCAGGCAATTAATTAAGATTGAAAACAAACACTCTCCCTTTTAGATGGCTTTGTTTTCCCTTCTTTCTCTCCCTTTGCCCCACTACCTCCTCATGATCTACACTACCACATTTCAGTGGACTTGCTATGTTTAGCAGCTTTGTGCAGTTCCCTTGTGTGGGGCTCCTCTGAACCCTGTATGGACACTCAAAGGTCGTGTTGGGAATGCTTTCCTCAACACTTAGACCTAAATGTTTTCATTTTCTAGGGCATCCACTAGAACAGTTTTCCCTTGGAGGAGTCTCTGGTTATTTGTGCTTGAAGCAAAAGTTAGTGAGAAGTCTATTGACCCTTTAAGGCACCAATATTCAGCTATTTGCTTGTGGTTCTTTACTTGATAAATTACTAATTTAGGGTGAAATCATACTCTTTAGTGGCTCTCTGTTCATAAATCACAATCTGACATTTTTTCTCGGGGGAAAGATTGCTGTTTGCAGCATGCTCTGCCACCAGAACAGATGACAATATTAGTTTATCAGGAGAAACCTATATTTTAAAAACAAATCCTGATGCAATAAATTCCCAGCTGTCTGTACTGCTGCTTGAATGTTTTTATTGCCAGACTGTCTCTGTGATCTTGAGCTCAGAAGCCTTTGTATAGAAAGCAGAGAAATCCAAAATGGAATGAATGATGAAATGGACGGAAAGGGGAAAGCAGTATTTCAATCTGACAATGGTTTGACAGCCTGTACAGGTATTATAGCAGATTACTTATGCTGATGAGAAATCACACACCACTTTCAATTAAGCAGCATTTAATCAAGAATAAGATTTTACTAAAACTCAAATCCAGCATTTTCAAGAATCTGCTAAGCTGTTTTTGTTTTAAATTGCTAACACAAAATTTGAGGCTAGATTTTTAAAGGTGTTTTAAGCCGTTGACTCTTGCAAACAGGAACTTTATATTGTATATTGATGTCTTGCCTTTCTAACTAGCATACAATGCACACTGAACTAGTGTGAGGTCCCTACATGTATAACTTGCAATAGCTCTTTGCAGGAAGAGTGAAACAGAGAAATTATAGGGTTTGTCCTCTATCTCTTAGATGGCAGAAATGGAAATTTCCATCTCAAGCCCTTGTCCTTAACTGCAGGATGCCCAACCTACCTTGCTGCTGCTGAGACAATGACCAGCACTTAAGCCTGTGATTTTTGCTGGGCTGTTGTTGGCGATAACCTCTGTTTGAAGAGCAGCGGAAGAAGCTTCCTTCCCTGCTCCCTCATGCGATATGTTTTCCCCATCTGTGGCTGGGTCAGTTTGTCTCTCCCTCCCTTGGCTTACACCTCACCAAAGTGGCTGCAAGGTTGTGAATGATGGTTCAGCCCACACAGACAGTTGAGGTGGAGAGCTGTTCCTAGCAGGGTCAGGTGCTTTTGGGAAGGGAGGTATAATGCACGAGGTCTCCTCCCTGCTCCCACTTGTGGCTGGGTTCCCGTGGGCCACCAAAGCTTTGAGCAAGCAGAGAGAGGCCTTGGGATGAACTCATGAGCATCCTGTGGGACCTTGCCACCCATTTCTTCATTGCAAAACAGGAGCAGTGTGAAAAGCAGTACTCAAGGCTTCATTCTGAGCAGGTCTGTGTTCTCTGTTCTCCTTTTCTCAAACACTGCTTTGGACAAAGTTGGAGATAAATGACTAAAAAGAAGGAGGGAGGGAGGAGGACTGGAGAGGATGCTTGAACCCAGTTCTGTTCCTGACACCAGCAACTTCCATGTCCATTCCTGCCCTTGCTGCCACCTTCCCTGTCTGCCAACTGGTGTCAGAGCTCTGTTGCTCACACCTTCTTCCTCTGCTATTATAAATGGTGCTGCTGATGGGCTTGTCTGCAAATGTCTTCTGTGTGCATCAGGTTAAGGGGACACTTGGGCAAGGTGCTCTCCACATTCCCTGTGCTCTCGGTCTGGGAGTGACAGGGATTCAGCAGCCGCAGCAGCAGTGCTAGGCTCTTCAGTCATGCTAAATGCATTTTAAAAAAGCAAAAACCACAGGTCCTTTTGTATTCCAGTAGAGTACTACTGGCATAAGAACATTGTTCCCATGGGTCTGGAAATGTCTTCATATCCTTAATGTGTCTTTACTTCAGAGAAAACAGGCATGTGCAATTAATTCTTATATATATGCTACTTGAGCCTATTTGAAATTATGTCTATATGTGCAAGGTAATTAATTTCCATTCTTCAGAAGTAAGAGAGTGAGGAAGGTTTTTTCCCTTTTTCCTTTTTGCAGTGGCAGGGTAAAGATTCTAACTTAGGTTTTTGTTGGTGGTTTTTTTCCTCCCGGTTCTGCGCTGTTGCTTCCAGATCATGCTGCTTGGGAAAGTATGGTCCTTACACAGAGGAGCTTCAAGCAATAAAAAAGTGAATGATCAAGAAAGATGTATTTTAATGATTATCAGTATGCAGCACAAATCAAGGAAAATCAAACCGCAATTTCTGATTTAGTCTTTAATGAATTTAAGATAATTCACTTATTTCTGGGAGATAACAGCATCCTTCAGAAAGACAATTTATGATAAGAGCCATAAGAATTGATTATCTATTGGAACTAAGACCTGTGCTCCAGTGCAAGTTGCGTCATGAAATTAGTTGGCAGTTTAGTTGACATACACGATGTTTGTTTTTCTCTATGGTTGCCTATTTAAAATGTCCCTCAGGATAAGAACTTAAGTGCATAGCTTTAGGGTTTGCAAACTTTATTGATCAGCTAGAACCCTCTTCAGTGCTCAGACAGGCAGGGGTATGACTGCTGCCAAAAGGAAATACAGGCAAAAGAGCAGAAAGAAGACCAAGTGACAGACTCGTCTTTGTCCAGTATCTTCTTTAACTTTGCTTCCAAAAAAATAATTTTAGCTCCTCAGAAACAAGGTTAATGCACCCAGGCAATTTGATACAATTGCTGTTCTTTTCCACTCATGATGTAACTCATAAAAATGTCTTGCACCATTTATGCGGAGTCTGTTGTACTTGACATAAAAAGGTGGAAAGAAGTTGTTTCATGAAGACTGTAGCGTGCTCCTCTGGGAGTCATGAAACTCAATTTTCCCTGAACGTAATTAATATCTTCCCCATTATGAACTCAAAGAAGGTCTGTGTAGCCGGAAATGGCAGCAGACTAATTGTCAGAAGAGACACAGGGCTGAGAGAGTCATATGCTGGGTATTCATTTAGAAAATGAACTTCAGGAAAAATCAGAGAGAGGCACTAATGTCAGGCTTTATGGCTATGCTCTACCACCTATACAAACAAAAGATGCGACTTTCACTGACCTACGGCAGTTGTTATACAGCACAGTGGGTTGTTTCAGCAGCACCGCTCTCACATTCCAATTGCACACAAGGGGCCAAATCCTTCCTTGATGCAATCCTCTTCACTTTGCTGAAGAAGCACCATAGCTGAATTTGGCTCATGCTTTCTGTGAATTGGAGCATTTTACCAGAGATGCAGCTATTAAAAGGAGAGGTCAGCACAGCATTTTCACCCCCATTAAATATTTTTTTCTTGATAATTATGGACCATGGCATTTATCACCAGGAAGCTGTGCCCATCTTTTTGTCAGATATAATGCAGGCTGGCCAAAGCCTTCAAGAGCATAGTGTCACTGGTGAGTGACAGGGGAGGAGCATGGCCTGGAGCAGCTGTAGAAATCCAGGAGGAAGCTTTTAACTGTTACCTGTAAGTGAAAAAGGGAGAAGTAACCAAATGGGCCAGATGTAGTTTGCATTCTGTTTGTGTGATGTTGTGGGGTGACAAAACAGTACATGGCCTTTCTGTGAATCCTTGATTAGCAGACTCAATGGACAGTGTAGTTCCAGGGAGGAGGTACTGCTTGATCATCTACCAGAAACCTGAGGTTAACACCATCTTTTATTCTTAGCCATTGAAACATGGCCATGGCAGCCAGGAAGAGTAGGAAAAGGCTACCCTGGATCATGAGTTTCTGCTAGGACGCAGTGATTCTCTGGGGCTTTTCCTTTTATTTCCCAGTAGGTCTCTCTCTTGGCAAGTTAAGTATCACGTTCACTTTCCCAACAGTCCACACAGGGCTAGGCATTCTTCTCCAGATTTGAGTGCAGTGGAACGGCACTGTGCCAGTCACTCTGGGTCTATCTGCTGTCCCTTGAACATGTCCTGCTTATCAGTTTCCACTTTTATCACCGTTTTCTGCTCAGGGATATTGAACAAAACATTCTTTAATGTTCCAACCAAATAAATTCTCTAAAGAGGTTTCAAACTTGTATCTGATGTCTTCAACTATTAGACTTGATCTTTTATAAGACCTCTTCTCTATGTTGTTCTGGATGAACCAGTTCAGAGTACTTCAGGGATCTCATCCTGCTGCCGTCTCTGAGCAAGCTCCATGGGAGGTAGGTGATGAGCTAGATGTAGTTAAACCACAATGGAAAGCTCCTCCAACCCTGAGAGTCAGTTCAATAATACACAACATTTACCAATGAAGTGAGAAACAATTTCCTGTGTTTTCTGACCAAGCCTCTGAAATGTTTTAACCCTATGAAGGAGACTGACCTGTAACTAAAAGCACTCTGAGGCAACAGCCTGAAAGAGCCTGTAGCATGACATTAGCTCTGCTGTAGGAGTGAGGAGCTCATCAGCACACAACGTGGGCTTTGGGAGGGACCGATTTGTGAGGGCAAGCAGCACAGGAGCCTGGCATGGAAGTATGTGGTATTCCTCTCATTATGGCCATCTCTCCCTCCTATGAGTTCATTTTCTAGTTGCTACAGGCAATGAACTTGTAAAGTGTCAAAACTTTGATGGGTTGTAGCATCTCAGTGTGGCACAGGATACTAAACATTCATACCTCCCATGGAAGCCAAGGAGAGTTCAGCAAGTTTTAATTCTGACTGGCTTCACAAATTAGGACCCAGTCCTTCATTTGCCAGTTATCTGCACTTGTCTGGCAGTGATCAAGTCCACTGGTGTTATCCTATTTGTATAGGTCAACAGCATTAATTGGTTTTTGTGCATCTTGTATATTGAGCATGCAGAACGTGGACTGTCTTGCCAAGAATAGAAGCAGAGGCAAATTAAGGAGTGCTTATGTTGGGGTAATCATAAGATGCTTCCAGGTAATTTTAATAAATTAGTTGTTCAAGTCACTCAGCACTAAATTAATATGTCTAGAGCAATGTGCTGTATTTTCTATCAATCATTTTTTATTTTTCTTAATTACATTTCCTCTGCTTCAGCTATTGCCTTCTAGCTGTGGAACCGTTATACTTTAGCTGCAGTGGGTACAAAGATTAGAATACAAACAGTGCATTTAGCTCTCAGCAGGAGACTGAGTTTAAAAATGGTTTAGTGAGTGTTTAAATGTGGAGCGTACCGCAGATCGAGGAGTGGTTCTGAGAATCCTGTTCAGCTAATGCATGAGGAACATACCCAGGGCTAAAGAGTATGCAGAGGTACTAGAAAAGACAGCCCTGGATACCTAGTGGGCTATTTTTGTGTAGATAATGGAGACCACTTGGCTTTTACTAAACATCAGAGCTGAAAATTTTGAATAAAATAGGTTATTTTCAACCTAGCAAAGACTTCCCTTGTCTGCACAGTGGTATTATCAGAAGTCCTTGCAGCTAAAGAAGCCATGGGAAATGTCACTTTCATGTTCGGAGACCACTTTTCCCTTTCCTTGCCACTGATATGTCAAGAGCCGTTCTAGTGAAGTCCAACCAGGTAGACTGGCAAAGAACCAGTCCAGATTGTCACTTCAGCATAGAAGGCCCTGATCCTGCAAATCTGTCCTGTCTTCACAGACAACTTCTGAAATTCTGTGCAAACTTAAAAGTTACCTGCACTGTGTTCTTTACAGAATGATCTTCTTCAGTAATATCTCTCTAGAACTTTATGTCTCAGCATGGTTAAGCACAGGAAGATAGGATTTCAGGCTAGTGAAACAGGAGGTTCAGCAGAGTGCTGAACCATATTGAACATACTGACACACCTTTGTTAGCTCTTCCTTACTTCTGGAGACAATGACTTGGCCGGGCATATGCAGAGAGATCTGGAAAAAAAATTGGGAATGCAATCCAGAAGCCCTGGTTTACAGCCATGGCTCATCCAGGCCTGCGGTTGGAATATATTTTCCTTGGGTGTACTCCAAAGGGAGGGGAATGTCTGGTGTACTTGAGGGTGGGGGTGGGGGATGTAAAAGCACAAAAATTGCAAAATTGGCATAAATTTGCTGAAGATACAAGTGAGCAAATCATTCTTAACTGGCACCAATAAAATCTTTATGATGGAATAGCTATATTTAGATTTCTTCCTGCTTCTCCATGCATTTTCTGGGGTTTTCTCCCTTTTCTAAATCTGTGAAATTTTACATCTTTTTAATTGATAATAATATTAAGACTAGGCTAGTCAATCTTTTAAAAGAAAACCTACATGTTGGCTGAGCTACAGCAAGTATCCTAGTTTTTATTGTTTATACATAATGTCAACTACAGTGTTGCCCGAGTATTAAGGTCCAGCCCTACAGTCTGGATTAACTGTTTGTGTTTGCTAATTCAGTATGTATTTACATGTGTTCTGTTGGGTAGTACATATCTAGCAGAGTTGCTTGCTGTTTGTATATTTAATAGTCTGGCTAAAGATAAGATATATAATCAAGCTGTAGTAGTCTCAGTTCTTAAAAGAAGTCCTGTTTAACTCAAATGTTATGTTTTCAACCAGATCACGACAGATGTTCAGAGGAAACACCAACCTGGTTTCAGCCAAAGTGCATCTCGAGTTTGAGTTTTCTTTGCTGTTTTTTCTTCCTGCAATGTATCTTTTTTTCCAGTGTATCACTCTGAAATATGTATGAGTGCTTCCAATCATGATTTCTGGCCATCTGTGCAGTCTAGTGGGGATTTCATAGGCTATTTCTATTAAAATTTATCATTTCTTATACGTTTTCTAGAGGACCGAAGTTGTACAGGAGATACTGCAGGAATGCCCTTGTGGTCCTGAAGTGCAGAAAAGAAAAGCACGTAGAGAACAATATGACCAAACAAAAGTTTAAGTGGCAGTGGATTGTCCATAAATAGTTGATAAAGCTGAATATACCTTTCTATAAAGCAAGGCAATGTGGGCCTAGTATTAAAATTGTGTAGACTATTCAAAAAGTAGATACAAGTTACCAAAACAAATATTTTAAAAGCAAGATCAGCTTTATTGGGAAAGCCTCTCAAGAGGAGTGGAAGATTCTTCACACAGATCTTTTTAAGATGAGATTGGTCAAAAGTAATAAGTCTAGGCTCAGTGCTGCACTAACTAGGTAATGGAAGACAGCCTCAGGTCTTTCCAATGTCTAATTATTATTCTACCATGAATATTCTCCAAATTCAGGTCACTCAAATCATTAGGTGCTGATCACAGACAAACATTTCCTAGCCTATTTGCATTTTGCAGTATGTGCTCAAAGGGTAAGCAGTTGTGGATCCAAATTTAAGACGACTTGTGGATGGAAGAGCTGAGATAATTCTGCATTTCATTGAAGATCTAAGGCCAGTAATTGTCCAATGTGCCTGAAGCTCTTAGAAACACAAGTCCTAATTTCCCATAAATGAATTGTAGATGTTTAATTTTGAAACAAGGGTTCCAACCTTCTACTTTTAAAGCTTCTAAAATTTCTGTTTACAAGTTGTCCTTCTAGAATTTCTTATACTTAGCAAGAATAAACAAACTGTTTGTCCTCTTCCAGGCTAGGGGTGGGCTCTGATAATTCAGTGGCAGATGAAAAAATGCGTGTGTTACCCTACCACAGTTTGGTTTCTGTTTCTTATTGTACTTAGCATCCAAAACAATTTTTGTACCCATTTGCTATGGTAGTTAATTTTTATTTCTTCCTTGCTGGTTTTTGTTGTAAGAACAAATGCCACCACAAGAAAAAGTTGGTTTTGTGTATTTCTGGTGTAGCCAAAACCATCTTTCATTTCCATTTAGTGCTGCTAACACAGCCCCAAAGGCTCTTGATGTTTACAGTGAGGGTCTTGTATGCAGAGCATAAGAGCAGCTTATATTAATCAGGAGTATCCAGGGGCCTTTAGGATATGTTTTGAAACAATCTTGAAGTTGTAGTTTTGCTGTTGATCCTCAGAAGTCTCTAGTGATGAAGTGAATACAAAGAAAGTTTGCTATAATAATTCATGGTAACATGGTCATGTACCAGAGTGAGAAGATACTTCAGAAGGAATATTTACACTGCAAACCTCATCGAAGCCCCATGGATGAGAGAAAGCTGTGTAGAAAGTATAGCTGTGAAGCTAAACATTCACCAAAAGGTGACCTTGAGAGTTTTGGTGCTGAATTTCCATTCGTGAGGTAGAGAGAGGTTATACAAGCAGAAGAGGCTTAAAAGGCACTTGGCTGCTAAGGCCGTGAGTGCAGCTGGCTAAGAGCCTCCTGAATGCCTATTGCAATGTGCAATTCCTCACCCTCTTCCTGTGCATTCAACATGAATGTGCCAGCCTGTATTTTCTGTTTAGAATAATAATCCTTAAAATACCACAGGTATCCTATCCAGCCGCTCCGCCGAGCCCAGCTATCTTGTCTGTGACCCTTACAGGGCATCATTCACTCCAGTCATTCGCAGCTTGCCAAAGCTTTTCTTTCTGTTTTGTGACAAGGTTTATGGCTTCATTTCAGACATATGAGACCTCCCCAGGACTGACTCATCACTGGTCTGAAAAGCAAGATAGGTCCCCCAGCTTGCTCAGCCAGAGCTCCAACATCTGACAATTACAAAATTGCATTATGCAGCAATTCTGCAATTGCAGAGCCAGGTGATGTCGCGCACTGAGTTGCTGCCACAAACTGAAAGGACAGTTTGGAAAATTAGGCTCTGTGGAAGTGGGTACGGACAATGCCTTGGGACTGCAAAAGCTCACACTCCTCTTTCAGATCTCGCAGTGAGAAATGGCACAGTATCTTGAACAATGATCTGAGCTTTAAAAACTAATACAAAACTCATGCTGGGTCCATTTTTTAAAACTACTTGAAACATCATGTATCAAAGTAACTGGAAGCTAAGCTAAAGAAAAACCTTTTGTTTTTTGCTAAGCAAATTCATTGCAGCTTAACTGGGAAAAGTTCGCAGGAACATTTTTCAGTGCAAGACTGTTGCCTAAATTTGTCACGTTTCCTGAATGTGCTGTCAGGATGAAAAATGTCACCAACAAATCAGCTACAGAAATTCAGGAACATGGGAATTGGTTAGTTTGGGGGGGGGGGGGGTGTTGCCCTTTTTTTAAATGGAAGAAGGATCCAGGGTTTTACTGCTTCTGAGGTTTGTGTCAGCTTCTTCATAGTTTGAATTAGAAGTAGCAGGAACAGCCAAATCAAGCCTGGAATCGGGTAGTGTAGGTACTGTTCTGGCTCTGCAGGAATCAAAGGGTTTTATTTCAGAACCACCAATATAACTATGTAATAATCTGTCTGTGTGTACCACCTAATACGTTGTTAAGCTCATTGTACTGCCAATAGTGTCTGGGGGTGATGAAAACCTGGTTTAAAGTTAGTGCTGTTCTTTGTTACTTACTTGGTGTCTAGTGTTTGCCTTTGGCTCTTTGGTGATTGGAAAAGACCAGAAAAGAGCTTGGAAATTCACTCATGAAATCAAAGGAATTTTCATACTGGCCTTCAGTGAGGGCAGTGACAATCTGGGTCTGCTGCAAAGTCCTCCCCAGGGAAGAAGCTGCTATAAATCGCAAAGTCCCACAGGATACACTGAAGGGCAATTTTTTCCCACCCCTGAAACTACTATATAAACTTAAGTTATAGCCTACATACATGTGTTCCTCTCATTGACAAGACCCACTGAAAGAGAGAGATATTTATTTTAGCTGGGTTAAAAATAAAAATTAGCATATAGGTTGTTGAAATTGCTGGTGACTGTAACAAATGAGGTTACTCTGCAAGGCTTATCTCTGTGGGATCAGATATGATATTCATATGTAACTGTTGGGATACTTTGGTTTTTTACTGAAAGGCCGCGGACCTCTCCCATTGCTGTGAGAGGCAGATCACATTGGGGCTGAGAGGGACAGAGGACCCCTCAGCATAGAAGCTGAAGAGCAGATCCTATCAGAAAGAGAAACCTGACCATTTTAACAGGGACTTTGATCTTAGTGGAGACAGCTGCATTCTGTAAATTGACTCTGAAAAACCATCCTAAGAGTATTCTCCAATTATTCACTGAGCAGGAACTTTTCCTATTGCAGTAGCTATCATGTCTTTGACATAAAGCTGTGAGAGAGTCATGTTATAAAGTTCAAGTATCCTATTTCTATTAATTTTTTCAGATTTGTTTCCTCTACCTTCTGATTAAAACTTGTAGCCACTGTGATAGAGGTGCACTGCTGGAGCTTCTGCTTTCATATGAGGGTACTGATAATGTCAGGAAAACAAATGGAAGAGAAAAGCTGTCTGATTGAAAGTAAATAGAGCAGTTTCAGTAGTCCTTTGGGTGGGAGCTAATATAAAGTTGCTTAGTAAATCAGTAAACAAGTTTAAATGTGCACAAAAAAGATAAAGAAGTAGAATACCATCTGAAATGAAGGGCTCCCAGGAAATAAATCAAACAATCAAATATGTGAAGAGCTGGACAGAATCTCAATCCCCTGTGCTGCATAAGGTAGACACAGCTTTCCACTCACAGTTCCGCATCTCTGAGGTTATTGTCCTTGATTGTAAATATTTTGTAGTTCTGTCAAGACTTACTTAACCTTTATGGCCAATGTGCCTTGATTACAGTCTTTTTGCTGGAAGATTGAAGAGAATTTGAATCATTGCCATTAGCACCATACCAGTAACGGCTACGAAGCTCGTGCCTATATTTGTATATTTATAAGTTTACAATAGATGGAGATAATGAAAATTATTTTAAGGTTTTCAGAGCTCAACTCTTCCAAACTTTACAAAATGTATTTGTTTCCACTAAACAGGTAAAGCTGCAATAAAATTATGTCACTAATAGGACTTAGACTTACAAAAGGCAAGAAATCTGTAGCTTAGTTTCTGTGGAAACTGAACACTCGGAAACACACTGTGCACCTTTGAGAAATCTGTAATAATGCTTAAGCTGCTACTGCCCCATTTTTTGCATCCCTGACAGAGTCTCATAGTTTGGATTGGGCTTATGTATACCTTTTGGGTTGTAGGAGGCATGTAGTAAGTCTTATTTCAGGTGTTTGAAGCTAGATGCTATTTCCCATATTTATCTTACTAGAATATTCTCTCGTTAATAGCCAAACCATTATGATGGAAAAATGTTTCACACTTATGTAGTTATGAAGTGTTTGCAGATAGAGTGATACTCACTTGAGGAAACACATCTTCAGTACCACGGCACAGTGTTATCTGGCTCCCATGGATTGATTCAGCACCATGGAAAAAGCAAATTCAGGTTTTAAATAGATGACCTAGGTGCCTTGTCTGAAGGCTTATAGCCAGTGGTGTTGACCAACAGCTGTTTAAAGAACAGGATTTTTACTTAGAAATTAAGACAGACAAGAAAAAAAAATTAAAACAACAAACTCCATGTCTGTATGGTCTTATCCAGTCTGATGCTTCAGTACAACCTAAACAGGACAGGCCTTCCTCTTAAATCAGAGGAAAGGTCTAGGCCAATTTGCAGTCTTCTGGGGCTCACCTGCTTACTAGTAAAAGTTGCACTGGCGAATGCTCCCAACAGAAATATTGCTACTCAGGAAGTCTGGATAGACACGATTTTGCTGATAACATTGGCCTTCATGGTACCTCATTAGCCTAGCAAAACAGTGTGTCATCTCTGTGTTCCCAAATGACGCTGACCAGATACAAGCTTGGAGGAAACCTTGGCAGCGTATAACCTTCCACGCAGTCCCACCGCTGCCTTGTCATGGAGGCTCTGCTGCAGCATGCAAGTACTGTATTTTGGATTTGATTCATTAACAATCCTTCTCTGTAAAATCAGTTTAGGTGTCCGTTTCCTGTTTTGTGCCTTGTCAAAGTCCAAGTGTTATTTTTTTTTTCTTTGCTGTCAGTATACTTCATACATCTTTCACACTGCAAGCAAAAGTAAAAGTTGTTCAGCAGCTTGTCAACAAATGTTCTGCTTTGCTGTCTTGTATCCTGACCAACCCGAAGGGGATAGCGCCAGTCCCTATGTGTACCGTACTCGCGTCAGCTCTGGATCCAGGCTTAATAGTGATTAGTGACCCCTGCACTCATCATATGCATCAGAAACTTTTTCTAAACCATAGAATTAAACTTCTGTCGAGCACTATGTGAAGCAATCAGTGTGGCTGAATGATTCTGCCTGGTTAGTCCCTAAGTATAGGCAAGAATAAATAATGATTCAGGACCTTTCAGTCAGCCATAACCACACTGTATAAGGGAGTCAACAAGACTAGGGACTGTGGCCAAAGAATTTAACCACTAATCCAAACCAATTTCCTCTCTTCCTCAAATGTTCCATGATTTGAAAGCTTTTTGAACAAAGAACAAAAGTTTACAAAATATGCCCTTTCTAAATGAGTTTAACAGAACTCTCGCAGAAAGTATAATGAGCAATGCAGTCACATTTTCTAAGTCAGTATGGCTTTGTGCATAAAATCGTGTAAGAAATTTAAATCTTCCTGAATTGAGCTGCACTTGAAAATGTTATTATTACAAATGATCTTTTAGATCCAGAGATGGGGAAAGGAATTCCTTACCACGTGCTATCCTTTTTTTTCTTCTTGTATTTCAACAGGCAGCAAGTATCTAGATAATGTGTCAAAACTATGCATAGGCTATATAGGTGAACTATATGTTCAACACATCTTGCTTTCAGAGGAGCAATTGGTATAGGACTGTCTTCTGTTTCTTCTATGATTAATCGTAGATCATGAAGTGGTGTGTCCAAGGCCTTGAAAATTTATTCTGAGCATATGTGTATTCTTTAATATTGAGTATGCAGACTAGATTGTTGCCGTTTATCTTTTTAGTTTTTCATGTCCTATTTATTTTTGCTGCACATCACTGTCATTGAACCATATCAATTTCTGTTTCCTTTTCTTTCCTTTTTCATTCCTCAAAATAAAATGAATTGAAAAATGAAATTAAATTGATATTTGTGCTTACAACAAGGCACATCTTGCCTCCTCATATGATAAAGTTCCCAATTATGTTAATGGCCTTTAATGAACCGGAAGTATTCAAGATAAGAATTTGGTTCTGTGATTAAGGAGCAAATAATTTTGTTATAGAATAGCTAATTTGTAGAGGATAGTGATCATTTTTGTAAGTTTTATTTCCTTTGGGATTAATGAAACATTTGTGAACCAGTTCCACAATTTCCTAATCTATTCTGCATTCAGAAATATTTAGTAGATACTACAAGCAAGCAAAAAGCTGACAAGCTATGGATTGTTTCTGAAGCAAGTTTTGAAATTTGTTTTTTCAGGCTCTGCATGTTTATTCATGAAAAATAGTTCTTTTTTTAAATAAACAATGGAATCGATCACATTCTACCTGTTAGGCATAACTTAATCAACAATCACATAATGAGATAAAATATGCTCAGTCAGAGAAATCTGCTTGTGCCTGCTGTTGCTTCTGTCTGGAGCTCCAGGCAAGTTTTGTAGCACACTCCTATTTCAGTATTAACTGAACATTGAATTATCTACATTTTCATCAGATATTAGCCAAAACACTTGCTAAAATGTTGCAAGAATTTAGTAAACATCAATGGAAGAGGAAAAGAAATTTCTAGCTAAGTATTGATATGTTTAAATGGGCAACAGTTTTCCAGATATACATTTTTGGGAACGGAAATGAATCTTAAAATAGGAATTTGTTCCTGTAAGTACAGTGTTTCATGAATTCTCATGAATTCCAACTTTCTTTGCAGATCTTTTTTTACTGGCATAAGACCTCAGTTTATTAACATGTCTATCCTGTAATGGGAAAGACATTTGTCTGTAATGGGAAAGTTCCATTTGATAGTTACTTCTCTGTTTTCACCCTATCTGTTTCAGAATTAATGCCAGTTCTATAGACCTGGGTACTGTGTTCTGACATACAATGTCTGGGTAATCAACGTTCAGAGATAACCTTCTCTGCTTCAGGCCTTCCATTCAATAATATGCAGAATGACAGAGGGCTTGGTGGTTTTGCCATTGTCAGGTTTTTATCCCTTCCTTTCTGATGACACACTTAACCCTCCTGTTATTTTAATGAGGTTTTAATTGTGTGTCCTGCCTCATCTCCCGTGCCCTCTGTCCTGGGCTACAGCTCTGCTTGGCTTCTGGCTGCAGTGCCACAGAGGCTGGGTGGGCTCGGCCAGAAGTAGGGCAGAGATTGGCACCTTCTCATAGGCCAGGCACAAGAGCTGCTTTGCCTGTTGCATATTAGGCTTTTTGTTTGCATGTCACAATAGCTTAGCTTCATGTTTTAAGTCTTTAGAAATGGTAGTGTGTTTAGTGCTGATCAGATTAACGTGACAAAATTAATAAAGTACTTTAATATACAGGGAGAAGAGACTGAAGGGAATTGAAATTAGGGAGACAGAAGAACAAAGGCAGTTCTTAAATGAACATTTTTAGCAGTAGCTTAACATTATAAAGATTAATAGGAATTAATTTACATATATAATGCAGTGTACGGAACACAATTCAAACTGACTACCGATTCTACAAACACTATTACTGTAAAAGAAGAGCTACATAAAATAGGCGTATCTGTTTTCTTCCCCTGGCCCAGTAAACATGCTTGACAAAAACTACAGCAGGCACCATTCTCAGATGTTCTTGTGTCATGTGCCTTTGTCTTGGACTGTACAGGCACAGCCATCCCACATGTTGATTCTAGTGTGAGTATTCTTATTTTATAGCTAATCAAAGCATACATCATCATAAGTAATGATAACACCAATAATCAACATCTGTCATTATGCTGAGCCAAAACAAGTTGATCAATAATCTACTGGTTGGTTGTTCAGGGAAGTAAGAATAAAAAAGCCTAAGGAAGAACCAAGGAGTAATACAGTAAGAACAGAAGTCATTTTATGCAAGCTAGCTTAACTAAAGCAGTCTCCCAGCACATGAATGTGTAAGCTTCAGCCCAAAACATACACGTCACACTGAGTAGGTTCAGCCTCTGTTTTCTCTGTTCCTCTGAGCATTCCCTGCTCATCTTTTCGCAGTGCAGCGTGCTGTAGGGATATGCCTGTTATCTGCCCAGTTGCAACATTTGTCTATAGTGCTATAGGAAGGCACAGGTCTGGGGAGCACGGAGTGTAAGTCAGACTGAGGGCTCTCCTAAAACCCATCAATTAGGGCTAGGATTACCAAAACTAATAGGGGATTTCCTCTGTTGTCTGATTGAATCTTATGTATTCAAAATCATAATAATAAATAGGATGGTATTTCCTGTATTTCCCCAACATCTGCTTTTTCTTTATGTGCAGACAAATAGAACATCCTCCAGCTGCAAACCTCCCTGACATGTATACATGATAAGAAATGTCACTTCATACCTTGTCTGCTGTGGACGGTCACTGGGAAAGGGGAAGGAGAAATGCCTGAGCATCAAAGATAAGAATAAAAGTCTTTAAAAAGGAGCAATTGCAACAGATAAGCGATGACACCTTCCTCATCCCCATGCAAGCTGCGTGTAGTGGGACATGCATTGCTGTCTCAGTCGGCCCAATGTAGCATGTAATTTAGCTCACTAGGTTGAACTAATTTTCAGCAACTGCAAGCTGCTGTCACTCTAGGAGGTGGAGGCAGGGGTACTTGTACCGCAGGGCTGCTGTTCATATACAACAAATTGAGAATTGCCAAGATGGGTGCCCACAGCGTATTCATATAAAGCAAGCTGGAGAGCAAGTGGTGGGCCTGCTTTTGTTTGTATCTGGCCATCTGTGATTGTGCTCTCTTGCAACAATACCCCAGTTACAATTTGTCGTTTCTACATGGTTGCCTACTGTTTCCAAACACCGTCAGATAATACAGTAGAGGAAGTTGGTCTTTATAATTCACTAAATCTCCCTTGAAACCAATCCTTTACGTGATGTCTGCACACTTAAGTCTAAGACCAGTGGGAAACCAAGGGAATGAAGACTAATTCTGAAATAAAATTTGAGGGAGGGGGTGTGTTTTTGAAAGAGAGAGCAAAATGGCATTTTAGAGTTTTCAGAACTCCTGTTCCTTGTCCTGTCCTGAAACTGCTGCTTTCATGGCTACTCTTCTGAGTGCAGGCCAGCTTGGCAACCACTGACTCATCAAGTACAGTGGTGGGAGATTTGTAGTGTTTCTAAGGGCCCACTCTGAAGCCCTGCTTTAATTCTGCATCATGGAGATACCATGTGCTTGTATCAGGAGTTGCTTCTGCTTCCACTCTATATAGAAAATATACATTTTCCAGAGGAAACGTAAAGGAGAAAGTAATGTGTGCAGTGCTAGATAGCGTGAAGATGTTTGTTATGTGTGTGCAGGGATAGGTATGTGTAGTGCATCAAGAAGGATCTTTCAGTGGCCTCAAGTTTGAGTTTCTCTAGTTCCCATATTGGATGAGAGCTCTGAAAATGGGCCAAAGGTGATGCTCCCCTGAGGAGTGTTCTGGAAACGAGGTAGCAGGGATGTTTTTGGCACATAGTGGTTTTGTCCTGTTGGCAGTGCACAGACTTTGCAGTGGAGTAACCATGTCCTCCACTATGGTGTAGTTTCCAAAATTAATTTTAGTGTCAGAAATAATGCTGATTGGTTCTCATTACAAGAACTACTTCAAATTCCAGTTTTGGACAGTAAAGAGGACACAGGCTTTTTACTATTGAAATGACCAAGCTCATGTTCATGTATCTGTATGTTTAGAGAGAGTTCATTTTTAAGTAAATCTAACCGAAAAGTTGATTATCTGAAATACTGGCAGTCTTGGAACAAACCTCAGCCTTCAGTGAATGCAGCTTGGTCTTCTGGCTGCCTACATCAGTGCATGTTGTCTAGATTAGAAAACTGGCCCAATTCAGAATCTGGGTTTTACTGTGCAACCAGCAAAATAATCTGGAGAAACTGTTGGGTTTTAAATAATTATTGCTTGACCTTTTTCCTGTGGTCCAACTATGTTACATAATATCCCAGTGCACTCTTGATCGAAGACCTGCATCCTGCTCCTACAGGAAGGTAGATTTACTGGCTTGATGGGTCCTTCTCATTTCTAGTTTCTGTACACCTCTGTCTTCACAGGGTGGGCCAGTGCGTCTGCATTGGCATCATCTACCTTGTTACCCTGGGTGGAGGGTTGCATCAAGATGTTACATAAAAAGCAATAGAAGGGAAGCTGGACGCAATCTTGGAAAACTTCTAGCTGACAAACAAGACAGCTCATATGGCAAGAGGCATGCCGATAACCCTAAAGGATGGGTTGCAGGAAGTAGGCAGTAGTAAAGGGCTGCTTGTAGGTGCTGTTTGCGTCAACAAATGACTGATAATGGTTTTGGAAGAGCAAACAGATTTTAGCCCAAGGCACAAATAACATGCCAGTATCATGAAGCACTATTCAGTGGCATTGGAGTGTCTACAGAGATGTTTAGTATCTACAAAGATCATAATTTAGCCAGGTGAAGGCTGCTGCACTTATTTGGAGTTACTGTGTGTTTGTTTGCTTTTCAGCTGTATTCATTGTTCTGTGATGCAGCTCAGTGTTTATAGATAAAAGCTTCTTTGAGCAAAATTTCCTTTTGGATCATCAGAATAAACACGGCCCCAAGGCTGGGAGTCCCTTGTCTTCTGCCTTGGTGTACAACAGCAGTTGGAGTGGTGGTACTGTCACACTTGCATGGAATAGCTGTGACCTCAGTTTTAAATTTTTTTGCATTATTTATCATCTTAGACAACATCCATGGGTTCTGCAGGTAGCATGCTGCCCTCAGCCATTTTCTACTCTGGAATAAGGAATCCCCCAAATCCAGGCAAATACAGAGTCAGTGGACTGATCCAAGTTTGATCACACCATGAAGGATATCCTGTCATTTACAAAAAAGGTTTGAGATCGGTTTGTTTGCGGCAGCTGGAAACCTTCATTTCATTACGCAAATTATTTCTCTGAAAGCTGCTAAGAAGGATTGTAGTCTATAATTAGAATAATACCCCACAGGATTACGTTCACAAATGTAATTATATAATCATTTAGAACTAAATTGTGCCATGAAACTACAGGGTTTTTCAAAGCGGTACTAGCATTTCTGGAGGGTGGTTTTTAAGATTTTCTGTTGTAAAACAGTTGCCACAGGCCAATTAGATTTTCAGTTCAACTGAGAGCTCCACCCACCTTCCTTTATCAAAAGTTTGAGATTAATCAAGATCGGGGTTTATGTTCAAGTATCTGCTTTAATTCAGAACCAGTTAGTGGCAGTGAAATCCAATGAAGGTGTTTAGCTTTCAGTATTTAAGGTGAGATAGTGTAAGTTGGAGTGTGTCTGTTGAAAGTCCACAGAGGAACGCTGCTTTGCACAATCTCCTTTGGTACTTGAGTACAATTGGTACTTGAGTATTTCATTCAGAAGTAGACAATCAGTTGGTGATAACTGTCCTTCAGAGACTCTCGTATCACGGCTCTGTGGCAGGGAGGCTGCTAGCTGCATTTGGGTCCACAATGCTCTTAGAATACAGCAGTGAAAGGGGGAGGAATTCCTCGCTGTCTAATACCGATGTGGTTGTACTGCCTCCCTTGAAGAAACACTGCAGTATGTTATTATCAAGTGGTGCTGTATACACTATCACTGTACTACTTGCAGCAGTGCTCAGGATAGCCTACCTTTGGTTTCACAATGATGTGAATGTGAATACACTGAACTCTCTTTCCATACTTGAACCTGTGTGATTGTTGGTACGGTTCGTGGATGAACATTGATACAAAACTATTTTGCACTAAATTAATTTCACTGCTCTACTGCCTGAAATGATGAAACATAAATATGAAATAAAGCAGTTTTAATGGGTGCTTTTCTTCTTCAGGTTTGCAAAGCCCTTTTTAATATCTTTACACTGTTGACATGACATCAAGTTGCATCCTTTTTTACATCTATTTCCTCACTTACAGTGCCTTGTCTCTTGCACAGACAAAACAGTACCAGAAAGTTTGTTTTGCGTAGCACAGTTGCCCTGTTTTATTAGGAATTCATCCACCGTCCTTTCAGGTTGCAAACCCCTGGTTAGTGAGCCAATGGGCAATAGCAGGGTAAACTAATGAGGAACCGCAATATTTGCAACCTGAGAAAGGCAAATATTTCACTGAGCTCCCCAGTTATCTCTGGTAGCCTCATACACTTCTAATGAGCACAAGGTAATCAGCCTATCTCTTCCAGTATATTAATGTGAGCCACTTAAAATTCTCCAGGATTCCTTTGGAGAACTGATATATGGACCCAAATGGATAAATAAAGAGGTTGTGCAATTGAGACTTCAAGGGCTGCCATACTCTTTCCAGGACTGCCTGTCTCTCTGCTTGTGGTGTGTTTTGTTGATGCCTTCATTGTATGCAAACTAAAGAGACAGTAATTTTGGAACTGCAAGGGTGCTTGAGCAGCAGTGTACTCTGGCTGCTGGGAGACTACAGAATCATTCTCCTCCAGGACAGCGTCTCCTAACAAGGACTCGTCTGTGTTCAGTTGCTAGCTCACAACTCAAGCAGTGCAACTGAGGAAGAAATAGGATGTCAGAAAATGCAAACCTGCAAACATCAGCAGTTACTAGCTGGGCTTTTACCGTATCATCCCATGTCAGGAAGAACAGGAGTTGCTCAGGAAGCAGTGAGCATGGCATGATGGCCATCTGTTTTGGGAGGCAGAATCTTTTTCCACAACCTCCCATGTGAAGGAGTCTGTGGGAGCCAGGACAAGACCTGGAGGTGTAGAAATAGGAAGCACAAGAGAAGTGTGTGTAGTGGTAGGAAGAGCTAGAGTGTTCGGGTTTAGCATGTAACTTAATGCCCCAGGGACTAAAGATGAAGAATACAAAGAAAGAAGTGTTTGCTTCTGATCAGCAACAGTAGCTATATTTATTTAAGGTTTTTTAAAGCAAGAACAGGAGAAATTGTTACTCAAATGGATTTTGCCTGTGAGGTTGGAATGTACACAGATTTGTTAATACCCAACAAAAACTTGGAAAGGAAATAGCATTTGAGAACATTCTCCAATCCAAAGTCTGTGCCATAATGAAACCCATTTACAAGCAGATGTTTATAGGAAAAAAATATCAGTCATTTAAAAAATGTAAACTGACAACCAGTATCCTTTCTAATTCCCTAATCTGCAGCTGTGCTGAATTCAAACATGCACTTTTGGATGCTCAGGAGATTGGTACTGAGGGATGTTCTTCCACTTTTAGTACCTCCTGGCCTTAAAGTTACACCACATGGTTGTATCTGCTTACAGCTCATACTACACAGTTTTGTAGCACAGATCAGTTTAGTATTTTTGTAATCACGTAACACTCTCAGCTGAACTTACAGTTCAGCAGAGGGACAAAACACTGAGAGTCTGTTGTTACTGTATGAGAATCAAAATTGCACAGCTGAGTTTTTAACTAGTGTCTTTGTCTTGTACGTAATTAGTATAGAGACAGCCTAAAACAACTGCCTTGAACCAGGAGACTGAACTGAAAAGTCATTGCCGTTTCGCAGTCATTCAGTGGCTGGTGTGAGGTTTGGGTGGCATTGCAACTCTCAGTGGGCAAACACCTGCACAACAATACCAGCCCAGTCACCTCCTCTCTGTCCCTGCTGGCTGAGTTTCAGTTCTCACAAAACACCGAGAATATCAAAATTCTGTCTAATGTACAAGTAAAATTTTAATCCAGCAACGCAGCAGCTCCAGGATTTGCTGCTGAGAAAGTTCAGTGCTGAGAAGCAGTCAGAGAGCTGGGAGTGCTGCGAGGCACCAACTCAGAGGGCTGGCGTTGGAGCCAGCAAGGGCAGCAAATTGGGAAAAGTAAGGGGAAAAATAAATGTTAATGAGTGAAGTGTTGTGCCTGTGTATAAAACCTCAGTTGTAATCTTGTGATACCTGTTTTGTGGTTTATGATAGCATTAGGGTCTCTAAAAGTTTATTATGTGCAGCTGGATGTACATTAGTCTATTTATTAGTCACCACAAGGTTGTTGACATTATTTCCACAGTGCTTTTACATTAAGAGCTTACTGAAATGATAGATTTATGTTAGGGTACCGAAGTAATTTCCTCATATCGAGACAGCTTAGAAATACAGGGACCTAAGCTGTTGCTGTAATGAATTTTCTGCCTCTCGCAGGGATATTTATCCAATCTGTTCTGTAAACAGAGAAATTAGTTCAGACTTGTGCAAATGCTTTAATTACACTTAACTGGATTAATGGCTGAACTTTGAGGAAATGGTGTTTCATCAGACAAAACACTTTGACCAGGTCATCAAAGTACATTTTAAATTCAGCCTGGTGACTCTGGACAAAGCAGGCCTGTATTAGCTGGGCTGCTGGTGAAGCAGTTGCTGGCCCTGGGTGATTGGGTTGGGACATGAGGATCTGTGACACGAAGGGCTGTTCAGATTTAGAGTTCGTGCCATCTCCTCTCTTCAAGCTCTCTCCTCTTGGACAGAAGTTAGTCTTTGGAAACTGATCCAAATTGTGGCACTTTCACAGTCTCTTTCTTCCCATGAGTGAATGATTGGCTCCAAAGGTTTTATGGTGAATATTTGCTGATCAGTTATCTAAAGGTGAATGCAGCAAATCATGTTAAAGGCTTCATGTCTGGTTTCCTTGACTGTATTGTGTTAGTTTGAGCAGCTTGCTCAGAAATTTGATGACTTTTGGAGAAATGCCAGATGCTTTGTGGCTTTGGTGGCACCTGCGTGCCATTCCCCTTAGAGCAACCTCAGCTACGTCCTGAGTGAAACATGCATCCCCCTGTGCACTGGGGGACTCCAGGCAGCCCGTCCCAGACACAGCTTCCTGCATCTTCCAAAACCACGCTTTGGCCCTGAGAAGGATGGGATTTCTAATCCCACCTTGTGCTAAGCTCTTCATTAAATAGCAACAGCCAGCTCCCTGCCCAGCGTGCTCCTTTCAGTACTGTGTTGAGGCATTTCTATTTCATTTTTCACCTTATTGAAACCAAGTGTATCTTAGACAGGGGGTATAGGTCCCACTGCGGAGCCGTAACCAAACAGCGACAGCTCTGAACACTTGATTCTGTTTAGCCCCCAGGACCTCAGCATCCTCCTGGCCTCCTTGTGCACCCCTCTGAGCAAGCACCTGTGTTAGCCCTTGGTAGAAAGTTGCTCAGTGGTGTTGACAATAAGCCCTGAGTGTAAAGGAGCTGCCACCTTTTTTCTGGGACTCCAAAACGGGCATAAAAACTAAATTTGATGAGTGTGGTCCAAGGGCTTGTGAATATAAGGCAAAATGACACCTTGCACTTGCACCCTTTCTCACCTACTCAGGGTTCTTATATAAAGGACATTCCTGTGCTTTCCACAGATACGCAAAATGTCAGCACTACCACCTCTCTTATTTGTATATGCTCTAAAATTTACTTGTCAAATGGTAATGCTCAACTTTCCTTTCTTCTTCTCCACTTCTACACCACTGCAGCTCCTGCTCTTCCAGCCCTTTAGCCATTTAGAGGTAATAACTCGGCTTCTGCTTTTAATTGCCACTGTCTGAATCAGAAATACTGGAGACCTGTGGAGTTTCTTTGGTTTTCTGGAGTTCCTGAGACCAGAATTCCTTCTGAACCACAACTGCAACGTGAACATCTTCATGGCATGTTTGGCCAGTGTCCTTGAAATGTATTCTAGTTAACTGACTCTGATAAAAACGTGTCTGTTATAAATATTATATAGACAGGTACATTTCAGGCATAGGAAACTGGAAGAATTCAAAAAGTGGTTGTATGACAGAAGAAAAAAAAAAATGTGCATGTACTCTGTACAGACCTCCTATTTCATGCACTGTCTGAGAAGCTGTGTTCAGTACAGTACATACAATTTTAGCACATCCACATACCCACTTCCATACAAAGATGAATGTTGACTTTGATCATTAAGAAAAAGAAAACAAAAAATTGAACTTTTATTTTTCTCAATATTGTAAAGATACTGTTGCTACAAGGACAGCTGTGAGCTCTGTTCTCTTTAAGGTCTGAAATAGCTCTGTGCTCAAAATGGGAAAAGGCCAAGATTGTCAGATCCTGCCAGAAAGGAAATCGGCTATAATCAAAGGGTGGCACGGCATTGCATACCTCACCTCACCCTGCAGATGGTGCAGGGCTAAACAGGATCTGTAAATTCAGCATGTGTCAATTCCGTGTAATTTAGAGTTCACTGCAAGTTGGCCCTGAGTCTCTTTTGATTTAAAATACTCCTGATTTGCACTGGTTCACCTCAGGAGAGGGAGTCTTCCCCAGCTTTTTAATATTAACAGTGAGTGGAAATGCCATCAGCATTTATCATTCAAACTTTTATGAATACGTTGCTCCTTCTGCAGAACGGAAGAGGAAGGGAATGGTGTTAAATACTCCGCAGTTGTACCAGGAGGCTCTCGCTGCTCCTGCTGCTGGGAGCAGTTCTCCCCAGGAGCAGAAGTCCTCTCCACTGTCCCTGCAGTGCCACGCATGGCCGGACAGCCTGGGATGGTGCTGGAAGACTCCCAGTGTCACCTCCGTGTGAGCTGCACCACTGAGCAGTGGCTCACACCATGTGGTGGGAAACAGACTCAGGCCTGTGTTTCCTGGAGCTCTTCTTTAAGT
Organism: Sagittarius serpentarius; assembly: GCA_034782735.1. Lineage (NCBI taxonomy): Eukaryota > Metazoa > Chordata > Aves > Accipitriformes > Sagittariidae > Sagittarius > Sagittarius serpentarius. The sequence goes on from JAVKLA010000088.1 coordinate 30,152,368, forward strand.
GTTTTGAACAGCATTGTAGTGGGTGGGGGTTTTTTGGCCTGGGGGGAACAGTAGCACAAGGTGGTTATTCGCACAGTCAGCACACAGGCATAGCCCAGCTGCTGCAGAGCACAAGGACAGCAGGTTTGTCCTCCCGCCTCCCAAGGTGGCTCAAACTCCCTGATTCTTTCTCCTCTGCAGAGAGAGCAGTGGTTTGCTGTAATGTGTATCTCCCAGAAAAGGATCCACTCCTGAAACAAAGATTATTAAAAAATGCAAAGGCATCACCACATTGATTATAAGAGATTAAGAACATTATGCTTCCCCATTACTTGATAGTTTGTTCATTCAGTTTATCTCCCTCAGTGCTTACAAGGACTTGTCTGGCTTCTGATTTGGCTTTGTTTGGGTTCAGCTCCCTGATCGTGGTTCCTTTCGATGGTTTTTTTTCATTAGATTAATAATCCTGTTGGTGTATGGTACTTGCTCACCACAAAGGTGACAGTAAAATTCAGCCCTGGGAATGTCTGTAAATGTTAAACCAGAGCCCATGGCTTCATCACAGGGAATGGTGACCAGTAATAGGCCACATGGAAATGGAATGAAACTGCATCAGGGGAAGTTCACATTGGACATTAGGGAAAGGTTCTTCCCTAAGAGGCTGGTCAGTCACTGGAACAGGCTCCCCATGGAAATGGTCACAGCACCAAGGCTGTCAGAGTTCAAGGAATTAGTCATATGATTTAGTTTTAGGTAGTCCTGTGAGGAGCAGGGAGTTGTACTTGATGATCCTTATGGGTCCCTTCCAACTTGAGGTATTCTATGATCCTATAAACAACTGGATCTCTTGTCTTCAGAGCTTTTATTTTCTCTGGGCTATGGCAGCCAAACGACAGAATTTAAGCTAGCACAGAGAAAGGACCCAGTTTTCTTTGTGCTGGATAAAGCCCATGTGGCCATTACATTAGCAAGGATTTCTTGGTGTTCCCCAATTTTGGCAGGGAAGCCTCTCTGGGAGTATCACCCATCATGTAACTGACTGAAAGGGTGGCTCATTCGCCTTTCTTTTATGTCAGCAGAAACAGGAGCAGTTTAACACAAGTCAAAGGAACTGCACTGGCACTGACTGGTCAGAACAGAGAACTGTTTGAAAGTCATCTGCATTGCTTCTTGTCCTGGAGCTGGTGGAGGGGCAGGGAAGGCTTACAAGTAAAAACTCATTTAAGACAAGTAGAGGATTTCTAAGCACTTGTTTGGGTTTAGAAAGTGTAATCACTTGTATTATTACCATAAAACAAATACCAGGAAGGTTTTGCCAGTTTTTAGCGAGCTACTGGAAGCTCTACCAGAAAATGGTGTTAGTGAGAAATAACACCACAAAAAAATAAGTCACTGCTGTCCATTTGCACAGAGACAGTGTCAGGAAGAGCTCTCAGTTTTCATAGCAAAATTGCTATTTGTTGGTGAATCAGTTTTATGCATACAAAGAGTGCTTGGGGATTTTGCTCCCATGCATGTTTATTTATGAAATGGAAAGCAGGCAGAAGTTTTGAGTGGTCCCATGGTATAACCCAGAACTGAAATGTAAAGATAGAATGAAAAAGCCAGTGATGCTAATAATAGAAACACAAGGTCTCCGAGGGTGAGCATGATCAGTGGGGAATGCCAGTGCTGTTGTAATCAGGAAAGAAAGGATTCTTCTGCTTCAGTTGTTCCCAAAAGTTTAGGAAAACTTTTTCTTTGTTTTAAACTTGTGCTTCACAAAATCTGGTGGCAGTCACAACATGAAGGAGCAGTGCAGAAACAAACCACGAACGCAGCAGTGCTGAATGTTTGGGGGCAGAGTGAACAGCCAGTTTTCAGCTTCATGACATCCAGGAGCAGCTGGCAAATTTACTCCTGCTAGGTTGGTTTTGACTGTGCCAGCCTGCGCAAGGATGAAGGGTAGCCCTCTGCTAGCTCTATGATAGAAAACTATGAATTCCCCTAACTGATGACATGAACAGTGAACACATTTACTGGTGCAAAGCATCCTGCGTCTCAGCAGCAAATTAGCACAAATGCAATGAAGCTCCCCTGCGAGGTGCATTTCACCCACCCTCATTCCCTCATCGTTGGGCTAAGATCCTTTGGTCACATTTATTTCAAATTCCAGTGGCTTGTGTGCGCTCTTACATCATACAGCTTTGCTACTAGAATTGCTTCTGTGTTTGTCTCTCTGGCAGCGTTTAACACCTTTTTTTAAGCTTAGCTTTCTCTCCTTTCCCCTCTGTCCTTGTTAGTTCTTCAAGCAGTCTGCCATGTCTCTCCTCCAAAAGTGGCATAAGCGCCTTAGCACGCTAAGCCTGCATGGACGGTTGCTCCTGTTTCACCGAGTGGAGGTGGAGATGATAGGGCCCCTCTTTCCAATCCCATTACCTCCTCGTACTCTTCTTATAAAAAGTGGGCAATGGGGGTGAGCTGGCCATGAACAGTGTTGTGCAGGACATCAGTACAGTCATGATTTAACACTATCATTCAGCAGATATAAGCCACTAAAGCTTTCAGCAAAGCTGTAAGGCTTAACCCAAAGCACTCGGAAGCAAGATAAAAGCTTAAGCATTTCCTCGTCTCACATTCGCACCTGAAGATATGTGTGTACTGACCTTTCATATTGCTGGAATCAGTGTGTAGTGAAAATCCCTCTGTAATTTAGCGCTACAAGAAGTGCAGTCTGACTCATCTCTGAAAGAACATTTTGTCTGCCACTCAGGGTCCAGAGTGGCTAAGTGTATTATTTGTCTATAAATAAAAGCATGCATTCCAGTCAGGGAAGGCAGGCATATTTGACCCACGTGGTTATTTTGTCCACAAAATACAAAAATTGAGGAACTGTGAAGCAGCTCTCGGTTATCCAGGTCTACTCTTCACCAACTCCTGCTGTTGCTTCAGTCACATTGAGGTGAGAGGAGGGTGCTGTGTGGCTCTACGAATATTTCACACCAATTATTTCACTTTTGTGGGCATCTCTGGAGGGTGTTGAAGCTCAGTTTATTGGGAGATATTGGGCCATGGTTCTACCACGGAATCCTGGCTGTGCAAAGCTGCCCATCTGTCTCCTTGGTCCTTTTGCCAAGATTACAGCTGTATCCCTGTTGTAAGAGAAAATGAAGGTCTCTCCAACTTTTACGAAGGATGGTATGTTACTAAATAAGGGGTTTTAGATAGACCTTGGATGGTTTTGCTTTTCTTGCCCGTATCCTCACTAAGCACTATATTTTATGCCTAATGGGGCTACTATACATCTCTGTCCAAGGAGGACTAGCAAAACAGTCTAAAATTCTTTTAAGTATTTTCAAGTGTCTTGATGACGTATATCTTCATACGGTTACTGAAGTTCAGCCTCTGCAAGAGAGAGAAAATCTTTTTGAAATTAGTCCGCATCCACATAGAAGGGAATGAACTGACCGATAGATTCTGTTCTCATTATCAGGCTATGTCCATTGGCAAGAGGAGCAAAACCTGGGCCAGACTGGGCTGTCTTCTGTAACTCTCACTTCAGGTAACTGCGCTGCATCCGAAATCAGTGTGGCAGGCATGTGGCAGTCCTGGCGTTAGACGGTGTGCAAGGAGCTTAAGAACAGCAGGGCAGAAAATACGGAATGATGTCCCATTACGTAGGCAGTGGCAGGCTCAGCAGCCAGCTCTGGTGTCATTTGCTCTCTATAGTGAGAACTTTTATTTACTCTCTAGGTTAAATAACTTTTGATAGCAGCATCCATGATAACCTGTTGCCTGCAAGTCCTCGGCTTTTCTAGCAGGTGAAATATATTGGACTAGTCAGGTTGTCTTCTGTGATACCTGTCAGTTTAAATTGTATGACCTTTTGGTGAGCTCTGAACCTCACCTGTCTGACTCAATTTAATCATGTGTCTTTGTAAGGCTTCACCATTTCAGAGTTCTTTCAGCTGAGAAAACTAATTGAAAAAAGTTGGCAAATACTGCACTTTAAGTAAACTTGGAGGAGAAATATATCTTTTTCTTCTGCATGGATTTTCCTATATTGTTCAACTTAACTTCCTTTAGATGCCTTTTGCTTAAAATGTTCACCCCCTAAAGCAGCCCTTTATCTTTTCTATCTCTGCATTTGACTGGTTCTCAGAGACCAAGATCTGTGGAAAGTAATTAAATTGAATCTTTTTTCCTAATTGGATTGAGTCAGTGCAGTTGTCCATTTCCTTCAGGCTTCACAACATAGAATCAGTTATTTCCTCTTGGATTTCAAGTCTCCTATTTTCAGTTGCAGCACCAATATGCTATATTTCACCTTCTCATCCCAACAGTTCCCGTTTGCTTTTTCAACTATGGCAGTATCTGTATTTCTCATTCTGAGGAGAGATGGTCCCTCTGTGTTTTGCCTTTTGTGTAAGAATTTCAAAAAACTCTCTTCAGGTCCTGTTTTACTTACTATAATCGTGTCTCACTCTTCTCTGGGGCTTTTAGCTTGTTGCTAGCTGTAGTGGTGGCACAGAGGGGAGCATCTGCCATTGCCTGCCTTTGCACAGCACCCGTCTGCTCTTGCACCCGCTGCTCTTGCACTCTGCTATTCCCACCAAGAGTGAATGTTTGGTTTGGTTCCTCCATCGCATATGCAACATCTGGTTCAACATGTGGGTGGCAGAAGTGGAGACAAAGAATTTGCAGTGTTTTATGATCCAAGAGCACCTACTGCAGTGCAAATGGGTGCCAGGGGAGATGCAACTTCTTTTGCTCCCTTTCACCACTCCAGCTTTCCCAGGGAATCCTCCTGCCGTATCTCCAGTCTGAGTCGCCAGTCACAGTACAGATCACTTAGAGTCACTGCATATTTATCAAAGGTGAATGGTGACAATTTAAGTTTAGCATAATTGAGACAAGAAGGTTTTAGACTCCAGTTGCTAATGGTACCACCAGGCCAACAACAGCCCCTGGCTACTTCTTTTATTGGAAATGCTCACCAAACCATTTGCCACCATCAGGGGTCAGAAAATTTCCAGCCCTAAATAAAAATGATACTATGTCTCAGGACCATGTGTTGCCTCATCCCCTGCCTCTGTTACAGGCTGAGCACACTCTATTGGAAAAGAAAAAATGCTCAGAGAATGCATATTACCATCAGGGCAGAAAGATCCCCATTTTAACTGACCTTTGCAACAACCCTTATAGTTTACTACCACTGTAAGAAAAATGAATATTCCCATTCACAAGAATTCTAAAATCTAGAAACCCAAATGTCTGTTGTGGAGGAAAATTAAGCGAGAAAGGCAATCAACAACATTCTTTAAAAAAAAATTAAAAAATGACGAAAAAAGCTGTTCTCAGCATCTACCACAGAGCTGCCTTATTATCTCTGGGGTTGGGCAGTTCAAGGGGGAAGAGGCTTATCCGCCCTGCTCAGCGTTAGCAGTGTTACCGGTATTGCTGCACTGATCAACGCATCAGCTCTCAGTTACATGATGGAGTTATCAACCAGCCCAACACCGCCTAAAGCAGGAGGCAACTAGAAAAAAGGCCAGGCTGTATTGCTTTTGTGCACGATGAGTTTTCCTAGGTTTTGAATCTTCTTTTTCCATTGCAAAGCAGAGGTGAGCCTGGTATTTCAGAGAACAGGGCACAGGAATGTATCAGAGGAATGCAGTGACACCTCACCTGCTGAGGAGCCCGTCTCCCAGCAAAGATCTAGCAGGGAAAATAGACACAATGTATGTAATGCAACCTAAATTTTTCGACTTGTCTGTCTGTGGAAGAAAGGGCCCAAGAATATAAATCGACTCATAAAGCAGTCTAAATCTTGGAGTCCTTGTTTCATGGTTTATCAGATCACCTTTTGACTTGTACGAAGCGTCCATGTGGGTGAGACTAGGAGAGCTGCGGCTGCAGCTGTAATGGCATGCAGCATTTGTGGTTTCACTCCATCAGCGATCACTCAGCAGCTGCTCAGCAAAGTGAATAAGAAAAGGTCTAGCGTAATTGACAGTAAAAGGCCTCTGAATTGAGTTACTCCTGCTTTTCCTTTTAAAGTTTCTGATTAGAGTGTAATTGCTACTCAGCAGCAGTCTTCGACAAAACTGCCATTTTTCCTCATCCATGTATTTTTGGCTTTCTGATGCCAGTGTTAGTCAGGAGCAGCTCAGTAATTCCATGCTTTGGAATCAGTGCTGCATAGGCCCCTCCTGTTCGTAATGAAGCTGTTATTTCACAATTCCTCGTGCTCATCTGGTTTGACTTTAGCAGAAGTTGACTTAGAATTCATTGATAGCAACAAATAGGATGAGGTTATAATTTGTCAACTCTGTTCACTGGGCACAGGATTTGTTTCGACTGTCTGATAGATTTCACACAAAGTTCAGGAGCCAAACGCACGATAGGCAGTGCCCCAGGCAGGCAGCACATCACCGTGCTAGTGCAAGTGCCCCAGCAAAAAAATTGGACACAATTAAGAAGAGGCTGCAGTGCAGCAGGGTGGCAGTGAAGGACTAAGACATGTCAGGCTGGGAGAAACTGTCTGAAAGTCTGGCAGGTCACCATGCAGTTACAACATACGCACTTACAAGAATTTCAGACGAAGCACAGTAAAAGTTTCTTTCTCTACAGAGACATCCAAATAGAATGAATAAAGAAGATAAATTGTCTTTTAGAAGGGTGGGAGTGTTTCCAATATGCCTAACAACCATTATGGTTTTATGTCAAGCAGTAGTGGGGGGGGGGGGAAAGAGTTTTCTTCTACGAGATCTTTCCTTAAAGGATATGATAGATGATTAAGGTGCACAGAAAGCTTCAATAGTATATACGTGAGAGTTCTCCCTGCAAGGGTTCATTGTAAAACAAATGTGCTTCTTTAAGGATAATGGCATGGTATTATTTATGTAGACAGTTCCAGCAGTTCCCAAAGAGGAGTAAATGCTGTAATCATACCCATAAAGGCCTGCCTGCTTGCTTGCACATTATTTGGCATTAATTTTAGTACAGAATAATTATCAAAGGAACATTTGGATTTATTATCTGTAAAGGCAATTTTAAATGAGGTATGAATTCAATATAGTAAGTGTTCTCTCAGCAGTGTGAATCCAAAATAGAGTCCTCGTCTTTCACCCAATAAGTCAAGCTGTGCCTGGGCATATGGCGATTTTCATAATATATTCTATTCAAGAATTAGAAAGCAGTAAATATTTGTGAAAGCAATAATCAGCAACTGCTTCTGAGGGCAGCGACGATGTACTGCAAGATTTAGAAATTAGTCCCTAAGTTAGTGATCCTGCATTGGATGCTGAAACTTTGGCTTGGTTTTAAGGTCTTTTTGGGGAGAGAATAAGCAGGAGAGTGAGGTCTTAAACACTGAGAATACAGTTTTAAGATGAGAGCCTGAGTTAACGCTGCTCAGTACGATGATCACCTGCAGTGAAATGTTCACCTAAAATTCCAGTGCTGCCATTTTTCAGCTTCTAAAAGTAAATGGCTTAGGAGGTGGTACAAGCCATCTGTACTGCTGCAGACCATAGGTTTTATTGGGCTATTTTTGATCTCACTGGACTAAACTCTGCTCCTGGTTTGCTAGATAGCAGTGAAAAGAAGTGTCCTTTTCCATCTGCCCAAGCCAAGTAATTTATTTTCCTCTTCAGGATCGAAATGTGCTTTATGTCCTCATCACCTCAAGGCTTGACAGTGCTGTAATGGGCGTTGCACAGTGCTAACCAGAAAAGCCACGTTCAAGAATCAATTCAGATCACCCCACTTTTTGATTAGAGTAAGCCAGCAGAAGCGTAACATATGTTTGCTTCATACACTACTGTTTGCTGGCACTTGCACAGGAACCCATGTCACTAAGTGATACTGCAAGTATTTCCAAGTGCCTTTCAGCTGAGTTTTCAGCAATTGCTTCTCCTTCAGTGATCCCCTGGGTTCTGGGAAGAGCTCTTGGGGAGAGCCAGCGGAGCCCACTTTGCTCTTTCTCCTGCCACTGTCTGTCAGGTCATGAACCTGGCTAGTTTTGAACAAGACCAGATATTCTTCTGTCTATACAACTGCTTTATTTATTTACTTATCTATATATTTATTTAATAGGAGTGGTAGATAGTCTGGGCTGGCAAACATTGCCCCATCAGAGCGAAAAAGGCCTGCACACATGTAAAGTTAACGCATGGTGTTGAGCAAATAAACACTGACAAGTGCTCAGGACTCAAACTCCATTTGGGACTTTTTCTAGTAATAAAATTAACTTTAAAACCCTATGGGGCATTATAACTTTTTAAGTAGGAGGAGAACAGCATAGCAATTCTGAACAGTAATGAGCAGCACTGCCAAGTGTACTTTGCGGAGTTTCTCCTGAATGTGGAAATATAGGCAGGAAAATACAGTGACCTACCTGAACAAAATTTTGTGTTTCATGTTTTGAAGTAACTGATTAGAGCACAGACCTTGAAAACTGAGAGTTATAGTGCTCACAATTCTAAAAGCAGACGTAGCAAAGTGATTCATAGAGGATCAGTTAACTCATTTATCCCTTTTCTCTGTTCATGGTTTGCTTATACACGGTGAAGCATTTCCCAAGTGGGTGGTCCTCACCCTCTTGTGGACCTACAGGTAAATGTCTGCACACTTGAGGCTCGGTTTTGTCACTGGTGACCTCCACGAGGCAAGAGCCTGCAAAGAAAAGTCAGCAGAGACCCTTCTGTAGATCGTGCTGTTATGAGCAAGATATTGGTATCTGTCCCTAAAAAGCAGAGCCAACAAGTGGATTTGGTCAAGCCAGCACAGAAGATAATGTGACCGTGAAAAAGGAAAGGCCTGAGGGCAGTTTGCAGAGAGGATGGGGAAAACTGATAGTTAGACAGGTTGCTGGGATGGCAAGATAAGAGCAATAGGAAAGCTTAGGAGAGATTGATCAGGCAGAGAAAGAATGAGAACAACACTGCTTCAGTAAAGAGAACAGGATTCATGGCACCATAAAAAAGAAAGTAGCAGACCAGATTTTCATGTGGTGTAACATGGTGCTGCAACCATTCTGATTTTCACCAGGTGAGGATCTATCTCACTCCTTGTAAAGGGGCTGGCGGGCTTCTCTAGCTGAAAAATGTCCTGCCACTCAGTAAGCAGCAGTGGCCCTGACACAGGAGTTACCGGGGGCTGTCCAGTCACCAGCACTGTGCTGGAGGTCGGAATTAGATGATGATAATTTTCCCCTCTGGCTTTAAAATCTATTAACAGCTATTTTATGATGCTGATCATTTATCATCGCACCACAGACTGCAAGACCAGGACCACCATGATATACTTCATAGTTAATTTATTTCCATTAGTTCACAGCTACACTTAATTTAAAAGAATTTCTAAAAATTGGATTAGAAAGGAGAAAACCTAGAGACTTTCCAGTGTAGAACTATTTGGGGAAAAAAGGGAATTCCTAGAGCTGTGAGTTGGTGTGGGGTCTCAGGTGCAGACGTTTGACACTTGGTTGTGATACCAGCCTGTTCCAGGAATGCCCCGTGTTTCCCAGCAAATGATAAGGAAGATTAACATGTGTGCCCAGACAGACGTATGCTCAAGGCTCCTTCAGCATGCCTCTCTTCGTGGCTGAAGCTTTGCTAATGAAACACCTTTTGCAGCAAGGACTGATATACAGTTTAATTACTTTCTCTTTGTCCTTCTGGTGGGTAATATTAACTGTTCCTGAAAACAAAGCATGTCCTGCCTCTTCTGCAAACCTGTCAGAGCTGAGACACGCTCTGTCCCTCGGTCCACCTCATCCCTAGTATATGGAGAAAGTAAAATGGGTTCTGCTGATGAAAATGAGATAGGAGACTTGCCCTGTAGCTGGTACGGAGAGGGAATGGAGACAGGCTTGGTGGAGGACAAAAAGAGTAACTGGCTGCACCATTTTTCTTCTCTGTTTTACACAATTGCTCTCTTTCTTCTCGTTTTACCTTTTCTCCTGTCACGACCTTGCTCTGCAACATGGGGAAAAAGGGATCCTTGAGGAAGTGGCCTGGTCACTTCTCCAGCATAGCAGTTCTTCTCCAAGTGCTACTTCAAGCACACATGCTTCCAGGAACCAGGTGTGTTTAGCTCCAGGTTAAATCTCACTGCACACAAAGGGCAGGATTGTCTCACAGAAAGATGGGGAAGTTCTTCCGATATAGGGAAAAAGTTAACATTTTTTTTCCACTTGCATACGTTACACTGATTTTTTTTTCCTGAGAACTTAAATCTTCTATATTAAATTAAGTCAAATAATCCTCTTGTCACTATAAAAATAATTACCATAGCTTTTTGAAAAGAACATAGGAAATAAAAGATTTTTTTCTAACCCCAAACACCTACAGCTTTTCTTTCCAGCATTATTTTAATGAACAAAACAGTGTTAGATTTAAAACTGCAATTAAGATGAAAGTACAGAAATGACCAGCTTTATTTTTTGACCATATCTGCTGTTGTTGATGCTGCTAATAGGTTCCACAGGCACTAGTACTAATTGGCCTCACACCAGATAAAACTAGATTTTCCTTTAGGCAGATATTTAAAAAAAAAAAAAAAGAAATATAGGTAAAGTAAAATCTCCTTGCTTTTCAAGCATAAGAATTCCAGAGGCAAGAAATCAACTCCTCCAGGTCTCATCTCAGTATTGAATGTTCTCCCCTCATTTCTGTCATCAGTCCAAGCTCTGTCTCCTCCAGCCCAGGCTGCCCTGCTGATGCACCAAGCACAGAAATAGTCCCAGTGGGAGAGGAAGCAATGACCCTCTATCAGTAATATCCCTTTGCATCTCTTAGAAGAAGTAGCAGCACTATTTTTTGTAGTTTTTCTTGTAAGAATTACTTATATTCCTGTGCTCTTTGGCACAGATCCATTAACCAAATGTACTTTAACGTCAGATGTATGACCATTAGAAAATACAAACTGAACTAACATGACAAGGTTACTGATTGTGAAGACACGCAGGGCCAGGGCTTTAATCCCCACTGGATGAAACTCTCTACTCCCTGTGCTTAGGCATTTTCTGCATTGGGACCATAAACCCTTAACGGAGCTTCCCAGCACAATCCCCAAAGGGGAACAGATAAAGCTGAAATAGCTGTGACTGGCACCAGTCCCGGCTATAGACAGGGCTACTCTCCAGATTAGCTAAGGCCTGAGTGTTTGCGTAAATCAGGACACCAGGAATTGACCCAATATTTGTAGAGTACATTTGGAATTGTAAGGTTTATTTTCTCCTATAAACTCTCTTGTTTTCCATTGTTGAACTACAAGGACTTTCTTACACCGTTACTAATCATAGCATCAATTTCACGACAGTCCTGAAAAGTATCCTAACTGAGATCAGTTCATTTTGCTTCTACAGTCCTTGCTGCTTTGCCTTGCAAAATGGCTGAAGTCAACAGGTTTGAACAATGACTCAACATGCGTGTTTCTTTCCAGTGTCAGGATGTCTTGGTTTATTCCCCAGCCATGGCTAATGCTGTCTCCAACATTGTCTACGCAGCTCTGGGATTTGTTTGTTTGCGTGTTTGTTTATAGCAGCAGCTTCAGCAAGAGGTGGGAGTGTGAAGCATCTCACTGCTGATGTAAAGAGAGCAAGAGTCTTTTGTAACTCCTTGTAGCTCTTTCAAGTACATCCATTTGTTTGACACTGATGCTGTTGTATATTTTAACCAAACACACACGAACAAAGAACCCAGTCCTGAAGCCTTTGCTTATTCAGTGTCTGAGAAAGGATTTCCAGATGTTCCTTATAGATATTTAAACTCTTTTAATGTAAATTTGAATTTTGGATCTAAAATCAGTGAGTGTAGCTCCCTACCAGAGCCTGAAGCCTGATCTGGACAAGAAAGTTTAATGATCATGTTGATGCCCACTTATAGAAGCTCTCCTGAGGTATTTTCACATCCAGGAGAGGACGCCAGCTTTGTACTCCAATTACTTTTAAGATATTCCTGAGCCTCATCCTGCAGATTTATTAAAGTGAAGGATGAGTGACAATATTCACCTCGCTTTTGTGGAGAAAAGTCTCTAAATGTAAAAGCAAATTCCCTGCTTCTCATGCCATCATCCTGGCGTCTCCCATGATTTTCTGTTTGTGTGGTATCACTAATTTACTCATGTGACACCCTTTTATAGCATTCCAATCCATCACAAGCTCTAAACATTATGCTTGTGTGTGTGTTTTACTCCTTTATTTTTTAACTAGGTGTACACAAATGAATACTGACTTTGGGTCTAATACCTGATGTACACAGGTGCAAATAGGTTATTATGCCTTTAATTTGCAAGCATGGTTGATATAATTAAAGGCATTTGTGCTTTTTAGCCACACAATTGCATATGGCTTTTTAAAAAGAATGATCCTCCTGAAGGATTTTTCCCCACTAATGAACACAATGATTGAACATAAGGTACAGAGCCATTCTGCAGGCAAGAGAGTGATACTCTTGTAAAATGAGGTATCTCATCCGGGCTGGTAGTTGCGTGGTCTGTTACCAAACAGACCTGATTTTTGCTGACCATTCTGACACACAGTCCTTTCTTTTGGGTGATGGAAAGGAAGGTACAGGAGGACAAATGTATAATAGCCCATAAATATAACATTCTTCATTTAAGTGATCTTTCTAAAAAGTAAAAACTTTCCTAAAAATGCTTTAATACCATATAATCTATTCCACTTCCTGTGTAAAAGCAGAAACAGCTTAAAAATTTCAATAATTTTGTGTAAAATATTCCTGAGCTAGTCATTTGTATGCTGGATTTCCACTTGATGCAATATGAAACCACGGAGATACCTTATCATACTCTGAAAGCTGGCATTCTAAGGCACTACTGAAAATACTGCAGAGCTTTCCATAGCAAAGAACATTCAGCCAAGTAGCTAGTGAGTGTCCTGTGTTTTTAAACACAGACGTCTTTGCTGCTTCAATATTATTAGAAGTTCAGGAGACAAGAATCTAGCCCATAATGTTTATATCATTTTTAAGCATCATGGGGAAAAAGATCTAAAATTGAAAGAAAAAAAATGAGGGGGGAGGGGGAGAAAAAGCAATCTAGTTGGGAAGGCTTCAGGCCCTCAAGTCTTGCATATTGTCATTTTTACCGTGGTCAAAGTTTCTTTCAGTGAAGGGCTGAGCGAACAGACAGAAAGGTGTCTCTACTTTGGAGAAATTACGGGCTAATCAGATCTACCAAGTGTCTTCTCTCTCAATACAGGAGAGCACTTGCACAGTGTGACAGCAAAGGTGGTGTCACCGACATGTCAGGGCCCGCGGAGCTGGGGCTCCCGCTGGGGCTGTGCCACACAGGCTGCTCCTGAGCACAGCACCCCTCTACACAGCAGCTCCTTTTCCGACGGAGCGGCTCAACTGCACAGGGCACGCTGGGGTCCCACCGCAAGGAGAGACGGCTGCTGTGGCTGTGCGCACATGTTAGATACCAGCCTGGCTACTAGAAAATGTGAAGCATCAGGGGATGCGTGCTCCTGTGCACAGTGAAGCAGCGCTGCTTCACTGGCTCGTGTCGTCTCCCTTCACGGGGAACAGCTTGTAACTGGGCACCTTGCTCATAAATGCATTTATTACACTGCTAAATAGCAGAAGTGCAGCCTGCCAGTATCTTGGTTAACGAAGAGGGCTAACTTCTCACCATATCCACTGCTGGCACAAGATCTGTCAAAACACACAGTAATAAAAAACGAGCGATAATCTTTAAAAACACCTGGTTTTGATACAAGATGTGGGTTGGGTTTCAGTTTTTATCTTTCTGCTTTGTGTAAAACTTGATATTTAAATTGTGGCTTCATTAGGGAATGCTGTATTTTCAGATACCTCTTGTTTTCAAACATCTCAAGCTTTCCTGACTTGTTTTCCTGAAGCCTTTGGAATTGGATCTGAATTTCATATGGAATCAAAAATAGTGTTTATGTAGATTTTAAAAAATTGGTTTTAAAACATCTCCCAGTGGCTAAATCTTTTGCTTGCTGATGATAAGGAAATGCTTTTTTTGCTAGCGGTTTACTGCTGTTTTCATGGCTTTGTAAATCTAAGCTTTAATTTTTCTTCTCATTTGTGCTTATGTCCAAAGGTGTTAAAGTTGGACTATTGTAAAATTAATTGCATCTGGAAACATGGCATTATTTTTCTCCCATCTCTGATGTTCATATTGCCACTGAGGGAGCAAGAGAGGTGGAAGGGGAGGTTTCTGAATGTTGTAGTAGACAAGCTGCTTGTTTCCTTCACTGATAAGGAGAGTGATTCCTTCAAAGTGGAGTAGAAAGATGGCTTGGGACTTTGGCTGTGAATAACGTCACACGCAGCTGCACTAGGGGCAGAGTCGGTATCATGCTTTGTGGGCCACCGAGTGTCTGGGAATGAATGCTTTATGATCATGTTCAGAGGAGGCTGAACCAAATCTAAACAAGCAAAAGGGTTTTATATTCTGAAAACTCAGACCTTTGCAGAATGTTTTATATATTCTGTGCTAATAAGAAGTGTAGTAAAAAATTACTCTGAAGATTTACACAGACACATAAACATATAGATGCAAATTTATATAAAGCGCAGTGGAAGAGGGAGGTAGATTTAGGGGTGAATGCAAGAAGGAAAAACTAAACACAGTTGGACTGTTGTAGCCAGAAAATGAATTAGTACTGCATTTTTCTGCCAAACACAGAACATGCATTTTGTTTTTAATTGTCTCCTGAGCCACGGATGTACAGCTAAATAGATGTGATAAAAGGTCAGGGGTTTTAAGCTCCACACTGAAACAATAAAAAAGACAGAACTAATTGTCCTGAGACCTTTAGCATCTCATAAGAAGGATAAATAAGGCAACTTCAGTGTGGTGATTTAGACTGGGTCGTGTCTCATGGAGTTCACGGACATACTGGGCTTTCCCTGTCCCATAGAGGACCAGATTTCTTCGTCACCTAAACACTTACGAACTCTTTGCTCAAACACTTCCCAGGCAGGGCAGGAGATTAGAGCACACCAGAGCTGACAACAGTGCTGGTAAACTTCAGATGATTTACAAATCCATCTTAATTATCAGAGTCTCCAAACTTTTATTTCTTTCTTGAGGCCTGCTGTTTTCTCAAAATCTGAATCTAATACATCCCATTCCTCTGCCAGTAATGACAAAACTGCAGGGGAAAAAAGCAGTGCTGTGAAAAAAGTACAGGACTGAAGTCCACGTAAGTATCTGAGACTACAAGAATTCACCCTCTCTGCAGACAGATTTACCCCCATCTGCAGAGGCTCCAGAGGTGATCTGTGAAAGCCATCATCTGATTCTTCCACTTCCTTGCTGAGGGCCCCAACTCTCCTTTCCTGGATGACCATCTCAGAGGGCAAGTCTCATGGCTGGCTGCCTTGTGCTAGCCTGTGCAGTGGCCTTCTCACTTCCCCATGACCTTCCTCCCTGATGTTAAGCTTTCCCCTTTCTACCACCTCCCCAAGAGGGCTTTCTACTCTCCTCCTCCCTAGCCACAAGTGATTAGTGTTTTCATCTTTGGCAGTAGCGGTGATGGCAAAAACGTTGCTGTTTCGCTTTCCGGGCACTGGAGGTAGCTCACTGCTGTCCTGCTGGCCTGTAACTCATTGTGGTGTGCTGCCCAGGAAGAGTAAGTTTTGGTAGACGCTGTGTCAACTACATGGCAGCACTCAGGGCTTGTTCAGCTCCAAACTACTCCTAATAAAAACAATTTATGAGCGGCATCTTTTCCCGAAATGGTTTTGAAGAAATTACCCTGATATCTATATCTATATCTATGTGTTTATGGACACACACACATATAAAAAGCAGTGCTATTTTTTTATTATTATTAGACATCCCTGTGCAACAAATACACAATTTTTCTTTTTTTTTTTTCTTTTTTTAAGTGTGGTCAGATTCCCTGGATTAAATTTCAGCATTACTGTACAGCATTTCACTTATCCTGTTTAGTGTTGGAGTGGTGTAATACTGAGATAAAGTTACAGAAATCTGAAATCAAGAAGTTTTTTATCCATCTTAAGAGCTGCTCAGAGTCATCCTAAAGTTAGGAATCATGCAGAAGGTACATACTCTGGAAAAGGAGCAGACATTTCACTGCAGTCTGTTTATTCCTCTTTGTTTGCAAAATAGTCCTCCTTTCACCTTAATAAATAGAAGAATTAATGAAAGCTTTTTTTGGCACCCCAGCTATTACTTTTATATAGCCATCAAAAGGGAATGTGAACAGGATTGACAATTTCATTTATCTTTGTGATAGAAATGCAAAGTAAAGAATTTGTAGCAAGTTGTGTGCACATCATAATAAAAGGGCAGCAAGAAGCCTTCTTCTAGCCAGTGCAATTTATTTACCTCTTTTCAAAATCAACTTCTCATTGTGTGCCTACAAATCTGCCTGCTCTGAATATGCATTCTAAGAGAAAGAAAACAGGACAACTTTGAAAGGATATTACATAGGAAATTGCAAAAAGTACTTTATAATTACTTGGAAGTTTTGCCAAATTGGACAGTGTATTTTTGTGCATTTCAATGGGGTATAAAAATGCACTGGGCTGATGACCATGGAAAAGGGAAGCGAGGTCCACTCCTGCTTGTAGCAGTATCAGTGACTGCGTGTCTCTCCCCAGTGCAGGTGTGACTGCCTGCAAAGGCTCTCATCTACAGAGGGTCAAAGAACAGAGAAAATGACGACCCTGAGACAGAACTGATTCACATATGCTGTGATTAAATACTGTTATGTGGAAAGGAGCATAAGATGAAGGGGCTGAAATTAAGACTTAGAAGAGCTAGTTCTCCTTCTCCACCACAGGGGCTTCTCCATCACACCTGTAGGATAGAGATTATTAACTGTCTAATGTGGGTGACTCCATAGATTCTAAACCACTGTTCTAAAATATCCAATTTTTGTATAACAATTTGGAACAAATGACCCAAATCTATCTGCCCCAACCTGCTCTGTCCCACCCACTTAGATATACTAGATATGTTGGCCCTCACTGCTGCAGCCAAGGGCTACAGCTTCACACATACATCTGTGCAACACTCCTGGCTCATCCCAAGTTGGAAGAAGGCGCCAGCTGAGTTAGCCCCTATCAAATGCCCTGAAAACCTTTTCCTGCTAAGACGGTTGGGTAAAGGAGCCACTCAATTTCATTAGCAGACCTCACACCCTCTGCACTTACTAATCATAGCAAATGTAAATAATAACATTTATATAAAAAGTAGCTGGAGTTTGTTACAGGAATGGAAGAGAAATGTACTCCTTGGGTTGAGGGAAGAAGCATCACCAAGGGTCTAGAAAGAATTAGTTATGGGCACAAGCAAGGCAGGTTTTTTAAACATGAATGCTATAGTGCTCACCAAGTACCTGCCAGAAAATTTCAGATAATCAGCCATGAGAGCTGAATCATGACAATGAGCAGCTGGGTGAAAAAACCAGACTCTCCATGTCACACCAAGCTGGTGTTTCCACAATGTCCTACTCAAGGAACAGATCCCCACCATTACTGTTTACCTAAACCAAAGGTTTATGTGGTTCTTTGTCCTGGAGATAATATATGGTCTCTACACAGAAGGGTGTTAAACTAAAGACTCACAAAACCTCAAGTCCAAAGGCAGGGATAAAACCAAAAACATTGTTGAGTCCAAGATAAAAAGGATTTTGGCATTCAGTCTGGCAGCATTAGCATGCGGTACCAGGAACATCTTCCTTCCCTCTGTCTCTCAACACCAGCACAAGTCAAATGTGGAAATAACTAATTCTTCAATAGAAACAACACTGCATTTCATGTGCTTTCTCCGTCTGGCGTTTCACTGACTTTGCAAAAATCTGACAAATCTAACCAACCATTAAAATGTGTAATAACAACGACAACAAAAAAGCATGCTTTGAGGGAGCATACACATGTAAATGCAGATGATGAAGAAACATAAGTAGAATTTCTGACTCATGGTGAAGAGATTGAATAATCTGGTCAGACAGTTTTAGTAATTCATCGTTTAGTCATTAAATTGTACTGCAGCATACTCCTATTTATTTTGAGTGCAATGGCAAAGTACAGCTGCACAGAATGCAGGCAGAGAGCTAGCTAAAGGATAGTTTTAGGACAGGTGCTATCCTAGATTTGTAAGAAGGCCTTTCTATAATTAACAGTGGATTCACCACATCCAAAACATTCGCTCGTTCAATGTGCCTTCAAGTATTATCAGGGTTATACTAAAGCCTATCAATTACTTTGCAGAATTCATAAAAATAGAGACGACTAGTATGTTTGAAGAGTAAAAAGTGAGTCATTAGCTGCATTTTTAATTTAATAAATTTAACTTTATAAATAAGATTTTTTCCCCCAGGCTCTTATTTCTAATTATGCACCTATATAAATTCATGCTGTGATACTAACTTTTCATAAACTACAAAGGTGGTTTTCAGTCTGCGTGAAATATTGTAGAAAAATTTCTGTGCAATACAACTTAATAGCATATAAAGTTATGGCCCAAACACTTGTTCGATGTTTTTAGCAGCAGCTCTATGTTAAAAGTGTAGCTTTTTTTTCTACCCAGGTAAGCCACACGTTCAAGTGCAGTCACGTGAACATTTTAGTCTTAGCTTGACCTCTACCATTAAACAAAGAGTCTGGAAAGCTATCAGCTATTGCTCAAGAAAAAGTCAAAAATAGCTGCCAAAAAGACTGAATTCTTTGTTGCTAGATATATAGGTTGATCCAAGTACAGCCAAACCAACAACAATACCTTGCCAGAAAAGCTAAATAGAGATGACAGTATCTTAAAAACATTAATTATTACAGCAGTTACATTGGAGGGAGAAACCTACCTGCTTTTTTAACCACCTCTGGTATTAACTTCACCCCTGAAAAGGTGAGACCTTTTGGAGGCTTCATGAGAGTACTGCTCATGGGCTGCAGTTACTCAGCGCTCGGGAGGCCACCACGGCCTCACTGCCTGCACCCTCATGTCCCTGTGTCCCGTCCGTCACTCCTCGCAGCTGCTTCCCAGGATGGTTGGGCACAATGGAGAATTTCCCAGACAGTGAATATCGTCTGCTCTCCAGGGCTTCATTCTTCCCCTGTGAGTACCAGTGATTCTCAGGGGTAACAAAGAGCTGCTTTTTTTTTTTGCTTCTGAACAAGTTCTCCTGCCTGTCCATTGTTTTAGGTGCTGGTAACTGTCCACACATGCAGAAAGCCACGGATTATTCCAGCAGATCCTTCTTCCTTCCCACAGCACCTTTCCCCTTCCTGTAAGGCCATGCTATAACACGGGAATCATTTAAAAAATTAATTAATATGATTTCTTTTACCCATGACTACCATCACCACCTTCAGGCCTCTGGTTTCCAGAGATCTGCTTTTGACTTGATGGTACCACATTGACAGAGAAACTATAGACAACCAAAAAGCTTCCTAATGCAAAAAATGTTGCTTGTTATTATTTGGAGTTTCAATAATCATTAGCTAATCTGTGATTCACTGTGAGGTACTTCAGCAGAGTCTTGTTAGCCAACCAGTCCTGCCTATTTGACTTGGCATTTCTCATCCAAAAAACAAGGCCATGAATTTGGACTTAAAAGACACCTTCCCTGACAGCAAAAAGTATTTTGTACAAAATCATAAGCAGCAGTGAGGAATCATCACCCATAAGATAAAATGATACTCTATCAAGCAGATAATGTAATGCTGATAATCAGTATAAGATAAAGCATGGTAAGGTTTTGATTTTGAAAGCCAACTAGGAGTTTCCCATTCAAAGCTATCTTTGAAATTTTGGGGATAGGATTTATAGCACATGTGTGCCATTCAGGAAGAAAACACAGAAAACATTTTGGTGAGGTTTTGGCTTTTGGGAGCAGGTCTCAGAGACACAGCCAGATAGCTCGGGCAGTGCAAAGCAGCCTCTCTCCGGTGCAGTGATAATCCCTGGAGGAGTGGTCTTTGTGGCTGTGACTGTTGGCCTTGCGCTGAGAAGGCAAGGCGTGCTCAGCCCCGGCGTGCCATGGCTGGTGCTGGCAGCAAGGAGCAGGACTGGTGCGCCTCACTGCCCAGGTATGCAAAAGTGCTTCTGACATTTCTCCCCATTTGTTAGAGCAACCATCTGGCCAAAGGACTTGTTCTGAGGTGTAAAGCACAGCTCAGGGAGGCTTTATTGCTAAGAAAGATGCAATAAAAATAAGTAAGCAGAAAACATCATATGTAGAGCTTTCATACACAGAATAATAATGCTGGGAAGACAGACTGAAATTCCACATATGGTGGCTAAAGTTGAAAGCATTGGAATAGACTGTGAGTGCACACACAACCGTAAGAAAAATACTGACTTTGCTGGGATAGAAAACTCTAATCAGTGTTTAGAGTTTTCCTCACAGTGTTCATCTATTAACAGTATTGTGGCTGAATTCATTCTGGTTATCACTGCCGTTAACGTCTTCATAACTGCTTCCCGGTTCCCTCCTGAAAACCTACAGTAGCAGAAACGAGTGAGTGGTACAGGATCACTGCTGTATGCAAAGAGTTCTAAGGGAGAACACACATTACAGTCAACTTTATACAGGATTGTGAGGATTATCTCCTAAAAAAGATCAAAATAAAGCAGATCTTCTGAACAATGGAAATGGCTGTCTCTAACTAGCAGTGTAGTCAATTTATTTAAACAAATATCTATTTTTATATGGCAGATTAATCTCAGATTAGTGAAGTAAAAGCTTTAATATTGTAGAAACTGTAACTATTTGAATTCTAGCATTTTTATAGACTTGTTACTGTTTATTTCAAATACCTTTCTGCTTAGCGATATGATTTATTCTGTGCCTAATCAAATACGTACCTTTATCTTCTTCCCGTCGGTTGCAATACGCTCAAGGTGGGTGCTGATCTGAGCAGGCTGTAGGTCCCTGGGGTTGGGACAGAATGTGCCTTGGCACAGCCGGGCTAGAGCAGCAGTCCCCCAACACCGTGACCACTGCCCGCCGGCTGGTTACCCTGCCCGCCAGCTGAAATATCTCACAAATGTCATCCATACAGCCTGAGTCCCAGAAACAAATTAATTCCTAGCATGATATGAAGCCTGTCCTTTCCAATTCACCTGGATACCTGCCTCTGCGTTTGAATGACTGCCTGCAGTGAACTGGACATGACTGAATTACAGCTTGAGAAATAATCATTCTGCTCAAAAATTTTCACCGTGTGGAAGGCTTAAATCAGAGCAAAGTCACATCTGAGCATCAGGACTCTTACCCACATAAGAGACAAGGAAAGGAGAAACATATTTATGCATCCAAGTTTTGTTATCTACATGTTATCACCTAAATTAGCTTCCTGACAGTCAGCAGAGCTTTCAGAGGGAAGCATCTGAAGTCAGACACAGGCTTATCCCTAACAGGAGCCACTTTGAACAAATGTGTGTTGCAATTTTTTTCTAAAGCTCTGCAAATAGAACTATTTGTCCATGAAACACTTTGTTAGAACTATTTGCTCACCTCTAAGGATTCATTTCATGAAGATCTTTTGTCTAAGACTCTTTTCCAGGATGTTTTTGCAGATTAATTGCTGGAGCTTCTGTATTTCTACAGTGGTCATTATCGTTATTTTAAACTAGCAAAACCTTATTTAAATTTTTGTAAAAGTCAAACTCTCCTGAGCGTTTCCCTGAATCCATCTTCCCATATGTTCAGTACCTCATCTGAGTACTGGGCTTTGTCTATAGCCAGTATTTTCTGCCCACCCTCTTTCCATCTGACAAGCTCCTGGCTGCAGAAAATTGATTATTACCACTCTGTAATGCACAACTTCTAATCCACACCTACCAAATGTGCTGCTGAGGTTAGGTTGTGGTGTTCCCTGTTAAAATCTGTACAAAGGGCTGACACAGAAAACCCCTGTCAGAAGTTAACCAGTTCAGGTCTTGGGAGAAAGGAGGTGAGAAAGGATTATTTTTAATCTCATTTCCCTGAGAACGCTGAGAAAAACGTCAGAGTTTGCACATGAAGGATGTGGAATCAAAAGCAATCTGCTCTTCAGCTCCCAGCTTCTTTCCTTTGCTTGGGGCAGCACCTCCCCAGGTCTTCTGGTGCCAAAAACTCTTTGGAGGATGGGAAGAGGCTCCTATTCCTGGGCCATTTGTGACCAAACAAGTGACTTAAATCATAACTTCTTGAAACGTTGTTCATCCTTTGGGGCTGTGCAACCCTTTCTCCTTTGGGAAAAATTGCTTTAGGCTTGTGGGCTGCAGGAAAATTACCCAGGAGAAAATTCATCCTGGCCAGGAGCAGGTTCTGACCTTCCCAGCCAGAAGCAGAGAAGCAGAGAGAGGCATCACTCATGTCTATCAGTTTCTCAGGTCACTCACTGGAGGGGTCCCTATTTCCAAGCTCTGAACGTAGCCCTTCACAAGTGACTGCCAGCATCTGCCTGATACACCCACTGACTGGTTTTTCATTTTGGGGGATAAGCAGTTCAGTTTTCTGGATGGATTTTTCTTCAGTCTGAGTCCTTCCTACCATGGCCAGAAAATGTTGATGTGTCAACAGACCACAGCCAAACTTCCACAGTGTCACCTCCCAGTTCAGCACTTATTACTCCACATGCGTCAGCCCTGCGGCTTTCTAACTACAGCGAGCACTGAGGAAACACTAGCAAGTAATTGATCCTGCTTGAACAAAATAGTCATTTCAATTCTAATTTAGGAGCCATAGTCTCTAACAGCCTTTCTGAAACAGTGGATAGCAGGTTGATTCACCAACAGACTGAAGAGATACATTATTGATGAAAGGGTTATCTGCAAACCGAAAAATACATGTCCTTTCACATTCCCTTCTCTGTTCCACAAATGCATGCTTTGATGAGAGGGGTGTGGAGGTGACCCCCTCTCAGGCAGGCTGCTGCAGGCTGCAGAGATGCTCTGCTGGCATCTCCATGCAGGCTGCTTTCTCCCAGTGCCAGGGTAGCTGGGAGGAATGGGAACAGAATAGGGAATCTAGCTCAAAGTTTCTTTTTATTTCATATAAAGAAAAGTAATATAAATGATTAAGTCAGAGCATCTAATTCATCTGTACAGCATGAAGTCAGGTGTTTCAGCTGATAAATGAAGACATCGACTTATTAGGCTAGTTTTGGCAGAATTATTAAGAGCATGTTTACATTCAAGCTCATTAAGGGCAACATCTAAAACCAGAAGCATCCAAAATTAATGGATGCTTTTTGAAACTGTTGGCTTTAATGAGTTGTGTTGCATTCTTTTATTAAGTGGATAGGTTTTTGTGGTTTAGGCAGAAGGCAGCTGCAGGTAGTTCCTTAAAAAACAAAAATACAGTCCTGATCTATAAAGGAAAATTAATTGAATACTTAGAAGCCTTTCTGTGTGTCAGCCCAGGTATGGTGTGTTTCATACAAGATGCTTGTGCCTAATATGATTTTCCATGTTGTGTGTGTTTTATATATAGCACAACATTCTTGGTTCTACTTGAACTTTTCTTTTTCTTGCACTCTCTTCCTTTATGCTCTAATATTAATTGGAAAGATGGGGTGTCTGTATATTTTCTGATTGCACTGATTTAACGAAGGTCATGATTTTGGCTTTATCAACTAGCCAGATTCACACTGTCAACACCTTTTCTCTTGCTGTCTCGCTCACCCGTGATTCAAAGATGTAGTACATTGGCATGCTATGTACTTAAATCCGTAACTGACAGTTGCAGTAACTCGCTTCCATTTGGAGTATTCCCCTATGTTCTCACAGCTTAAGTGGCATTTATGAAGGTATTTAATATAGAAAATCTTATAAATCATAAATACAAAGCACAACAACTCTGAATACTGAGTATCTCTCTATGTACTATATATAGAGAGAGGGAAATGTAGATCTATATAAAATAAAATGTATTTTATGTGCAATTGTTATTAAAACAATTGGTCCTGGCAAAAGGCCCACAGGTGAGCACAGGAAGGTTACCCTCCGTACATGGATAATCACTGTGGTGAGGGCCGAAAAGAGAGCCCATCATGCTGCAGAGGATGCTGCAAGTCCTGCTGGCTCAGCTTTCTTCCTCACTTCTTCTGCAAGAGCAGTATCCTCTCTGCCATAGTAGTTTGTTTCTCTGAGCTACCTAGCAGCCAAGTCAGGAAACCTAATGCAACCACGTTTAATCAAAAATTTTTTCATACTAGCTTTAGCTTCAGCTCCTCACCGGAGAGATTCAAGAGATGACTTTTTAACAGCAACGTTTTTTCTTCCAATAGCTAATCAAGTAGTTATTATTTTAAGAAAAGGAAAAGAAATCAATGCATTCTAAGCAAATAAAACTCATTTCCCTACCTCTAGTTAATCAGGCTGTATTTGCTTAGTATCTGTGATGTTGCAGTAATTATACTAATTCTCCAGTCATCCATTGAGTCTCTCTTGAAAAACTGGATAGATGTGACTTGAACTTCTAATTCTTTTGATTTTCTAGCTTTGTACTAGTGGAGAGCCTAGCATGATGTGATCCTGGCAATGCAAATAATAAAAAGGAAAGGAGAAACAATCTTAGTTTTTTTTAAAAGTAAAGCAAACTCTCCAGTTTACACATGGAAGACACATACTCTTTAAAATCTTGCACAGTAGGTCCATCTCCTCACCCTTTACATTTGGAGCTGGCAGATTGCTGAGGCATTTACATTGCAGCTCACACAGAAGCGCTTGCAGAACTGAGGCCTAAGCATTTAAGAGGTTGCTGTGGATTTTGTCTGATCTGTTAGTTTCTTATATGGATTTTTTTCCATATGAGGTGCTGGGAGTTCTTTGAGGTCAAATATATGTCAGTTTTCTATGTGGGAGATGTTACCAGTTTCTGTGAGCCCCATGGGAAATACAGGGTATTGCCTAGCTCAGTGGTGTTCTCTCTTGGACTTAACATGGGGTTTTTTAGTAATGTTTTTTGTAGCATTTATTAATAATATTTTGGCTTCAATTCCCAGTTAATTATACCACTTTAAGAATGTGATATATCAGGATGTCGGTAAACAATTGTTAAAATTATTTTGTAGACCCAAATATGGAGTATTTTGAGTTTTGTCAACGTGTTTATCTCTTTCAAAGGATGATTATATTACTTTTTCTGCAGAAGAGGGACAAGTGTTACTTTATAATGTGTAAAATATTATTTTATAATCGTTATCTTTAAGATACAAGATATTACAAGATAGTGATCTAATATAGTTTATAAAGATCCTGGTGTAAGTTAAACACAAACATGCTACTCAAAGGGAGTAACCACAGTACGTAGGTAGAGACACTTCAGAGGTAAGTAATACTTGCCTCCATACCATCAGGCACTGCTGGGACATCTTGGAGTCAGAGCTTCTCACGGTAATGTTGAAGTTTGGCTGCTTCCCTGTATTTAGCATGCTTCCCTGTATTTACTATAGCAAAGCAAAGCATTTTTTATAATTCCCAAGACTGAGAGGAGTTGGCTTTTAGTCTGCCGTTCTGCCTCTGGGTGGTCCACCACATTCAAGCTCTTCCCAATAAATTTACTAGGTCTCTTTTCATATGCAGTGGTTGCACAGAGCTGTGGAGGTGCAGCACCTCCAATCTGCTGCAGGATGAGCTGCCAAATGGCAACCCCACGTGCTGATGGACCTGACAGATGACAATTTTTATAGGTTGTCTTCTCTTGCCATCTTACACTCCTAAGTGTTAGGCAGCCAGCATCATGTCTTTTATTAAAACAGGCTATATGCTGTAAATTTCAGATAAATTTTGCAGTGTGGAGTAATCTGATTTTCTGACTGCTTTTGATTTTATTGTAAGCATCGTTGATTAGAAGATGAGCTATTGTTGCATTATTATGAATATGTTGCCTTTTCTTTCCATATGTTCTTGCATGAGTGTCTCATACTGTTAGATTGTTTAACAAAGAATATCAGATAAGAAAGCTAGATAAAGTAGAAACTAAAGGCAATTAAAAATGCATTTGCTGCATAAAGTGAGAACTGTGCCTAGCCAGAATGCAGAAACGTGCTTTTACCTTATTCAGTTTCATGGAAAGTAAAATAAAGCTTTTTGGTGGAAATATCACTTGTCCAGGGTAAGGATGGATAAACCAAAGAGATAGCACAGTCTGACAGTTTTCAGCATGAATTTCCTAATATAAGACAAATCAGTTCTTTCTCAAACACTGTACTAGGCTTCTGCCTATCACCTGGATCCTGGAATAACCTCAAGGCAGGGCAGCCCACTGCTTGCAGTTGAAATGGGAAAGTCATCATGTATATGGAGAACAGTCCAGCCCTTTGAACTTGCAGCTTTTATGGCCTTTTACAAACTTCTTATGGGAACACAAATACGCTGTCAGTTTGGGCCTTATCAGGACTAGAATTTGGGGGGTGGGGAGAAGGAAGGAAAAATGCAATTATACCTCTTGATTTGATGTTAAACCAGTGACATTTTAAAGGCAACCAGGCTGGCAGTTGCCAGCCTGTTGTTATGAGCTACTCTGAGGCAGAAGCTCCACAGTGAAGGTCACTGTGCTAGAAGCAGAGACGTGAACATTTTAGCATCTCTCTGTTTTTCTTTTGTAGGTTTCTTTATAGCAAATATTCGCTTCTGCCCCTCACCAATTTTCTAAAGATAATACAGTTGTCAGAAGCCAGTCAGCATGCCATCAGCGTATTCAGGTTCCTGGGAAAGTACCCTGAGCCCCAGAGTTTGCTTGAACGCTGCCCGTGAGCTGAGAGCGGCAGCACTGCCTGCTCCGCCGCAGGAGCGGCGGGCCAGGGCTGTGTTCCACGTTCACAGCAATCATTAGCAAAAGCATTTACTTTCTATCAGTAGAAGCAAAACTGGCACCTGTGGCTATGAAAACATGTCAGTCTAATGAGAAAAATGAGAAAAACAAACCCTGACAAAAATCAAAGAATAGAGTGTTGAAGAGGACTTATTTCTGCCAGAGGATTTAGGGCAGAGGTGAATGTTGCTTAAATATGGTAGGAGGACTGCATCACATCGAGTATGTTACAGTGCTTTTAAACCAACTCAAAATAAGTGTCTCATCACATATGCTTTGTGTGTGTAAAACTGGATATTTTTGCAGCTTTCTCCTTTTCAAAGGTGACCTGCACTGTCTGAATGGATTAACTCTAAACAGCAGGGTATGAATTAAAGGCTCCTCAAGCAGCCATTAGAATGTATTTTGGTTATTCAAATAATGGAGTTGCTAGTCATTTAAAAAAATTACAGGGAGAAATGTTCTTAAATGTCGTCAGCTACACAGTGCTGGAATTGCTTAAGGGATTTCATGAGTTGCTATAAAACATGGTCCAGCAACAGCAAAAGCAGTCTGCCATTAGCAGTCCCGTAAGACTCAGTGTCGTCTTAAAGCGCCAGATACTCATCCGCTGTTAATCACCGTCACCTCCTGAGGTCAGCGGTGCTCCTGCATTTCGTATCAAAGGAGGATTTGGGCTAACAGTGGAATATGAGAATGGACTAAGAGACAACAAAGATGACTGTCCTTTCAGGAGGGATTCTGCTGGTTTCATCCAATGGTCCCTTCAGGCTCCTTCTCGCTTCCCTGGAAAGGTGCTCAGGAGTCAAGAAGGGGACTTCAGAGCGTCTGCCTGCCCACCATCTCCTCAGGGATGGCTTAGGGATGAGGTCACATGGATAAAGTGATGAAGAGTCCTGTTGCCAAAACAAATGCTCCTGTGTTTTGGCTTATCCTACAGCAGAGAGAATCTTCTCTACTAAAATCTGATTTGGAAGTGGAAAGCTATGGAAATGCCATAGGATTTCTCCATAAAAACAACAAATTTCACTTTGCCTAGGTGTAAAATATTGTTACCTATCTGCCATGCAGCTTAATCCGAGTGACAGTTACAACAAAAAAATATGATCATCAGCAAAACACAGCCTTGACTTCAAGCATCTGAATAGTTTCCCTGCTTTCACTGAGAATCGCTGGTGTGGATGATGCTGCAGGATCAGCAACTGCAAAGGGAGCTTCTCCTTGTGATATTCCTGCCTTTCATCACCTGTTCAGGGTATGAGTGCAGGCAGGCGATAGCTTCCGTGCTGTAGAAGTCCCTTTTGCTGGCAGGATTGAATAAATACATGACTTCAAACGTTTTTATGATCCTAAGAGCAAAATGATTTGCACAGAGCACTTGCTAGTCAGTGTAGAGCACAATAGTCCCCCATTATAATTTTAGTAGAAGAGGAGAACATAAAAATTCCAGTTACTACTTTAACTTAAGACTGTGAAAAACTTGCTTGTGTTCCTAATTCCTTACTTTAGTTGAATACAATGATATCGGCGCTTCAGTGTTAGCTGCTACATATAAAATCAAACGTGGTGGGTAGTAAATACAGTAGAACTGAAGGTTTAATGTTATAAATTGAGGGACACATTCAAGATAAAACTGTCTTCACTTCAGCAACACTATTACTACAATAACAACCTTAGAGAGAACTGAGTTTAAATGCATTTGCCTTTCCTTTTCATTTTTATTACTTATTTTTTATATCTAAGAAACAAAACTCACTTAACATGAACTGGGTATTTTTCCATTCCAAGCCTTTATAAATTTTCACAATGCTGCAATTTCAGTAGAAATTTTTAAACATCAAATTTAATAAAAACTTAAGTAAAAGTTTTTCGAATATGATTTGTCACTAGTAATTTGATATAAAAATTACTTCTGTTTTGATTCTGTTTATCCATTAGGAGTTTTCTAATCAATCCTGCTGCGGAGGGCACAAAGTTGAGGAATTGCTTGACTAGAGAGGACCCAGTTAACCCATTCTCGGGATTTGACTGAAAGACTTCTGCTGCTGAGCAGAGTGGCTGCTGGATTTACTTCCTCAGGTATGTCTGTCATGATTGCCTTTCCTTGCCTTCATGCAGCCTGGTAGGTGAAGCACTACGCGGGGACTCTGGCAAGGTGGCCATAAAACTCACTGCAGCACTACGTGGCTTAAGGCCATATGTGAAAAGAAATAATGATGCTTACTGCGTGAAGTGCACTGAGCTTTTGGGTGGAAAAGCAAAGCATAAGTGATTATTAGACTATTTGATTAAATGGTGTTTAATAGTTATTACAATAAAAGCTTTTATGATTGGTGGAGGCTGACTCCACCTGCCTGGGGAACAGGGCTCTGCCTGCTGGCAGGATTCAGGCTGGCAGGATTTAGGCTCCCAGTAAAGACTATGGAGAAAAGCAAACGAGTTGCTCTTCAGGCAAGTTGTCATAGACCTGCCAGAGGACCGTCACAGGATTTAAATCATGGTATGATCAGTAGGAATGGCTGAAAATGCTCTGAAGAAAAAATTTCCAACAGGAAATATTGACTTGATGCAGTTTCAGTATTCTTCAGGATCGAGTGAATTTCACTGAAACTTCCTGGTGGAAACCACGCGGGTGGGTTTTCCTAGCAGGGCGCCAGCCGCTGGCAGGGCCCAACTGCTTAAGCCCCTAGCAGTCTGTCTGGCCAGGTAGGGAGTTAGCTGGGAAGCTAGATACTAGCACCCATTTAAAAATTGGTCTGATTTAATCATTCAGAAAGTGAATGTTTCTAAATAATTTGTTCCATAGAAATCTTTGTGCATCCGACTTTGCATTCTGGTACAGAATGAAACCGTTAAAAATATAAAGGAAATTTTCTGTGGATCATAAAATACACTGCCTGTGCTATCCCAGTGATTGAATGAAGTTGTGGCTGAATAAAATGGTGACTTTTAATGGAATTTCAAAAAAAAAAGGCAAAGATTTTAGAAAGGCACCTCAAATTTATTAAAATGCAGCTCCCTCACATTACTTACTGCAAAAATGAAACTCTGCTTGTGACTGTAACTCACTGGAATGACTTTACTGACTTGACTTTTGAGCGCTTCCATTTTTTAATTGGGACATTTGCCTGAGAAACAGCTGATCCACAGAAACATTTTCTTTTTATGATACTGTATTCTAAATCAATAGCGGCTTTCCCCCCCCCCCCCCCAATGTATTTTGACAAGCAATAAAGAGAGTTTGGAAGCCTGACAGCCACTGAACCACCACCTCCGGGCACGCACCCCAAGAGGAGACCCAGACTTGGACCGGACGCCAGCAAAAAGCCGTCAGTTTATGGCTCTTCATTCAAGTACTTCGTAGTTACTTCAGAGCGCGTCTGAGATCCTGAGAGAAGCGGGAGGCACACCTTACGAGTGCCGGCGAGCCCAAGCTGCCGGGAAAGCCGCCGCGGCGGGGGCGATGGAGGGAGGCGGGCAGGCACGGAGGCGAGGGGCCGCGGCGCGCTGCGGGCAGGCGTCAGGCGGGGCCTCCCGCTGTGGGCGGA
>JAVKLA010000088.1:30187275-30223794 GCA_034782735.1 Sagittarius serpentarius
CCGGCCGAGGGTGGTGCCTCCGCCTCCGCCTCCGCCTCGGCGGCCGCCGCTGCCTCCTCGGCTTCGCCGGCGCCCGGGCAGGCCGCCATCCTCCGCCAGCAGCACGGGTCAGGTAGGGCGCGGGGGCGCGGGCGGGGGGCGTCCCTCTCCCCCGCCCGGCCGTGGCTCCCCGAGTCCCGCAACTCGGTGTAGGGCCGGGCACCGCGACCCCCCTCTCTCACGTGTGGGACTGTCGCTGGGGTGCTAAAGCTAAATAATCGCACCCAAGTCTCTAAGTAAAGGTACTTCAGCCATCGCAAAGCCAGGGCCGGTGCGTTCCCCCCTGCCTTGTCCGAAGTCGGTGCAGAGGCGTGGGGCCGGGTCTGAGAGCGAGGCTGGGACCCGCTTTCTTTCGGTGGGTGCTACGGGAGGCCCCGCATTCAGAGTCTCCCTTGCAGCTTTTCGGACGTGGTGTGTTAAACAGCAGCTGCAGCTGCAGCCTCAAGTGAGCGGAATGCCATGGCGCGTCTGCAGAGAATTTAAATCAGTGAGCGGTTGCAGGGGCTGGTCGGCCTGGGCAGGCACGGGGCCCATGCGGAGCAGGGTACAGGCTCGGAAGGGAAATGTCAATTGCTGTGTAATGAGCTCCACATTTAACTTATTGGCAAGATAAGAACTGGAGATACTACACTATAATGGTTTGCAAATGTAAACGTTGTGCTAATACTGATTGTCAGTTAATACTGTATTAAATTAATAATGCCACATTATCATATTATGGCTAGCGGGAGAAGGCCATTGTAAACTTTTATTTACACTAACGACAGCAAAGTCTTGGACAAAGAACGAATCCTTAAATCTGCGTTGCAAAGGTGTTTCAAGCTTCAGAGGTGTGGTGCTGCTCTGACTGGGCTTTAGCTCCCCTCTCAGCCACTGTCACTTAGCTAACGTTGAACAAACGTCCCTGCCAAGATACCTGTGGAAGAAGGGAAACAATTTTATGCCACCGACAGTGCAGGGAAAGCCCTGAGCTCCCCTCTCTGCTGAGTCTCTTCTGACGCAGATTCATAATCCTCACGCAGGAATGTTCACACTTCTTCCCGATACCTCTCCACACTCTCAGGGCAAACAGTTGCAGGTTTTGGCTCACAGTAATGGAAATTGGTTGTATATGAGTCACCATGACCTGCTGGTGCATTACAGGTGCTGTGTTTTCTGTGGCTGCTACCTTTTGCTGTCTTCTGAATAATTCAGTTTCTCATGTAGAAATACGTGTGAAAACTAGGTTTTACTCTTTATCATTCCTAAGACTATGCTGGCTGTTCATGGGTGTCTAGTGGAAGGCAAAGTGATAATTCCTGAGGTCTAACTGCAGGTGCCTGTGGGCGTATAAAAAAAGTTGTTTGCTTTTGCTGAATTCACTGACCGCGAGAAATTAAACTGAATACTGCAATGCTCACGATCCGTTGTTTTCCTACTGGAAAGATCTGCTTTCCTCCTAGGAGCCCAGGGCTGGTGGTTGTTTCTGTGTTTCCTCTTTCCACTCCCGCACAGTGAGAATTCTTGCAATGTTTTCCATGCTGACAATAGAAGTTAGGTTTAGGATTCGCAGCACTGTGTGCCCTGCCTGCTGAACCCAGAGCTTATGTGGTGCATCTGAACTAAAACCAGGACGATGGAAGTGCAACGGGCACAGTTCCATCTCAACAGATGGATGTGAGTGTGTGCCGCCAAGACAGCATGTCACATATGTCTGTTAGGGCAAGACCCCCTGCTCAGATCATCTAAACTGCTGTCTTTCATGATTTTATACATGTCTCTGGTTTGGGGATGTGGCACTGCTGCATCATTTCTGGGCTGACTTAATTTCTGAAAATAAACTGTAAGCATTGTGGTCAACAGTGGAGATAACGGAATGATTTAAATCCGTGGAAAAGGTAGTGGAATGCAGAAAAATACTTTGTGGGGATCTCCAGATGGAGACTGATGCTAAGAGGGCTACAAAATAGGCTAAACCAAAATTTCCTGCCGTGACATCTCTCCTGTGCACAGTAGTATCTGTGAACAGTGCCACTCTGTGGCGGTTTCCATTCTGGGAGAAAGCTGAAGTCAGTGTAGAGAGCCCGGGACTCCTGTTCTTGTTCATAGTACAAACTTACTATATTACTATAAACTAGCAACTGCTTTTGTCTGCATACGAGGGAGGCAACTAATTTTGATTTTTTGGTATGGTCCTCTGTGAAAATGTCTTCACTCTGCTTGAACCAAGACCCCCTGAATTACAGGCTTCTGCTTGGTTTATTGTAATTTCCATACCTGTGGCAGGTTGGAGCTGCTTGTAGTTACTTATCAATAAAACATCAGCCACAGCATAGCTCAGGAGGTTAGTAGCTGAAAGACTGGGCCCTCGAAGTTTCTGATTCCGGTGCGTTCTGGACCAGAACTGTCTGAGACTTGTTACCATGAGATGTCTCTTTGGTTGCTTTTGTGAAGCAGATTGCTGGTTGCCGTCCTGGTCCATATCACCAGTGTATTTTAGAAAGACTGTCTGGGCCAGGTGCTTAGTTTGAAGCAGAGCGAGCTTGGTGTACAGGCAAGAAATGGATTTATCTCCCCTAGACATGAAGTGTTGCTCCCTACCCAGAGTAAAGGCATGTGGATAAAAACTGATGTGGAAGTCAGTGTGATGAGGACTTGCAGGGATACCGCCTGCTTTTGTGAGGAAGTTGAAGACTCGGGTCTCCACTGCTGTCACTCGGGTTGGATAAACACTAAACTTTCTTCGGAATATCTTAAAAGAAAATGACATCCTTGAGCTTCAGAGTTTCCCATTTGTATGTTAAAGTGGTGTTCTTTAGAGCTAGTTTAGGTACAGTAATTATTTTTCACTGTAAAGAATGCAGTCTCTTTACAGGAAATACTTTGTCTTTTTTTCTCTTTTTTTTACCTCTGGAAACTAGAAGCCCTGTTTTGAGTCCACCCCCTCAAGGCAGTGTCATAGCTGGTTTTCCACACAGTAGGGCCATCAAATCAAACTAAAACTTTGTTCCCATAGGTGTGTAATACTGCAGGACCTAACCCTGTGTTGCTGTATGAATTATATGTACGCATAGTAGCATAATACGTATGCTTCATTATCCTGTTTTGAGCTCTACAGGTAAGTACTTGCACTAAATCTGCGTGTAATAATTGAATCACCTAATACATTTACTCTAAAAAGTCTGTAGCATTTTTAAGTCTTTCCACTGTGCACATGGATATTTCCTCTGTATAAAAGGAGAAATGTGCTCAAACAATGGATTTGCCATCAGTGATTAAGAAATACCCTCATTTAATACACCGGAGAGCTCTGCCTAAAAGCTCATGGCATGGCACTAGCCACAGTGTGCTGCATGAACTGGGTTCTAATCCTATTTTCCTTCCCAGTACGTTCAGTGTAGTAAGATAGGGCCTCTACGTGCTTGTATTCCAATAAACGTGATTACAGATGAAATGCTGCTTTCAGATGTGCCTGCAGGGCTCTTGTTGACTTCAGTTGGAGTCCCAGTCATGCACCATGGAAAAATGTGATACTTTACAACTTCTAGTTGAACTGAAACATGAACTTCCTAGTATCTGTTACTGAGATTCTCTAAAGAGCATAGAGTCTCATCCAACAAACCAGGTAGAAACAGAAAATCCAGAGTTTTGGACATGTCATCTGAAATTGTATTTGGTAGAAATTTGTGATCAGCTTTATCATATATAAGGGAATAGATCCAGTGTAACACAAAAATTGCCCAATATGCCAGAAGTATTAGCTACTCAAACAGAATTTTATCTGTAATGTTTAAACTACCATAAAAAACCTTAGTGCTGCAGTCTCATGAGAGTCAAAAAGATTACTGCTTGTCTGCCGGTAAGGTAGATTGAAGAGGAAACTGAGAACATGTTACTTAGGCTGCAAGGAGGCAAAGATCTGCTGGTAAGATCATTGGGTTTAATACTATCAGAGAAGGAGTTGTTGTCCAGATGGTTCTAAATGAAAATAATATTTAGCTTTCGGTTTAAATACTTACACAGAAATGGAATCTTTTGCTGTAGGAAAAAAGTCAGGGTGAGCAAATGAAAGAGTGCATATAGTGTTAATGTGTTTGGAAGTGTTCCTAGTTTTTGCTGGGTAAGTAGGGGGGATATAGGAGCATCACTGAGCAAGACATGCAGTGGCTCTGTCACAGAAAGTTTGTAGTCCAAATGGATGAGACAGACAAATGGCAGGAGGAGCAGTGACCGACTTTGTTGAGTGTGTGGCAGCTGTGAAATAAAATATGAAAACTTAATTTCAGATTTCTGAAATTTAAGTCCAGTGCCTTAGTCATGAGACTAACTTTGTCATCTGATAGGTGAAGTAATAAAGGATCTTCACACTGACCTTCTGGGAGGCAAAATGGCTGTATTACATCCTACCAAACTGTCTCCAAAATGAGTGCCTGTGTATTGGCTTGGGGGCAATTTTTAGTTTAACTTCTGAGCAGAATGTAGATCAGACGTTGCAGCTTCCAAATTCCCTTTTATTTGTTTGATCTCTAGCCTCAAAGCTCTGAAGTGAAAGCTTTAAATAAAATAAACAAAGATGGGAGTGTGAAACAAGAAACTGTGCTTCATTATGCTTAGAGTGCTCTAGGAAGGACACAGAGAGACTCATGTGTTATGCAGAGATGAAGTGTTCACAGCAAGGAAGAAAGTAAGTCTTCACTTCACGCCTATCCCCCTCTGCCCCCCCCAAAGCCTTTTATGTCTGAGGCAGAAGGAAGTCCGTCTGTGGGCTACATGGCCTGAGATAATAAAGCACCAGGTCCCAATTCTGCAGTCTCTGTGCATGTGCTGCTCCCGGTGATGCTCGTGAGAGCAGTACATGCACAAAGTCAAGCTGTGGCAACCTACCTTGAGGCAGGAGACCATGTGGGAGAGTGTTAGATCTCCATCATGCGCTGGGAAGCAAAAAGTATTTTTTTGCAGCCTAGAGACAGGAAAGTAAATGAACACACCGTTTTCTTGAGTGTAACGAGCTGTGGCTGGTTAGAGGGCCTCTTGTTTGGAGTGGCTGTGGTTGAGTTTGGATTAACTTTGGGTAAGGGTTTGGGTCTAGAGCCTTCCTGGCTTTGTCAGAATTTGAATGACTCGGCACGCTAGTTTGAGAAACAGCCCCTGGAGCTCGTTTATCTTTGATAGATGAACACGACACAAAATAGCGAGAAAGGGAAGTCTCTCTGTGTTGCTGTTCAGCTTAGGCTCCCTACCTTTCCAGCTCGGTAATGTCTGCTTCCCTCCCTCTGTGCTTTTTATGAGACCATATATGAGCTGACATTCTGTTGTTATTTGTAGTTAAATGCAACCTGGGTCACATCACATTTTCCTTTACATTAAATAAAATAGCAAGACAGAGGCCATAACTGAATTATCAGGCTGACCTCCTAAATGTCACTGGATAATAAACATGCAAAAAGAATTCTAATTAAATACACATCACTAGCATTTTAATATCTAGGCAAATTAGAGTGCTTTGGGGACAAGCGAGGTCAAATTTCTTCTTTTGTGTGTGTGTAATATGGATTAATTCTCAAACTGGACAAAAGCAAGAACTGCAGTACTGTGTCACCTCATTACCTAGGGCAGAAACAAGCTGTGCCGGGGTGTTCTTGTACTGTGGAAATGCAATTTATTTGAGTAACCTCCTTTCAGCGGTTCTTGCTTGTTCCCTGGAGGACAGACAGAACTGCACTAACCTATTCTACTAAAGCCTGTGCAGTGTTCTTGAAGAAATCTGAGTATTATTTGAACTTCTTTAATATCTTCAAGTTAAATGTTTAAAAAAATATTACTGAACACAATGAATGGGGTATTCCAGGTCTTTCTAATGAATGTGGAAGCTGTACCTAATGTTGGTCTAGATTTCTAGATGAGATTGATTAATTAGTGAGTGAAAATTAGAAATGTGTATGAGGGAAGGCTGAATGCACCTGTTTGCATGAACAAACAGCATTTTGGGCAGGAATACACATATACTGCTAGTTCTTCATGTACGGTTTCAATAGATACTTTGCAAAATGGGGTCTTAGTCTGCAGTACCAGCTAACTTAGTCTGTATATTTTACAAGAGGCAGATAATTGTTATGTATTCCCCACCTCTGCTATACTGACACAGCTTTACTAATGTATACAGTCACACTTGAACTGTGTTGTGGATTATATAGGTCCCTAATACTTTAAGTGGTATACTTAGAAGTCATAGTAGAAAGAATGTCAAGACAATCTTAGTGGTGTTAGTTTTGAGAAGGATATTAATAGTGGTGGTCTGTAGTTGGAAAGCAAACATAAAGTAGGATCTGCCAGGAAGTGAATCTTACAGTAGTCCTGTGAAGAAGGTGTTTCTTCTTTATGTAACACAGCCCGACAGGACTGTGCTGGTAATAAAAGGGGTTTGTTTTGGGTTTTGATTTAGCTTTGCTAAAGAAGTAAGAATGCTGGCAGGTTCACTATTGCTGCTTACTGTGTGTTTTTTAAAATTAGATAATGGCAGAGCAGTCCCATACGTCAATAATAAACAGTTCAAGTAGGTTTGTATTGGAAAAAAATGGGGTTGTCAGCAGAATGGTATTATTTGTCACAACAGTGGTTAACAACTGAGTATTTTATATTGCTAGGCTGTTATCAGTTGGGAGGCAATTTTATTAGCTGGAAAGAAGAGCAGTTTGGCAGAGCAGCAACTGTGCTCTGTCGAGAAGTCGGTGTGATCGCAGTGCGCGGATCACTGTGCCACGGCTGGAGAAGGGAGCTGTGCTAATGAAGCTGATGCAGGATGTCACGTAGTTGCCGTAATACCTGGTCTTACCCTGTGTTTGTGTGGCTGCGGCTAGGAAGCAGGGCATCCTTGTGTGTGCCAGGAGCGGCTGCTCACTTCAAAATGAGGCAGAGCACAGTTAGTAAGTCCTCTGATGGACATAGTCTTCTATGTCTGTCATTTTATTGGTCATGTATAAAATTCACCAAACTACTTTACCACTTTATAAATTTTAAAATCATTGTTCTAATCGGAGTCCCTCTCACGCCAGGGAGCTGGAGATTTCACATGTAAAGAGGGCACTGAGGAATATCCCATGTCCACAGTTTTTCCAAATAATCCCTTGCTGGCTTATTCTTTAAAGTTTGGCCTCCCTTAGATCTAGGGCATGGCAATGTCTTTAGTTAGCTGATATCTAGCAAATATCAATTATTGGAAAGGTTTGGAGGGTCTGTGTATTTGTGGGTCACTCGAAAATGTCATTTGTTTATAGCAAAAAGATTATCTCTTCTTTATATAAATCACAGGCACATGCTCTCAATACAGCCATTTTCCTTGTGTTATTATGTATTCTGATAATGCACTTAGCTTGATTCTTTAAGTATGGACAGGATAGGGTTATTTTTCAAAAAAATCCTTAGATAATCTGCACTCGGATCTGCTTAACTTTAGTAATTCTCATTGGAGTGATAATTACAACTACATTGACAGCTTGCTCCTAATCCTGATCAAGTCAAAAATACTCTAAAAGACAGTGAAGTGAGAACTACAGTGTCTTGTTCTTTATTTCTGGGTTGCAAATATTTACAGCTTCTATCAGTTACAGAATGTGAAGTCTGTTTCCGTCCAGTGTGACTCTTATTGCAAGTCTTTTCCTGAAGTGTTGACTTACGGAATTGTATGACCATATCTACCTTGCCTGCGTTTTGCAATGTGGCTTTTTGGTCCTCCTGCTTATAATGAAAAACTTGAGAATATGGCCCAGACTCACTTCGAAGCTCTGTAACTGAAACCCCACTACCAGTATTCTTCATTGCCTCATGATTTGGGTAGTTTGAGTTGTGCTTTTTGCTATTTGTGTGTATCAATATGCTGTGGACTTGCTCACATAGTACTGAAGAAGGACGTGTAGGGCTGGATATTCATTTACCACCTGAACTACCACTAATGTAGTTAGTTATTTTTCTGTATGTTTTAGTTCAACATTCATTTTCCACCGAAACACATTACAAAGAATTCTGTATCTCTCATTATTCAAGTGTCAAGGAGTGAATTAATGGTGCTTGGTTTTCTTAAGCTAGTTTTAGATCATGGAACTGCAGAAAATTCTGGAAATGAAACAAATCCATAGTTGCATGTTTGGGTCTCTTTAGTAAGATACTTGGTGAGGAGAGATCATCTCACAGATTCCAAAGCAGAAGTCTGTTTATGGGAATGTACTACAAAGTAGAGACCAGCTGCAGGCCTCAAAAGAGGAAAGTTACTGGCTTATTTAAATGCAGACCAATATGAAGTATTTAAACTGTATAATCTATATAGAATGAATGACTCTTCTCAGGTATTCAGGATACATTCCTATTCTACATTGACACTGTCCGTAGCAGTGTTTCCTTTTGGAGCTTATTATAAATTAGTGTTGGTGTTTTCTTGAAGCATGTGCTGGTGTTTTCTTGAAGTTTTTCTTTAATTTCTCTGAAGAGTGGATATTTGGAGTGGTTGGGCAGTTTATTTGGCTGTCTCCAGTGTAGGACAGTTCCCAAGAGCAGCCCCTCAAGGGCCCAGCTCCGTGTGAATTGGCTCAGCTGCTGCTCTGCTGGGCTTTCTGGGAGCACCACCTTCTCTCAATACAGTAGTTTTCATAGTCAAATGTAGCATTTGGAAGATGTGGGGTGAGGCTTTCAGCAAGACTGCTGACTGCTTTGTACATCTTTGGCTACCACAGGAGGGAAGCGGGGATACTGAGGGAAAATGTTATCAACTGTTCCCGGTATTGTGTGTAACTTTAGTGGGAGATGGGTTTTTAACCAGCCTATTGACAATGAAACTGCGTATTTCTCTGGTAACCTAAAAAGTAGAAGTATTTTTGATAAAGGTAAAAGTATTTCTTGCTCTCTACCTGATACGCACTTCCATATATTCATCAAATCCACTAGTTTAACTACCCCTCTTTCTGTTTGTTAGCAGCTGTGTTTAATACAAAAATGTCTTGCAACGCAGACCTGCAGCAGCTGTCGAACTGGGTCAAATCAATTGTCCATCTAATCCTCTAGCTTATGTCTAATAATGCCCTTACGATCTAAGAGAAAAAGGGAAGAGCCTCCATAGAGGATAATTGAGCACTTGACTGATCTGTGTACCATATGCATGTTTGGAAGGGACTGTTAGTCCTAATACTTTGAGAACAATTTGGCCTTAATGAGCCTCAGTTGAAATGAGCTCTGATGTGATCAGAAATCCACCTCAATAATTGTAAATGCCTTAAGAAACATATACCCAACTCCTCTACCAATTCCTACTTCTGTCCTATCCCACAGGCACTCACACAGATTGACTTCCAGCAAAGCACTGCAGGACTTCAGAAAATTGACACTGCAGAAGGAATCTTTTCTTTTCTTAGCTTCGTATCAGAACCAAACTTTTCTTTCTGCATCATTTCCTTGTATGACTACATCTCCCTCTCCTTGCCATCCGATTTCTTTGTTTTCTAATCTGTCCATAACTATATGATGGACATGACCCATTTTTCATAGAATATGCTAAAACAGGGGTTTCACAGTATTCAAGGGTGGTTAGCCATGTAGTAGTTTTCTGTCTCAAAGTCGGGGTTCAGCATGTCAGCTGAAATGCTCGGGGAGCTAGAAGATGCTGCTTCTCAAGAAAACAAGGTTCCGCTGCTCTGCTTAACGGTGCTGTCATGCACTTCAATATGCTGCAATTCCTATGCCTTCCTGCTACCCATGCTGTGGTTTACCACTAAAACACCAAAGTCTTCTGTCCTAGATGGGCTTTCTCAGATGTCATATCAAGAACAATCAAAACTAAGAACAAGGCTGCTACAAAGAGTTGGATTTTTCTCAAATACACATACTTGTTTTTCTCCCTGTGCTGGAACTTTGCATTGTGCTGCCCTGTAATGCACCCTCTGCAGAGTTACAATGCCTTCCATTCTACCTCAGCTCCGTGTTCAGCCTAGCATGTAAATAGATACAGGTATGGGCGAGTCAAACACAATCATTTCAGGAGTGCTAAATACTCCAAATGCAAATGGAATCTTACTTGAAATACTAAAACCTGTTGAGTTTCCAAAATTAGGATAGGAGTGGCTTTCAGTTACCCTTGTTACACGGTATTTTGGCAGTTCACTTCTAAATAGACGCCTGAACATAGCAGTGGGTATCTTAAGAGAGAAGGTAGACAAACTGGTCTACTGGTCAATACTCAGATGTATTTGAGAAGACCTAAAATGATGATGCAGTTTTTACAAAACTCTGGACAGTGTCTTCTGGCCAGTAAAACTGGTTTCAGTTTCCTGGAGAGTTCGAGGCTGTGGTGTGGATAAGGACAGTGAAATGTGAGCGTTTTCAAGAAGCGTGTGGAAGGCAATGCTGAGAGTTTCATCCAGCTGTGTGAGAAGACCTTACTCATGACCTTAAAAACCTTGATGGCATGGATGAAAGAAGAAAGCAGGATCACTAGCTTATACCTTCATGGTTGTGTAGAAATACATGTGCTGACTTATATGAGGCATGTTTTTGAGATGAGTTATGGAAAGCTCTTCCAAAATTCAGCAAATCATAAATAAAAATGTGTAGTGGGTGGAAAACTAATTTTGTCATCGTGCCTTCTAGGCAGGTTCAGTGGCGAGTACATCCCATGCAGTTGCTTATAAATATGTGGGAAGTCACCATTGCCAAAATTGGCAACACCAGAAGGCAGCTCAGGAGCTGTTTCTAGTTGTGCATAGGCATGATGATCCACAGCCAGCTGAAAGCCAGGAGCAGTCGAGACCCCATAGTTTCGTACTTTTGCACAGATTTCCATAGTACCACATACTTCTTTTAACAAGAGCACCTCACGTTACATGCGGTGCTCTAGGGTTTAGCTGCGAGAGTGTGCTAAAGTTAGCACGGGCTCTGGATACGTGTCTGCACAGCATCCTGGAGAATTAGCACTTGGTGAGGAGTACAAAGTTTAAGGCACTAGTTACAAGCCTTTAAAAAAAAAACCCGATAGCAAAAATACAGTGTGTGGATTGTGCTGCAAGTATTTAAGAGTGGAAGAAGGATATATGCAGCTTATAAGATCATGTCTCAGACTGTGGAGTAATTCTAATGTGGTGTAGCCTATTATCTCTTCAGTAAGTGTATAGTGACTTTAGTAATGGTGTCTTTTTAATTAAAAACTTCTAAGAAGCTCTTAGATCTGAAGTTTGGTAAATTCCCTTCAGTTCAGTGGAAGTGCTCCAAATGTATGTCAGTAAGAGAGAGTTTGTTTTATCTAGGAGGTTATTGCGTGTAATGATCCTTGACCAACAACCCATATAAACCCCTATTTTTTCCCATAGATACAAGATAGCAAGAGCAGTTTCTCCAAGAATATGTCTCAAGCACGATCTAAAGTTTCTGGACTGAGAGAATAAATCTATGTATGTGGTCAGTTTGATCCCTCACCTCTTAATGAAATGTCAGGTTTGAGTGTTTTAATTGAATATTGTTCTGTAAGGGAACAGGCTGAGGCTAACAGGTCACTGCATAAAAGCCATTACAGAGAAACGTCTCGTGATACTGCCAGCTGAGGTCCCGGCTCCATCATGAATAGGTAGTCAGATTTAGGTGTTCTCTCATCTTTCAAGGAAAATAGGCTACTGATGTCTTTCAGCTTTTTATTATACAGGCCACTGCATTTTACCACTATCTCAGAAAGAGACATCAAGGGACTTTTCAGATTCTTTCTAGGAAGAAAAATAGGAAACTGCTGGAAACTGGGGGTTTGGCCACTGGTTGAATAGAGCTTGCAAAAGAATCATCCCATTTTTTCCATATGTCACAAGTCACATGGTTAATTAATATTTGTTTTCAGTTGGGTGAACTGTTGAAGTCAAACTTTGATGAATGCTGGCACAAAACAAATTATTAAATAGAAAGCTAC
The DNA here is from genome assembly GCA_034782735.1 of Sagittarius serpentarius. Classification (NCBI taxonomy): domain Eukaryota; kingdom Metazoa; phylum Chordata; class Aves; order Accipitriformes; family Sagittariidae; genus Sagittarius; species Sagittarius serpentarius. The sequence goes on from JAVKLA010000088.1 coordinate 30,199,223, forward strand.
AGTAAAGCATTATGATGTTTTAAATCGAAAAGAAGGATGAGTGATGCCAGAGAGCAATTCACCATACACGAACATAACAATTTGTTATTGTTCTGCTTAGTGGTAGACTTCCCCTTTTACGCATGTGCATATAAATAATTTAAAAGCAAAACTGTAAACCTATGTAGTGATAAATAAGGTTCCAATAACATCAAAGGAATATTCAAAATATAAAGGAAATGTTTTCTTGTAAGTGTCTGTAGTTTGTGAATAACTGTGTATTCCTGATTTAAAGTCTCTGGATATAAACTCCCTGTCAAATTGGGGTCAATCGCATGTCCAGATCCTACTGCTCAAGACCACATTCTGTTTGTTTACATCTGCAAATGTAGCACTTTATTCAGTAAAAGTCAAGAGTTTCACTACTGCAGTAAGAGCAGAATTGAGGACACCAAGTCCAGCTTTTTTATAAACAATACTACCTATAATGAAAAGGGTTCAGGTTAACTAAAGAAGAGGGAGAAGTTACTGGAAATTGTATTTCCAGTCTGCTTATGTTCGGAAGGAGGAGAATTCTGACGTTCTGTGTATCTGCTTCTACTGCCTGAAGTCTTAGAGCAGAGTAATGCTGAATCGGTATGAAAAGCAGCAGCTTGTATTTGGTGTTCAGTATGAAAAGAAGCAGCTTGTATTTGGTGTTCAGTAAGAATAATTGCTTTCACATAATTTTTAAAAAATATGTTTTATTTAACTGCTGAGATTCTGTTAACAGACTGTGAATACACATTCTGCTGTCAAATTAAGATGGAGAATGTAGGTTAAAACCAACAGCAGTTCCTACAAGAGCAAAAGACACAAAATTTGGACTGTTGCATTAATTCACGATTCTGCATTGAGATTTAAACTAAAACCAGTACATAAAGGTAAAACTGGTGTAGGAATTAATTCAGTAAGTGGGCACACAGCTACTGCATGGAGTTGTAACGTAATACTGCTTTCCACTCAAAACAGAAACAACCCTAACCTGGTGTCCTTTGCAGCCCTTCAGTATGATGGTTGTAAGAGCACTTGAGCTACAAGAGCCTGTTTCTTCAGGTTGAGTTTCTCAGCGTTTCCAGGGGGGTTCCCCCTTTACAAAAGCGCAGCTTTCCTTTTGAGTAACTGGCAGCATCTCCTCAAACTCGAGTCTTGTTCATTGAAAGACCAAGTTCAGCCCTGGCAGGGAAAAAGTGGGTTCTCGCTACCCTCAGCTTTGAGCGTAATAAATACCCTAGGCCGGATCTTCACCGCAGTGGTGGGCAGGTGTGGATTTGGCACAAATTTGGCACCTGTGAGCTGTGTGCAGCTGCCAGGAGTGTTGGCTGCTGCCGGGCTGTCCTTGTCATCCCTGGGCACAGGGGACAGCAGTAGCACATGGGGACCATCCTGGGCTGGCGTTCTTGCAGCTGTGCCATGTCCCAGAAGCGAGAAGAGCCATCTGACGGCTTGGAAAGGGGGATGTGCTGACTGGAAGTATGGGTCTGTTGTGCCAGTGACTGCAGATTGTGAATAAACAGTCTGTCTTCAGATAACACACAGCATGTCAGGCTCAGAGATGGACAGCAAATGTGGGTTTACCTTCAGCCTTCCCAGTCAGCAAGCTGTTTTCTCTCGCTGGTGTAGGCAGATTTGTTGTTAGGGCTTTGTCCTTGCTAAAACTGTAGGATATAGTGTATTTGTGACTTGACTGTCTATTTTTAAGGGAACAGCGGGACCTGCTGGAGGAGAGAGGTCCCTGAGGCTGGGGAATGGCTGTCGGAGCCCTCTTTGCTCTCAGGGTGGCACAGAGGCTGGGAAGTCTGGCAGCGTTGGCATCAGCACAGGCAGGGGGATTGCGTATTCTGCCTGCAGGTCTCTGGGGGCAGACCCTCCTCGCACCTCAGCTCTGCAGGGCTGGTTCCTGGGGCAAGGAAGGCAAGTCCGAGCTTGGGAGCTCCTGCGTTGCTGCCTCAGAGCAGCAAGAATGTTTGGGGCTGGTGATTGTCTGTCCCATGTGCTGGCCAGGAAAGTGAGCTTTAGCAGCTGTTGTGCACTTTCCTGCACACACTGCTAGTGTCTTTGGCAAGAATTTAACGAGTTACTCCTTTAGTTACCTGAGTTAATTGTGTTTGTTAATGATTTTCAGCTTTAAAAAAAAAAAATCCCATATTCATCTTAATGCCTTGCTGTTGTGACATAGGCAGGCCTAGCCACGTGTTTGTGCATGCAGGATTTAATTAAAACCTTAATAACTAAATAATCTCCACACAGTCTAGGCGTCTATGAGATAGCACTATGGGGACGTTTCTCGAGTTCCTCAATTGCACACCACATTACTATGACCTATTTTTTGATTCTGGGTAATAATACTGTAGCTTTGCTGGTGAGGTATATATAGCTTACGAGGCAGCCTGAACAGTGAGTCCAAGAGCAGTGGTTTACTCGGGAGCTGTTCGAGGTATTTCCTTTGATCGTGTCATGCTGAGACACTCGCATCTCCTAGAGACCAAGACTAAAGTATTTGCATTAGGGTGCCTGAAGTGACTTTCCTAAATAGAAGTGGCCTGATACCTTTTTCAGAGATACTGAACAGGAAAAACTTTTTTTAAAAGCTTTCACGCTTCGCAGCGTGTCTCTGACGGTCACTTTTCTGGGTGGCTGTCAGTATTTTGGGCATTGACTACTCCTGTATGTAGGGTGTTCAGCACTGATGAAACCTTTCCCCGGGTGCCTCTGTGCACTCCAGCTGCAGTGCAAAGCTTCGGCTGGGCTCCTGCTTTTGCATTCACCCCTGTGGAAACGTCCCATGGCCACGTGAGACATCACTCATGGGTGTGTAGCCCTGTATTGTCACGTTACAGTGTTGGTGACAACTGCACACGCTAGTCCATGTCATGGCTTTGGAAAGGTGTCGCCTGTTGGCACTTGGGACCCAACAGCTGCTGTGGATCAGTCCAGCCTTGTTTGCGTGGGCTCAGCAGGGGCCTGGGGAGTGAAAGGCAGTAATCTCTTGTCCTGCGGCAACGGTGTAGGTGGCACCAGGACAGCGGAACTTCTCCCTAGGAAGGGGCTATTCTCGCCCTTGCCTGGCAGCAGTGACCCATTTCAGAGATGGAGCCGCCCCAGCACCCCATGCCATGCCTTCGTGTCCTCCTTTCCTGGCAGAGCTCTCCCACGCAAGGGAGAGGGGCCGGACCATGGTGGCAATTCCTCTCTTTTTGGCACAGGTAACTAGAAAATAAAAAAACTGAACAAGCATCTTAGTGTAAGTAAGTAAGTGGGTACGAGGCAGGGACATCCTCGTTAGTTGCAGTATGCACGTGGGTGCCACTTCTCACTGTGAGCAAAGGCATCGGTGTCTGCACCTGCCCAAGGAGAGCTGCGTCCTCCTCCTACAGCCATAAGGGCACAGGCACCTGCTTTCCCGTGACGGCACGTACGTAACTACTCCTGCAGCCCTATGTCATGCCGCATAAGCTTACCTCATAGGAGCAGGAGCGGTCTTGCCCTCCCTGGGTTTGGATGAAATGACTGTAACAGATGTGTTCCACATCTGACCTCTGTTTTTCTACAGCTCCTGTGCACATTTTTTTAATTTAAAATTCTGCTCTTTCCTATAAAAGGTAAAGAAGATGTCAAGGTCTTGCTGTTCCCATTCCAAATGAAATGGGTTCATGTCCTGTTAATCAAGGAGTACAGCCGCAGCATTTGTCATTTCCCTGTAAAGTAATGGGTGGTGGATACCTGTCATTTCTGAAGAAACTATATACCAGATTAAGGTGTATTTATAGCAATCTCAATTGCTGGTAACTTGGCTGAAGCCAAGTTTAGGCATAGCATTAGTAATGCGTAATGAAATGACCTAAGTGGAGTTAGATTTGGGAGGGGGAAGAGAAGGCTATTTGAGTTGGATAGCTTGAGGATGCTGTTTTACTATTAAAATTAAGCTTCTGACCCCTGGCTCTGAAGTGATAAAAATAAATCTTCCTATATTTCTCATCTACATTTAATCTTCTATATTGGAAAAGATAAAGAATAAAATCTCCTTTTCTCCCTTGTCTCTTTCTTTTCTAGGTACAGGACCTATTTATGCCACAGACCCACTCCTATATATGTCCCTGTTAATACTGCATAAGCTTATACATTTATTAGTAAACCACTGACGGACTACTTCCTCCACTCCTCCTCAGCCAAACAAAAAGGAACCTATTTAAAAACAGAGCAAACCCCTGACAAAGAAATACCTACAGTTTTAAAGATGGACAGAAAGAGACTGAAAGAAGCATGATAAGTTCTACGTGGGGGGGAAAAAAACCGTATTTTTGGGGATGCCACAGAAAGTAAACCACATAGAATAATGCATCTAGTTTTCAGACTATGGTGTAAAGCCCTGCTCTGTGCATGGCACTTACTTATGATTTCTTTATTTTAACGTAATATTTTTTCTTTTCTAAACCTTTCCCCGACTCTTCTTTTTGCACGAACTGTTGAGCAGTTATCTTTATGACAATATGTAAAGATGTTGGGTCAAAGCCCTTCCTAAGAGAGGAAATATTTTTAGTAGATTATTGTGTTTAGGTTTTTTGGATTTCCTTTTTCTTTTCTTTTTTTTAATTAAATTATTTCTTTTGGAGACATTTTAATTAAAAAGGTAGATCTTACCATAATTAATATTCACTGTCAATAATATTTATTTTTAAATGAAGATTGGAAACAAGGTAAGACATTTGTTTATAAACTGTATTGTATATTGCCGAATAACAGTTGAATAAAAAGATTTTGAAATAAAGTTTTTGCAGATGTGTGTGCCTTTCCCTGTGTCCTGAAGCTCTCCGAGAAGGCTTTATGGCTGTGTCTGTTCCCTACCTGGTCACAGCACAGAGAATTGAGGAAAGATGCATCACAAACAAAAGAAAATTGAAATCAGTTATTTATTACACACCCCCATGTCTGGCCAACCCCCACAGCAGAATGTGCCGACAGCTAGTCACAAGCTACAGCTGCATTTTCCTGTGGTGACACCGGTTATCTCTGGGCAGTTAATGCCAAATCTAGTCCGATGGACAGTGGGACAGTGTGGAGTGTTCAAGGTAAGTTGCTTTGGTTTTCTCCAGGCCTCTTTGAAAAAAGATGAATTGAGCAGTGGAAAATGAAAAATAAAAATAAATCAACCTGGAATATTGTATTTCCTAGACCTCGTTCCAATATTTGTTTAAAAACCTCAGATCTTTAAAATTACATAACTCTGTCACTTGTCTTACCAAGCGAGCTTTCCTCTAATGAAGCCAAAGGCCTTTTTACAGTAAATACAGCAGTTATTTTTCTGTTCTAGAAATGCTTGTTTTTTAAGTGAGATAATAGGATGACTTGGTAAAGAAATGCAACCTTTTTTAGCTGAATTTAGTGAAGTACTTTGAAATTTCCTGTGTCTGACAGTGATTCTTATCCTTTCATTTGCATAGCATTTTAGAAAAGAAAGACCTTAATTGTGGAAATGGTAAAGTGACAGCTACAGCACCAGCAGGACTCTGTCGGCAGAAGCTGTGGAGCAAAAGCAGGATGTGCCATTGCCTCACCTCGTACCCGAGTCCTCTTCTAGAAGGAGGGTAGGAAGGGATTTTCAATTTCTCAGATGGTCAGCAGTTCCTTTTTCTAGGGCTACCAGTAATAGTGAGGTGTTTGTGCCACTCACATCTTGCTCGGTGTGAGACTGAAACACGTGTTTCATACATGCTACTACACTGTGGTAATAAAAGCCCTCTTGTACTGGGGCAAACTCGCCCTAGGGATCCAAAGGTGATAAAATCTTTGTAAGAGTGTTCATCCCCTTAATGCCAGGTGTAGTATCCTGTGGATTGGGGAATAACCCAGACTCATGCCACAAAAAGCAGAACTGCTCTGTGGAAGAACTTGGGGGAGGTGGTTGTTACAAGCTTGGAAGTGCATCAGAGTGTGAGACACGGAAGAACACAGTCCTTGGCTTCCACCTGTGCATGGAAAGGTAAATCTTTTACAACCTGAAGGGAAAAAGTGGAAAAAAAGATTTGAATGTCTGACCATGCCTAAATTAACAGCAGCATCGATGAACTTATTCAAGGACAATTATTCAATGTAGAGTTATGTGTGGAGTCTGTAATGGCACGAGAGCTCCAATCCTTCAAGTAATGGCTGGTCATGAAATTGAAACCTGCCTAGGTTTGAACTGTGGGTCCTCTGGCAGGCTCATCATCACTGCTGGTTTTTCTCAAGGGCAGTGAATATTTCTCAGTGACTCATCTTCCTTCTAAGGGAGAGAAGCAAAACAAATTTTTTCACCAGAGGAAGAAGAAAATCTGCATAAACTTATCTAAATAAATAGCTCATGCTTGAAGCAGTGGAGCATGTCTGTCTAGGAATAGTTAAGCTTCTATTTCAACTTCAGCCATACCTCAGCATGGTGTCTTAGTAAACAGATCATCTGCTTTGCTCTGATACTTGTGTTTCATCACTTACAGAGTACATTATATCCTGAATTGCATACTGTGTGGTTTGCAGAAAACATGGGAGGAAATACATCATCTTCTGTTTGTCCTTCCCTTTGTATTGTAGCCTGTCACCTGCAGAGGGATGTGGCAGGAGTAGAATTATCAAGGTCTTTCAGACTTTAATCACATTAAAAGTGAAAAAATATTAAATCTGCAACTATAAATAACTTTCTTTATCCTTTCTGAGATCAGAATGAAGTGTGCCACAGTAGGAATAACAATTCTTATATTCCAATTCATTATAAAACCTCAGAACTACTAAACAATAACCTGAGGATTTGATGAAAAATCTCTTCTAACAAGAGCAGTAGGCATTTTTTCTTTCCAGTGAAGACCTGTGCGCATGCAGAGATAACTCATTCCCAGCACACAGGATAACTTCAACAAGGGAGCAGATTGCCAAAATAACCTGGCTCTACCTTTACCCTGGCTGTATTTCTGCCTTCAAAAATGTGCAGAATGAGTCCTCCAGGTTTTGGGGCCTTGGTTTGCATATTTGGGCCGGCTTTTTTGCTAAATACACAGCCTATGTTTGGCCCCGTATTTGTGTAGTGCAGAGGAAAGTAACTGGCTAAAGAGGAGGCTGCAGCTTTCGGTACGGTATTTAGTCTTTAAAAAGCACTTAAAGGAATGAGAAACATTTTGATGGAAAAATGTAAAGAATTTGGAGCCTTGTTGCTTGTGTCTTAAGGACTTTTGCTAAAACATCTGTCCTTTGAGAGTGCTCTTTCTTTTGAAAAGGGCGACTGCCTCACTTCTGCTGATTGTGTTTACAAAGGGCAAAGTGAGGTTTATGCTGTACCCTTAATGGACAGAGGCTAGTGGCAAATCTTGCTCTTTCATAAATCTCAGCATTCCTCATGGCATCTGCTGTCAGAATCGATTAGGAGTAAGTGCTTGGACTGCAGAGGCGTGGAAAGGCGGCATGTCTCCTGCAGTGCCATGCAGAGCCAGGCAGAAAGTCCTCCAGCGCCAGTGGTGGGGTGGGCGCATCCCTGGGTACTTGGGGAGACAGCCCCTGGTCCCTGCACTGGGGGACAGCACAGTCAGTGGCTCCTCCTTGCAGAGCCAGTGAGCAGCTGAGCTGGGAAGCACGAGTGATGGCTGTTAGGGGCCAGAGCTGAGTCATCTATAATATAATCATAAGGAAACACACATTTTTCCTGAGAGAAAATCAATAGAACTTTGCACTTTTCCTTGTAATATTTCCAGTCTGCGCCATCAGCCATAGTTTGCTCACAGTTATACTGCTATAAATTCACTGCGAGTTAATGGATTTCTACAAAAATGAATGGATTTACAACAGCGTAACAAAGCTTATGCTAGAGCCAGGCACATGTAAAAATACACGGAACAGAAGTAGGTTTTGCAGCACACAGGTGACCTTCAAAGTGCCTAGACCTAGCAAGTAAAAACCAAAATTACCTAGTTCCTGGTTGCTCCTTTTCTGGCAAAACTCCCCAGGAGAATAAAGCGCGCGGTCCCAAAAACACGGCTGCGCGTGGCAAGAGGGCCAGAGACCCACCGAAGGGAACACAGGCAAGCGAGCAGCTTCACGCTGTGATGGAGACTGCAAAAGACTGTCCGAACATGTCATTTTTCATTTCCTGCATAAAACATTTTGGAGCCTAGTCTCACTTAGTAAGTAAATAATTGTGCTTCCAAACTTGTGCGTCGAAACTAGGTTGGTTTATGTATGAGCTGCTTCTGTTGCATTTGTTGCTACACAGTAAATTTCATGCTTAGCCAGAGGCTGGCAAAGTTCATTTATTCATTATCCCCAAACTTAGGGTAGTTATTCAAACTCCCCTAGTACATCTGGTTAATAAGAACAGAAAAATTGATGGGATCGAAAATGTTAAAGTCTTAATTAATGCTTTTAGCAAAGACTGATTGGAGGGGGGCTGTTGTGAGAATATTAATTTGTAGTGAGCGAGTGTGCTGCCCGGTTTTGCTGGGAACAGAGCGGGCTCTCCCAGCCCTGCCAAGGGAGCTTGGCCCCTGCAGCCTGGTGAGCTGCCGCCTTCGGGGACACCACCTGTGTCACCCCGGGGGCTCTCTGCCCCCAGGTAAGGGAAAACCAGTGCTACAAGCTGTGGGAGAGTGCTAAAATACCAACCTATGCAAATTATTGATTAATAAAGAGAGTGTTTAGATGATAAAACATTCACTTACAGCAGCAAAAAGATGGATTTTTTTCCTTCTTCACTGTTGTGGGCTTTTGTGGTGTTTTTGTCCCCCAGCAGCCTTGCAGTACTGCAGCTCACTGAGCTGCAATGCAGGGGGCTGCCCAGCTGCAGGGGGCTGCCCGGCAGTTGAGGGCTTTGGGCTCCGGCGAGATGCCCTGAGGCAGAGCCCAGGGCTGTGTGCGTATGTGGGACAGGTTGGGGTTTTGTTCACACAAGAGCAGTTACAGTTATTCCATGTGAAAATTAACAGGCCCTAAAAGAAAGGGAACCAGACGAAGGCTGGAAGAAACCCACCGAGGCAGGAGCGGGGCTGTGAGGTACTCCTGCATACCCTGTCCTGCCCCAGAGCAGCAGCGGCCCCCATTCTCTGGGCACAGCCATGTGGGCTGACAGGGGATGGGGAAAGAGGAAGGGAGGGGGTGTGTTGTTGTTTTTAGACCATGTTTCTAAAACCCAGCAATCTCTCCTGACTAAAGGTGGATATTACTATAAATGGAGCCAGCTGGGGAAAATACGCAGTTCAAATCTGCATCAATGACAACCCAAAATATAGCACTGAACAAGATGGCTTTTTTTTTAAGGAGCTGTGCTAATGTCAATGAATGGATTGAAATCTCCTATTTTTCCTCTGGTGACTGCCAGACTTTTAATTACAGCAATTATGGACATTCCAAGCAAATCACAGTTATATTAAGAGTCAAATCGAAGAGGACTGCGCTGTAGAGTTAGTTAATGGATTTCCCTGTTTGTTGCCTATAGATTTGGTTTCCTGTTATTGTTAAAATGTTTCTTAAATCTCATATAGAAAATCATCTGCAGTTGAATACAAATTATATGACCAGGGTCTTGATAAATAACTCAAAAATGCTTATAAATTCAATTGAGGATTATACTTTTCCAACAGGACATTTTTAGGATTTACTCTGGAGAAAATGGGAAAAAGGGTGCTAAGCTATTTTTTTTTTCTATTCCGTGATCAGATCTAAAACTTCAGTTAATCTCTGGTGTTGATACCCTTGAAATATGAAGCAACAGGTAAGACTTCGGGTGTGTTACACAGGATGAAGAAACAGTTGGCCACATAAAATGGGCTCTTACTTTTGGATTTTTCTTGTAATTTTCCTTGAAAATCTGAAGTCACTGATTTTTTTAACAAACTAGAATAGGAGTTTTTCATTACTAAATATTTTTCAGGCTTGTAAATTGCTCTGACAATCCAGTGAGTATCATGACTCATTTTGGGTTTCAGGGCAATCTACATAGTATCTGGGCAGGTGTTGGTATTTAGGCTGTCAGTCAAAGTCAGCTGTTTTGGCAGAAATTAGTAGGATATTTCTGATTTCCAAGTGCTGTGGTTTTTATAAATAGTTTCTAATTTCTTTTTTTTTTTTTTTTTTAACAGAGTGCTTCTGTATTCATAGTCCATGGTAAACATGATATTTAGCTCTAAATTCCATGGCAGAGCCCCTTCTTAATGTATATGCTGTAATTTGTTTACTTACTGTTCTGGACAGCTGTATTTCAGTGCTTCCAGAGTTATCAGAGTTGATCCAAATGACTGATACCTGTCAGCATGTCATTAACCAACTGTCTTTGCAGTTTTAAAAACGTCCTCAGCCTGCAGGGAGAGCTTCTGTGCTGTTAGGGGGTATGAGGAAGGTCAGTGTAATTTTGACCCCCCGCCTTGGTTTGCCCCATCCTTCCCTCCCAAGAAGAGCAACGTGGTGGGTTGCTGTGACCTAGATATGAGCAGCTTGGCCAGACTTTAGCAGAGGGTCTGATAACTGAATTACCCCTTGGGACACATGTCCTCCCTGTGGCATTGGGCAGCCCTGGGCTAGGGGATAGTATGTGCTCCAAGACAGGTACTCAGAGAATCGGTCCTCTGGGGCCTTGGGAGCACCACCAACATGGTGGTGAGTACTCTTTTTTTTTTTTTTTCCCTTCTTTCTTTGCTTTCTGGAATCCCCTCAGAAGGCACTGAGCAGGACAGCAGGGGCTGGGCCGCCAGGCTCCCAGAGCCATAGGCAATGCAGCTCAGGATACCTCTTGCCCAGCAGCCCAGTGCATGCTCATCCTCATGCGCTCTGCTCTGGCAGGACAGCCACACCACCTCTCCCCCAAGGAAAAGCCACCCATCAGTTCCTGAAGGGACCCTCAATCGCCTCAGGATTTAAGAGCCAGCTTTCCCTAGTTAAACTAATCCTGCGTCTCTGACAGGAATTAGGATGTTATCAAAACACCCCACATTGTTATATACTGAACATACATTGCTCTGAGCTCTGGAAAACCGGAAGTACGTAGTCAGTGTGCCTGCAACTAACTGAAGCACTGCGTGAGCTCGGGAGCTACGCTTGCTTGGGAACATTGCTACATCTTTGGACAAGGACATGGTGTGCACATCTAAATCCGAGTCAGGCCAAGGAATAACAGTACTGAGTGATGCGCTAGGCCAAACCATGTCTGCCAGTGATACCTGTTACCCTGAGGGGAATGCAGCACTCAAGAAGGTGCACAAGAGAAGCTAAAGGCAACGAAATCAAATGAGACAATGAAAACATACAGTTTGATTAAGGAAACATAGTTAGTTTATGATCTTTACCAAATACACTCATGTTTATGATTCATTTATGCTAATTCAGTGCAAGACAGTAAAAATACAATCATTCAGTGCTACAAATAATGATAATAGTGTGATTCATTTATAGAGTGCTTGGATGGAATTTCAGCTTTTATAGTATAGTGGTATGAAAGCTAGTTAAATGCACAGCACGGTGCTAATTGCAATCCTGGTGAAAATGAACCTTGGTTTACGGCTAAGTCACTGGTTGAGCTAATGACTTTGTATCTGAGCTACCTACATCCTACTGAAGTCAGCAGCCAGACTCTTTATATAGTGAAATCTCTTAATAATTAATAACACTGGCCTTTCAGTCACCAGAGAAGTAAGCAGGGTTTGACAAGACAGGAAGACCAAAACTGAGTACATACCGGTGCACTGATCCTGTTGTGGGTTTGTGGATGTGGCCACCTTGCAGTTTTTCAGCATGTAGGGAGAGACAGAAGAAAGGCTCGCCTCGCTGCTGCCAGAACTGGGGAAGCTCAAACCCAAGCAAATAGTAGTTAGCAACACACACCAGGCACCTGTCAAAATCTGAACTGTAACATGATTTAATACCAAGCCTGAGTAAATGGAACTAAATCCAGCTTGCTGCAGCGTTAAACGTGAGAAGTTGAACATTTTGCAGTATTTTGCAAGAACATAAAATCCCTTTATTAACCAATTATTCTAAGACCAGAGAGGTCTTACACTACTTATGCTAGACTAAAGCATTTCACTAAAGCAAACCATCTCAAAAGCAAATGTATGGAGCTTTGCTGGGTTCGGAAAATGTTTGTCAACCTGGTCGTAAATGTGCATGGAAAAGTCAACGAAGTTTAGGCTCATTACCCAGGGTAATTCAAGCCTTGCCACTGCAGGTTTTTGGAGCAGAACAGCACCAGAGAAAACGCTGCTCATGCTCAGGGCCATGAAAACGCCATGTGTTCACACAGTACATTTCCCTTCGTTCAGTGCTCATCTGTTGCTGCTGGCATTTACAGGGCTTAGGAAAAACATCCATCCAGTTTGTTGTTTATAGCTGGGAGTGCAACTGCAAAGTGGCAAGGGAGGAGGAGATGCACTATGGGAAGACACAGGGGCCATTTACCTGGGGACACTGTAAAACTCGCCTGCTGTGAGGTCTCAGGAGTAGGAGACAGACGTGCTGCACAGTCATGCTCAGTTCTGCGGTCATGCTGAAGCCATTTATTTTTATTTGAGCAACACTTAACGTTCCCAAAACAACCGGATGGAGCACAAGGAGACAGGTGAATAAGCAGGAGCAGCATGATTTGCCACGGCTCAAACTTTCATTCTGCTCTAGAAAAGCTTTTCTCAGTGGGGAGAAAGGGTGTGCTTTTTTTCTTCATATGCTGAACCAAGTAGCAAAACAAGGTGTTTTCCCAAATAAACTCACTGATAATGATTTTCATCATGCATCCCTAGCTAATTGGGGTGCGATGAAGTGCATAATTCAAATGCTATCTAGCCTGAGGGCTTAAACAACAGCTTAACTCTGCCTGCAAACCAGAGTGGAGATAGCTGATGTGACAACTGCCTATCAGTAGGCTGCAGGCTTTCAAACGAGCGGGCGACATAGGTGCGCTATCCGATTGCTGCTTAAATTCTGCCCAGAGTCGTGCCTGCTTGGTTCAGTGTAGTTACTCGATGGCCGATAAGGCATTAAATAGTCACGATATACAGCTTATTTCAGGAGAGAATATTTTAACAGCACAGGTGACTATCATGCATGCATTAAGAAACCAGGACACAGCATATCAAATTTAGTTCAGCTACAGTAAAATAATTGTAATAGAGCAATGCTGACCCCAGCTACTGAATGGTGACACCTGGCTTTTGCTGCACAGGAGATGAGGTTTTTCTGGTTTGTTTTCCTCCCTCTTTATATATATTTCATGTATATAGCATATATTTAGTATTCAGATGTTTGGGACAAAACCCCAGCATTTTAGAGAGAGAAGTGCCCTTCAAGCCCAGCAGCGCAAACCATGGTCTCACGGAAATAGCAATTGCAAGTGGAAAATAGCCCCTGCTGTGCAACACCTCCGCTTTGTTATACTGCAATATATTTTCTTGTTTTTCATGTGCCTGGTTCGTGTGACCCTGCCAGTATGTAAAAATGGTTGCTGACAGTTTCTTTGGTTTTGTTTTATTATAATGTAATTTATGGGATGCCAAAACTCTGCAAGTTACTTCTACTTGACTGACATTTCTCCGAGAGTCAAAAAATTGCTATGTATACTTGACTGAGATTAAAGTGGGTAGACTGTGTATAGCTGTACCCTGCTTTCAAAGTGCAGGACTGGAAGGCTTCCATTAAATTGTTATTTTCAGTTATTATTAGCTCCTAAATCAGTTAATATAATTTCTTTCCCATAATGAATGCACAGCACTGTAAGGCTAAATGCCATATTTTCTATTGATCTATTTCCACAACATGTTTAGTAAAATAATTAAAATGATTTACAAGGCTGACCCAATATCTTAGTGGTTTAGTAAATCATGTTGCCATGTGGGAGGCTCACCTAGTTTTAAACTCGCAGCTCTTGGCAGCACCAGGACCTCGGAGCAGAGCTGCAGCAAGTGCCGTGCTGTGTCTGAAGGTACGCTCAAAGCTGGTCTGTGGCAACACCTGCTCCGATGCTCAGGGAGAACGAGGGCTCCGACTGGTTCGTTCGTTCATCCCCTCTGTTCAAAGTAGGAAAAATTCTTGGTGTTACCAAGCCAGAGCAGAATTTGAGCTGCAATCTGCAGGTAATGTATCTTCACTGGCAACTTGAACATCCCTGTTTTCTACCCCCAGGAGTGACCCCACATGTCTGTGTGGGCAGTGAAAATGGGGGCAACTGTGGAGCTCGGTATTTTTACATGCAAGACAACGTGGGAAATGATTATTTCTATCTTTTTTGGTTGTTTTAACTCGTAAGAAGGACAACTATAAACACAATCTCTGTTTAAACGTCGGGGTTATGGAAGGGCTCAGTAGGATTCCATAGTGTCAAGACAGAGCTACACTAAGGCATGTCCCAAAGCCTCTCAAAGTCTCTGGGAGTCCCTTTGGTAATCTCAAAGGGCCGTAAGTAACTCCTCAGGCGATAGGGAGGGCTTCATTAAGACAATCTCCCTAGCACAGCAGCCCCTCCTGTAATGACAGCGGCTCTCCTGATTCCTCCATGTCTCCCACAGCTCTTACAGGCAAACACACAGGGCTGATACAGGTGGGACTTAAGAAAACATGCCTGCGTTTGTTTCTAGCCCCCCCTCACAGCGTTAGGGTAACACTAACAGGGAGCCCTCAGGGCGGGGGCAGGACACTACAGCAGTGCCTGGGAGGGAACCTAGCAGCCAGTCTCCGTAGCAAGAGTGGCAAGAGCAAACTGCATTTAAAGTACTATTACAAAAAGCTGGTAGCAACCCTCTTTCTCATGAAAAATGTTCATTTTGGCAGCTGTGGTCTGGAACAAAAGGGACTGAAGTGACTTCTGTGGGATCAAGGCAATGGCTGCAAAGCAAGGAATGTGCAGCCAGGGCCAGTCCTTGTGGGGATCGCACCTCTGCGGGGTCCTGCCCTGGCCAGCTGCGCAGGGAGGATGTGCCTTGGGGACACGCAGGAAGGTCACAGACCTCCATCCTGGTCCATGACAGGAAGGACAGAGCCGTAGCTCTAAAATCAGTGAGCATTTGAGACACCATTTATGTCTGCTCCACTTGCAATCCCTGAGCAAGCCTTGAGCTTGCTTTCAGCATCTAGTACATCTTTTTTTAGTTCTATTCTTTTGCATAATTATACAAAGAAAAGAAAAATGTCCTATAAAAACTTAAAAATTTGAAAACGGTTGTTGGGTGCACTTTGCAGCAGATGTCATTATCTTCCTTCCCTGACCCTAACCTGCCACCGTTTCTATTTTGCTTTAAATGGAACTGTAATTTCACAATGTGAATTCAGCTGGAACTACTCTTTTTGTTAAATAAACTTTACCCTTGTGCTGACTGCTCCAGGCTCTGAAAAGAAACACTTCTTGCTTGTGACTGTTCCCGAACATAGCTCTGAAACTCAAAAAGAAATGCTGGTAAATGGGCTGTAATCATAGTGAAGGGCAAGCGAGTACTCCTCCTCTAAGGCATAAGAAAATAAAGGAAAATCTGTTTTGCTTCTGCTGCCTCAATGCTGATATTTACAGATCAGAGGACTTTTTTAGAAAGAAGCTTGCTGTGCTGCAGTGTGTTTTGCAGAGCTGATACACCTACAGCCATGCCCTTAACACACACATGGAAGTGTAAATCAGGGCCTCGTTTCTAACAAGCACCGCGCACCCAGCAGAACCTCACGCTGCCGGCAGCGCGGGGCCTGTGCGGTGGCACACACCACCAGCAAGCCCCAGGAACTCCGGGTGCACGCCATGTTGATGGCGTATCTATCTAACGCAGGCACGTGAGAGCTGTAGGGATGTTACACGAGAGCTTGATGGCTGTGACAAATATAATTGAAATTGGACACAAGGGTCAAAAATTACCTCAGAGAGGGACCGTAACACACAAACACACGCTGCCCGTGCACACGGCGGGGTCACAGTCCCCTCACTGCCTTCCGCATCAGGTGAACGTCTCCCCCACTTCGGTATCTGTCTGGCCTCAGAATTAGTTTTCTTCCAGAAGAGGCCAACCACAACCCAGAAGGAGCTGGGCAGCTCTGTCAGCGGTTAAGTGCCACATCGCTAAAGCAGAGGCTTCCTCCTTGCCCCGAGCCCAGCCGGCACGTGCAGTTCTTTTGGTGATTACCAGTGCACTTTTGCATACAAGTCAGTCCTTTGCCGCAGCTCCTCTGGGCGCTTACCAAAGTACCCTGGAGCTTACCGCGGTCTCAAATAACCACTGTTCTTCCTGTAGGTGCGATCCACCACTGCAGCACTCCTAGTTTCACGCTCGCGTAACTCTCAGAAATCCTCTTAAACCGCACCAACACAGGCTGACTCAAGCTCAAGCTACTTGCTAACTAGGGCTCTGTACTTACTGAGCTGTGGCAAAGCAAAGGATCCCCTCCCAGCTGTCTGCAAGTGTGGTTCGGGTCAGTTACGAATCTGTGATTAGTTAATTCTGTTTATAGGATCTGCTTAGATTAAACATTTTCTCTCTCCCATTCTCATCCACTGTTCTGTTTTTAAGAAGTATAAGGTGCTTAATAATCTCTACCACCTGAAATAATCACTGGCAGGATGAAAGCTCTCCCCCTCCCACCCCCACCATTTTGTCCCACTGCAAAATGGATAAATTAATCTCATGCTAAAATTAACATATATTGCTGAGGCAAATGAATTGGCATCTCCATGTATATCTATTAGCTTCCAGCATTTCCTGAGAGGGGCTTTCATTTAATTACCAACCTGACAGGCTAGCTCACTCCGGAACTGCAGCCACATTTATTACTTTTATCTCCTTGGACACCTGCCTCTCTCCGTGGTTTATCAGATTTCTACTGGAGAGACAAAATATTTTCTATTGCACCAGGTTATTGTTTCTTTAAAAGGCATTTACTAGAGCACTGACCTCAAACAGGGTTTTTTTGGTTGTCTTTGGATGGGATTTTTTTTTTCAATTATCAAAGCAATCCAGCAGCATTAACCCCCTCACTGCCCCACCACACACCTGCAGTTCTAGACAAAATCAGATTACATATAGGGAGCTAAAAGCTCTGTGCAAGCAGCTGATCACCTTGACCACTCCTCATAGACTTGCCTGCAGTGGGAGTCAAAACCCTGAGATGCTGTGAGTACTTTTCATCCTCCGTGTATGAAAACTTCAACTGGAAACACCAAGAGGCTCCTGAGCACATGGCTCAGTGCCCTCCATTGCAGTCCAGTGAGAGGCAGCTGCCTGAATTCCTCTTGATGGTTTGGGCCACACTTTATATTGTCACTGATGCCTCTGTAACTGGCTGATAAAAAGCTAATGTAGATACAAGGAACATCATAAAAAGAAAATAATGCTGCCTACATGCGTTACCAGCATAGTCACAGCCAGCATTCTAGGTTGTAAGTAACCTGTGTGACTACGCACCACTCTGTAACAGCTGGGTAAAGCAGCTATGATCTCTTACTGCCTCAGGCAGCAGCTCAGGACACTGCTAGTTCAGGAGCTGACTGTGGCAACAGGGCTTGTTCAGCCCAGTTTCAACAGAAAAACAGTTTCCAGTTGTTTTCCTTTGGGTCACGCTACCTGAATTCATGGAGACGCACAGGTCCCCTCGGCAGGACTCTCGTGAGCTGGTGTGTTGTGACAGACACGTCCAAACCAGTGGGACCTGAAGCTACGTGGTGCCTCGGCAGGCGAGGCCTTCGTGTGTGCAGACTCAGCAACGCATCTCTTTGGAGGTGCGCAAGCTGACTCATTTTATTAAAAAGAACGGTTCGCTCCTGACAGCCTAAGTGTGTTACTTCGAAAGAGTCTGGCAGGAACAGGGCCTTGCCGATAGTGATGCCTTTGAGAAAGACACCTCATTACAGAGGAAAAATGAGAAATTTGTATCTGTTTAATGAATGAACCTTTTCAACTTTCTTGAGATTTCATCCCAGTTCCTAACCCCAGGCATGCTGGCAGTTTGGCATGAAGAACCTGCTGGCACCAAGCTGCGCAGGAGGCGGCTGCGCTGCAGACCCTGCCCTGCACGGCTGGAGCGTCCCGCTCCTTCCTGGGTGGGGGCGGCAGGAGCAGCCCCCACGGTCCCAGCGAGAGCCCCCTGAGCTGGACGGTGCCCTCTCCCTGGACTCTGACCCAAGCAGTTAGCACTTAAGCACTTTTTGGAAAACGCAGCAACAGATGCATCAGTGAAACATAAATTATTTTAACATAAGCCTTGTGCGAAAATTGCCTCTTCCTTCCTGTCACCTTAGTCCTAGTAAAAACTGCTTCATCTCACTCCAGAGCCCTGAGGCCGAGTTCCACGCAGCATATGTAAAACCCTTGTTTATGTTTAGGAGCTCGCTGTGTGTGGCCAGGAGGTTTGGAGGTGGCCAGAGGAAGCACCCTGGCTGACAGGGACGCACAAACACTGCAGCAGCCACAGTACTGCAGCACAAAGCTCGGCGAGGTATCATTTTTTCCATTGCGCTCTATTACAAATAGTAACATGCAGTATGCAGTAACATATTTTTGGCCAAAACTTACTTCCCATGGGTAAAGTGCCAAGTCAAGACAACTAAACCACATCACACAGGCTTGCAGAATTTGACAACCCTGTTCTAGAAAAAAAGTCTAAACATTTTCTGATGAAAATCCAGTGCAATTGATTTTTTGAGCCTAAAACCTTTTTATTATTTTTAAGTGTTAATGAATTATGTTCCTTTTATGTAGTTTAACCAAAATCAAATTAAATATGTTAAACTGTTCAATCTGCTGTAACTCCAATGACTATTATTACTTTATAATTTATCATTTTTAATACTCATTTCTGCATCATACGTCCCTATCACGTATGAGCCGATGTTAATTATGTTTTAAAATAAAATATTCAACAAGATCTAGCGGAGACTCAAAGCACAGCAATAGTAATGACTGTAAGACAGACTGTCACGGAGTAATACACGAATGCAGATTGCTGGTATTAATTAGTAAATACAAGCTGTTCAGGAGCAGCAGTGGTGTCTGTCATCCTGATGGGTGTTTGGATCATACGTGATCTCAGCATGCAGGGAAACCAAACGTCAGCTGCCAGAGCCTCAGCTTACTGACTCCTCATTACTGTTTTGGGGAACAAGCGGTGTTTTTTCAGCATTGCTCTGTGAGGCAAGGCTGGGTAGTTCTAGCTTGCAGTAGTTACCTCTCCAGGTATCCTAGGGTCGCTCATATTTTCAACATTTTAAGAAGGATACAGCTTCTTATTTTGATACAAGAATACACTGGTGTTTACAAAAGCGGCCTCCTTGACTTGTGGTGAAATTGAATTCCTTCAAAATCCTCTTTCCACTGATAATTTTAGTGTGATGCAGAAGAGGCTGGTGTACGGGAGAATTGCAGTCCTCTATGCTAAAAAAGGCTGCAAACAGATGAATTTCTTCCAAGAGAGGACACAATTTTTAAACTTGGACGTGAAACGGTTAGTTGAATTATAACAACACGTAGAAACAAGCACCGAAGAGTCACAGCGGAGAGCACGCAAAAGCCGGCGGCAGGCCGGCCCCAGGTCTCGGGCTGCCCTCTAGTGAGAGCAGCCTCGCTGGCGAGGCCGGGGCTCCTGCAACCACCTTCCAAAAAACCGCCTGCTTGTGCCTCTGTTTTCACTTAAAACCCGGCTTTTAGATCACTGACATTTTCTGAAAACGTTTTGGGATTACTATCTGCCTTCTGATTTCTGTGCCACTAAGATATATTTGGATTATGTTTCCGAGCGCTTTCTTGTTTTCTTTGCACACAGAAAAGCCAGGTTTTTTTATCTACCCTGAGCCGGTAGCTGCAATTTGAAATGCCAAGGAGCCAGGGCTGTAAGGAAATAATGAACCTTCAGCTGGAAAGAAGAGTTTATCAGACCACGGGGCGGGAGGAGACACGGACACACGACAGAGACATCTCATCCTAATCCATGAGTTAAAGACAGGCTGATAAAGCAGAAAAAAATATGGAAAAAAATATATGGAAAAGAAACCTTCGAGGGATACAGGGTACATCAAAAGAGGACGCTCATTAACTGACCACAACCGTCTAAAATCAGTCAACCAAACCCGTAATGCAAGAGTTTGGGCTTCCACACACAAAACTTTCAAACTTTCCTCTAGCAAACCCACATTGACGTGGAATGAAAATTCAGGCTGCTAATATCAAATACTCTGTCTACCCACCTGGCAGAACAGCAATTCTCACCCCACCTGCCCACCACCCCCCCCCCCCCCCCAGACATGACCCTTTCCTAGACTGTTTTTTCCAGGGAACCACGAGTACCAAATCCCTGGAAACGTACCGCACACGGCACACCAGCACCACTCTGGCGCCGCACAGCCAGAGCCAGGAGGAAGCCAAGTATGCAGGATACGGGCAGCCAAGGTGCCCTAAAAACGCTGGCACGGAGCGGCCCCGCGCTCCCTTGCCAGGACGAAAGGAGATGTGGGCAGGAGGAGGACAAGGCAGCCGCAGATGGGCGGCGAGACACGGGCGGGAGGTGGCAGGACAGCCGTGGGGCTTACGCAGGCTGGCTGCACGCGGCTTCAGCACAGGCGTGGGAAAGGGGGTGGGAACTGTATTAGCAGCTTGGTGTTTGGATAGAGGAAATCAGATCAGAGGGGTTTAAATGGAAATTATTTTCACCAGTGCAGACAGCCCTAGGGACCAAATTCAGCTGCTAATACAATTTGGCCAAGAGGAATAAACTATATTGATCTTGAGAGCTCAAACGCTTGCTGAGACAGTCCTTCTAGAGAATGACGGTATTTCTTTCTTGTATCACTCAGCAAAAGTGTTACAGTGATTACAGCCCAATCACTTTTTACACGCATCGGTTAACCTCACGTACTTTTGCTCATCTCTCACTTCAGGTGATAATTACTCTCTTTTAAAAAAAAACAACAACCCTGGTCTTCTATTCTTGTGTC
The DNA here is from genome assembly GCA_034782735.1 of Sagittarius serpentarius. Lineage (NCBI taxonomy): Eukaryota > Metazoa > Chordata > Aves > Accipitriformes > Sagittariidae > Sagittarius > Sagittarius serpentarius. Next base: position 30,220,131 of record JAVKLA010000088.1, read on the forward strand.
ACACAAATGTCTTTAATTACCAACTTTGGTCGCCCTGCATCTCCAGTTTTAGCTCTCTGTGACTGTCAATATAAGGCTCTTTCTATAATTGCTCCCACGTTCACTCAACTTTCCCCAGGACACTGCTGTTACCTAGCCTGGCCTGCGCACGGTAACAGTGCCTACAGGTACAGCAATATGGCCCCCTAGTGCACACAGTTAGATTGCTTCAACGTTGGGGTTTTTTTATTATTATTATTTTTAGAGAGCAATAAACAAAAGCATACACAGATTTAACAGAGTAAGAAATGCCAATGCTGGCACCTATAACTTGGTATTAATAATATATATATTAGGGATTTATATCACTATAAACCTATTCCAAGGTGATTTACTTAAGTAAAAAATTTCAAAAGTCTAAGACATTAAGAGAGGGGGAGCAGGTGATGCTGCACATTTGGAAACATGCATTATAATTATTTTCTTTGCATATTTCCACTTCATTTTATATTCACATTTTACCCACCTTTCCTCATTTCTCTGAGCCTTCTCTTTCTTATCTACGAACTGTCTTTGCCCGTTCTCTGGTTTCTCAGTTTCTTCGCCTGTTCTTTTTCCTGTTTATTTGATGGGAGTCTCGACTCCTGACGCGGAGCTTTCTTGCTGGGACACACACTAATGCGCTGATCTCGCTCTCTCAGACATTATATCTGAAGATAAATTGGGAAATGAAGATGTAGAGCTGTTGGAAGAGACTGGCTTCCCCAGGCACCAGTTTAGCCTGGATCATTGGATTTACAACACCAGCACCGCCAACGCTGATTTGACTATTAATCCCTGAAGTGCCCTAGGAACTGCAGCATAAATCCAGTGAAGGAGCACTCATACAGCCCTAAAGACCCATAGCGCTTATACTGGTACTCCATTCATGAAAATTCATCTTTTCTTAGTAGCAATGACAACTCAAGGAGTCCATGCTTTGTAAAACCAAGAGATCTGCTTGCTGTGGCAATGTGCTTAACTGCCAGGAGGTCTGTAATACAAACCAACTGGTGCTCACGCTTAACACTCCGCAGAGACCGGCCCTTTCTTCTTTACACACATACAGAGAGATCTACAATTGCATTCCCTGTTAGGGATCACTTTAGTGCCTTTGTGCTCCACAGCAGCACTCGACAAAATCATTGTTTCCTATACCCTGCCTCAGTAACTTGCTCCCTAAGTATCCTTTATCAAGCAGTGCTTAATTATGTGCTAAGCCAATATCCCCCCGTGACAAGAATATAAATCTCTTCTGTATTTGGAGAACCATCATGACTGGACAGAGGGCAGCATGAGCTGGGACTAGACTGGCAAGGAATAGGAATTGGCTGCTCTGGTTTCAAGGTACCTCTGTGTTGTACAGCGAGCGGGACTTTGTCCTATCCCAGGAGAAAAGAGGCAGCGACATATCAGAGGGGGTAAACCCCACAGCGAACAGCATCTTCCCGATTTTTTGACCTTGATGGCTAGAAACATGGGGACAGATTTTAAATAAAGATCTCCTGTTGCTGGGCGTATGATTGCAGGCACAGTACAGTAGCATTTGACGCACCATCAGCTACTAGGAACAGCTGAACGGGAGCATGCAAGAGCCAGGTACGCACAATGGCAGCGAGGGCTATGGCTGGAGAGGCCTTGAAGTGCAGGCTGGGACTAGGAAAAAAAACCCTCTATGGGGAGAACTTTGGCAGGGGGCAGAGAGGGCCTGCGCCTGCCCACGGCCTGGGGAGCTCGGGCAGCGGCTGGCTCCAGCACCGCGTTTGTAAATCCTGGGTGGGAGAGATCTGCAGAAAAAATGAGGCAACAAAAGGTGGAACGTGAGGGAGCAGCAGGATGGAGAGGTGGAAATGGATGTCCCAGCATCTCTGGTGGGAGCAACCGCAGGATGAGGGAGAAGTGAGAGTTGACGTATTCAGGCTGCCCATCGCAAGTGCCCAGACTCTAAAGCAATGCTGTTACTATGGCAAGGACGCTAACAAATCAATACTTGAACAACAGACTTGTCTGCTCCAAGTGTACATAATCATGCTGAAGTGGTGGATGACTAGAGAAAATGAGGCGTCCTGTTACAGAAGGTATGATTGACAAGCCTTTTTTTAAAAGAAATTTCGCCATGATAGTAACTGAAATATCTGATGCTCAACTTACTCTCCCAAGTCAGAGAATTTTTTAGTATAGAAGAGAGAAATAATAGCCAGATTTCATTTTGCAAGACTGTTTCTTTGACTCTGGCTAGAAATAATGTTAATTTTGCATCCTGATGTCTGCTGAAATAAACCTGTGACTTGCATCATAGGAGTAACATGACTGTTCAGACACCTAACAGAAATTAGAAATATTAAATGGTCCCTGTCTTGCTTAATCTAAGTGGCTAATCTAACAATCTACCCCGGCCACAGCTTCCCCCTTTGTAGAACCTCACGGTTGCGATAAGCAGCGTCACTTCCCTGTTTTACCTTTTGTTCTTTGGGTTTTGATCTTAGCAATGGCTTCCCTCTAAACCAGAGCCCAGCACAGTTTGTGATTTACGGGGGACACTGAGCTCTTTGGGAGCCCAGTGCCAGCCACGTTAGGCAAAAACCCAGGAATGCTGGTATATGCAGGGAGGCTCCTCTTCCTGGGATGCAGAGGGGTCTTGGTTACCTCTACCAGTGCAGCCTCTGGAACCTGCGGTTAAGGCTAGGATTTAGTACCCTAACCAGCAGTGGGGGGGTGGTAACAAGACAGTGTATCTTTTGATACACCGAGCAGTATAAACGCTTTATAGAAGCTTTTCAGCGAGCAGAACCTAACAATTGTCCTCCCCTTTTTTGGCTCTCGTTCGCTGAAAAGGTTTTGATACCCTTCTCCCTTTGTCCCTTATGACTTTGCCGTGCAGACGTCAGGCAAGGCCAGAGGGAGAGGGCCGGGCTCCTCCTTGCCCAGGGCCTCCTGCACGGCCGCCAGCTCCCACCTGCCCACACAGCTCACAGCGGGAGCCAAGGCTGCCGCGCTGGGCACGCGACTTGCGCAGAAGTTAGTTTTGAGCGGGTTTCCTTAAGTCTGAACTCGGCCCGGGACCACACAGCGCCCAGGGCCCGAGCTCCTGTTCCCCAGGGCTGGAGAGGCCACGGCAGCACCACCCTGACAGGCCTGCGCCCGGCTCTGGCGCCTCCGAGGGGGCCCGCGAGCTTTAGACGCTCCGGGAACTGCCGTCAGGTATTTTCAGCACGTAGTAAGGACAGGAAAAAGAACCGTTTGTTGTTTATTTCCCAGCGCTCCTTCCCCGTGACGGCATTCAATAACTGACGCCCAACGCTCACGCACTCCACATACGTGCACGCACCCCCCCCACCGGGGTTGAGGCGGCCGGCGCTCTGCGCAGGCGCACGTCGCCTCCGTGCCGTCAGCCGCCCGCGCCGGAAGCGCCGGCCGCCGCCGCCGCGATGGAGGGTAAGCGCCGGTGGGCGAGCGGGGCCCGCGCCGCGGCGGCCCCGCCTGACGCCGTGCCCCGCTGTGCCTTGCAGGGGAGCTGTACCGCCGCCTGCCGCCGGAGGAGCCGGGGGAGCTGCGCCTGCAGGTAGCGGCGGCCGCCCGAGGAGCCGCGCCTCCCGCCCCGGCGGTGCTGGTGCCGGCAGCGGCCTGGCGGTGCCGCCGCGCCACC
>JAVKLA010000088.1:30223894-30246175 GCA_034782735.1 Sagittarius serpentarius
CCCCCCCCCCCCCCCCCCCCCCCCCCCCCCCCCCCCCCCCCCCCCCCCCCCCCCCCCCCCCCCCCCCCCCCCGCTGCCGCCCGACGCGGATGCCAAACCGGGCACTGGCTCGCCGGCGGGCACGCTGGCGGCGCTGCCGCAGGCCGCTGTACGGGCGGGCGCCTGTCCCGCCGGCTGTCACCCCGCGCCGCTCCCCCCGTCCTGTGGCCATTTTGTCACCTGGATAAAACTGCTAGTCAGCAGCAAGTTCTTAATTCAACTTACGTTAAAATATTATCTTTAGCCTCAGGGATCAGAGGAGGCCAAAGCGTTTGTAAATGCCTTCCTGAAGCGTAGTATGCCAAAAAGGAAAGACGAAGCTATCCAGGATATACTGACTCGGAAAGCTGTAGTTCTTGAGCATTATTCCAAAAAAAAGACAAAGCCGAAGAAGAAGAAAACAAAAGGTTTTACAGCCAAGCAAAGGCGAGAAATGCGTCTTTTTGAAATTGAACCCGAACAGCAAAGGTGAGATCCTGAATGCTTTTTCTGTAGCAAAAGTGGGAAGTACATCAAAAGTATGTAAAAGCAGCAGCGCGCACACGTGGACGCTAACCCTTCAGTATGCAAAGTCAGTCTGAGACTCTGTTTGTGGCATCTGACCATGAGGACGGAGTTCTCTGCATAGTTGGAAAATCCATTTCTGTTAGGTATACAAAAGGGAAGAGAAGCAGTACCCAAATATACCAAGAAATCAAAGCCAAATAGTCACCTCTGATTTCAGTTTTTAAAGTTAGACGGCCTATGACCAGAGTCAAAATTCTGCATCAGGTTCCTCAAACTAATGCATGTTGACCAAAGCCCCGGCTGTTGCTGACATGACGTAAGCGGGGAGAGAAAAGAGTAGAAATCTCTTCGGTCTTAGATGTAGCGCAGTCCTCTAAAACACATCACTCTTTTGGGTTGATAGAGAGGAACATACTTTGTGCCTTTTTTTTTTTTTTTTAAATAAAGTAAACCTGTTTGGAGTGCGTTACCTCACAGGTTAAGTTACAAGAGCAGATTACAGAACTTAAGTGTTAGTCTTAACTCGGTTGTAAATACGGATTACTTCAGTAACCAACCAATAGATTTTTTGATAATTAAGTTACTGTATCATACTTTGTCTTTTTACTGCAGATACGCCATCTTTCTACCGCTACATGAACTCTGGAAACAATATATCCGAGACCTATGTCATGGTCTTAAACCAGATGTGTAAGTTGAGATATTTTAAAATTAGCGTGGTTTTTGATTTGGTAGATATTTCCACATTTACCAAGTTACTGCTTGAAACATCATAGCTATTGCATGAGTACATGTACTAGTTCTGTAAGCTTTGATCATGATTTCAATAGTCATGGTCACATTTTGTAAACCTAACTTTCCATAAAATTTTCTTTCCCTCTTCTCTGATCCCACCTTCTTCTTCAAGGCAACCACATGTGATTCAGGGCAAACTGCTAAAAGCTGATCTCCATGGAGCTATTGTTACAGGTACTCTGTTTTCTTTTACGAAACCATCTGAAGTAGGTGCTCCTATATTCCAGGTGCTTATTTTTAAATTCCTTTCAGCATCATTAACTCTAGAATCACATAGCTGAGATCATATGTTGATGGATTCTCTCTCTACTTACCAATGCCAATTACTTTTCAATTGCTTTTGAAAAATCAGGTGGTTAGTTGCAAAGATTAACTGCAAGTTTCACCAGTGATTACTGCAATGGCATTATTTCAGAATATTGCAAACTAGTTTTTAAAATCATGAGGCAACTGTAGAAAAGCAAATAAACTGCCTGCATCTGAAATTTTTCTCATACATACATACTTCTGTTCTTTCAGTCACAAAATCAAAGTGCCCCTCTTACGTTGGGATAACAGGAATCATTCTACAGGAATTTAAACATGTCTTCAAAATTATCACTAAAGAAGACAAATTAAAAGGTATATGACAGTTTTTTCAGTGCTTTTCGCAACTTGAATAATCAGAAATTTCTTAAACACACTATTCATCTTACACCTCTGAGTATCTTGTTTTATATCAGTGCTTTTAGTTCTTTGCATAGAGTGGCAAAAGTCAGTGTCTTTACTGACCATGTATCAGCCCAGTATCTTACCAAAAAAGTATCTCATTAGAAATGAGCAATTAAAAAATAATTTCTAGTCAACCCAACATGATTACGCACACAGCTCATTCATCTGATTCAGATCAGATGTTCTCTGCAACACTGCATGCTCCTGAAAAAGGACTAACTTTAATAATTCCAGTTTAAAATTTAGAGGGTTTGGCTATTTTTCTTCTCTTGCTAAAGCATAAAAACCTTGAAATGGGGCAAACCTCAAGTCTACATGTGAATAATACCCCCTGGTATGTCAGCATATATTCATAACAGGGATTTAATTACGTTAGTCCACTTCTGTTAATTTCTTTTCTTTTGCATTTTCAGTTGTTCCCAAACTTAACAATGTATTTAGCTTAGAGACTGATGGATTCATTTCCTACATCTATGGAAGCAAGTTCCAGCTCAGAGCAAGTGAGCGGTCTGCAAAAAAATTCAAGCTGAAAGGAACTATTGACCTATGATTTCATGGAAAAATCAGAAGTATTAATAGAAACATCTGCTGTTTTCCTTCAGTTTAAATACCAGGTTTTCTGGCAGATTGAAAATGGAAGAGCTATGTGAAATACTTCTAAAGCATTTCTTCTTACTGAAGAATGACTAGTCTCTGTTGTCTTTAAAGCAGTCCCTCAGACTGTTGGAGTTTGTTCTATGTTTTGTTATTTGTATATAACATTTGGGCTTTTATTAAACTTACACTATTGGTATTGATTACCTGACTTCTGTTTCAATTTATAATCATAAACTTGCACAATGAAAATTTTATCTTGTAACTGTGATAAACGTTACTGTTGCCTTCTGTATAAACTGGGCTTTACCTGCCTATTACATGCTTACAGTGAGACTGTAGGTGATGACAACTGCTCTTTTGTAATCATTGTTCCTGGGCCAACATCAACATCTTTGCTTGGTGCAAGCATATGCAAGTAAGTTGTTTCAACTAACAGGTTTTACCTTGAGTATCTACTTCCCTGTGGTTAAGACTGTTACACATTATGTACAGATGTACATGTTAACATAGTAAACATGTAACGCAGCCCTGCAAGCTGTTTGCTTACCAGGGGCTTACTAGTAACATACTGCTTTAAGGTTAAATCAGATATGTCTATATTAGTAAATATATATCGTCATGCCAGAGTGCAGGGGACACATCACATAAGAGGGAAGCACTTGAAGCTAGAAATTCAAAGATGGAAGTGACCGTCATTCAATCTTCTACTTCAATTACCCACAAAATTGCTTTATGAATATTTAACCTCTATTTATAGAGCTTTACTGTAGCCTGTGTTCATATATATTTAGACATGGTGTCTATGTTATACATTTAAAAAATACCTTTATTCTTATTCAAATATACGTTACATACAATTTTTAAAAAGGCTAGCATGGATGGCACTTAATTTATATCGCTTGTTTGTGAGCACTACATCACTGGAACACAAGAAGTCAGGTAGTTTCACAGCGTAAGTCTTCTAAACTCACCAACCACCCTTAATAAAGCACCTCTTGTGAAGAAGCTTCTAGTGTTTAAACCTTTCATAAATACTTGCTTTTCACAGCAGTCTGCAGCAGTGGTTGTAAAGGAGACTTGCTCAGCTTTGAGTGCATGTGCTTCATGTATCCTCGGCCCCTGTTAGTCTCCTTTTTTCATCTCCCCCCGCCCCCCAATACTTCGAGAATCCTTTTTTGATTGCCCAGATTACAATCTCTCATTAGCTAGACAGGTTTGACTTGTTTGGGAAGATCATTTAACATTTTTCTGTTGTAAAAGAGCCTCTGTGGTGTTTATGTTACAAAGGTACCATTCAGAAGCTTTCAATTTCAATTATGAAGTCAATTTCAGGATCAAATGAAAGACCTGTATCTAGGAAGAGGAGTTTTTCCCTGCCACTATTCAAGCATTTGTAGCCAGCCAGAGTCATTTCTTTAAAGAGAACATGGATGTTCCTCACATTCACTACACACCAAAGCCTAGTACTGGGGTTAGGAGGACATCTCCAGCTAGAGTTCTCCACTGCACTCTAGGGCACACAAGCCATTTATCTGCCGTGAGAAAGCCAAAGTTCATCACCACCTCCAACCCTGCCCAGTCCTATGAAAACACTAACTGTGCCAGTCAGCCCTCACATCAGTAGGCCTCCAAAGCCTCTATTCGCTTTCTGGACCTGTTGTTGGGAGAGATTACAGGACAGCTGCATCTCCCTGGCGTGATCCCTCAGACACAAACCAGATTCAGCATCACTGAACCAAACGGATCAGTTGAAATCACAGCATGGGCAATACTGGTTTTCAAGAAGAACAGACTGCTTCTCTGCCCCCTTTGAAGTCAGGAAATAAAGTAGTTCGTATGGAAATAAAATCTTTGTTGCAATTATATGAAGTACTGCCCTTGAGACAGGGAAAACAGTGTTTTTGCTGGAGATGGGTATTTTATACAGGGGAATACAGTCATTTCACACCAACAGGAAACTAGGGAGAAAGAAACATGGGACAGCTTGTGAAAATACGGACAAACATACTTGAAAGTTCCAAAGAGTAGAAGCTTTTTTTCAATTAATTTATATCTGTGAAGTAAGAACAAGACGTGTTAAAGCTGTTAGACCCAAGTTATTATTCTACCTAGTACCCATTACTCCGCTCAACATTCTCTGAAATTAAATCCCTTGTTTTCCTGTGAGAAGTCAGAAGGAAAAATAAACAAAGCGGTAGAAAGCATAAATCATAGCAGAAACTTCCCTTTCAGGACAACGACCTAATTTTAATTTTGCTCATAGCCTTCAGTGTAACATCTAATTAAGACATCTGTTAAATGCCTATAATGTTAAATTAAAAGGGGAAAGCTAATAGAACTTTATTGGCATAGTCCGGTTAATTAACATTAAAGGCCTTTAATGGATGCCTTAAATAGACATCATTAATGGGAATGCCATACAAATCGGAATTAGGCACAATCGTGTTTCATTGTGCTGTGAAGGACATACCATATTCTACCATACAAACACATAGATGAATGCGATACAGCTTCCCATAGATACTGGCATTTCCATTTCTTAAACTATTTCAGCAACCGAAAGACAAACACTGGCTAACAGTCCCTTTCGATAAATAATAGCAAGCATTCATTATTTACAGTGAAGAGTGCTGAAGAGATGTTCAAAGGTCTCCTCAAGGTAATCACATGCTAGTAGCACATAAAGACGGATGACAAATGAAGAATAACAAGAGAGCTGAACAGCCAACGCGTTCAAGATGGCTTTACTGCAGTTGGTAAATCACCTGAAGAGGCCTTTTTGTAATGACTCAGTGAGGTGTTCCAAACAGCCCCCATAAATCACTTAAGCTAAACCACTCCCACAGACCACTGGTATCACCGTCTACCCATCAGTTACTTGAACCAAACCCCCATCCCACCTGCTTTTCGAGAACACGGCTCTGTGTTCATCTTTCACTAGAACACATTAAACTCCCCATTGCTGGTGAAGAAACTTCCTTAGAAACTGGGTAACACGAAAATGACTCCTCACCAGTCCTCCCCTGCTGATTCATGACCATTCCCCATCTCTTCATTAGCTGAGACAGTAAATCCTTAATGGATTTAATATTAGAAAATTGGAGAACTAATCACAGCTGTCTCTAATATGTCTCCTCCTTTGTATGTTCAACTCCCAATTGCATGCAGCAGAGACATGTTATTAGTTTGGATTTTTAAACCTGAACTCTCACTAAAGAAAAGGCGAACCAGGGAATAATGAACAACAACGAACAATATACTGTCTCACTATGTTACACACATTTCTGCTTTCCTATTACTATGTATATATATTTATAACCAATCAACTGAAACAACTATAAACAATGCAGTTACTGAATTTTGAACATTTAAGCAAGAACAGAAAAACAAACAAAAAACCCCATAACTTCCATTTGAAACCTCAAAATAATTCATTGTAAGAAGTGCTTGAAATTAAAGCCAAGACACACCCAAGAAAATACACAGAATTTTCTATTTGAGTTTTTTTTTTGTACTTCCTCTAAAAGATGGATTACACAGCAACACAATGGAAACCCCAAAAAACCTCCTGGGACTCTCCTTGAGAAACTCATGTTACAGCAGCAGGTAGCTGTTAACCCTATATATTCAAGCCACCCAATGTTCTGGAGAAGTACAAGACAAGAGTATAAAACTCCAATCTGGACCAGAGCCTTTTTTAATGAATACTCAAGTGTTGGACAAGTTAGTCCTTCTGGCAGACTCTCTTTGTCCATTTTAGTATTTCAGATCTGGGAGGACTTGTGTGTCAATGCAAGAGGTTAGAAATAATTTCTAAGCCTCTTACAACCTTTGACCAAGCAACTCTTGTTAAACAAACCTTAAAATAATTTGGAACAGTAACACATAGTCCTTAATAAGTAGCTGCATTTTGCAAAGCAGAAGTCCTGGCAAGGATAACTAGTATTTTTTACTAGAACAATGCCCCTATTGAACAGGAAAAGGACAGGCTATGGCTATGCCAGGCTGGTATGATCTGGAAATGGAAGCTTCTTGTTCTGAGGTGTGTACACAAAAGGCAGGCAAACCTGGCTTAGCTATTTTCACAATAATTTGCAAATCATATGTTTAGAAATCTTGACTGGAAACATTGGTGGTGTTTTCTAATCGAGACCCAAAAATGGCATGGGGTGAGACAGGATATAGAATAAAAAACAGAGTGAGTCAGAGTTCAGACTGAATAACAAAGGGAAGGAGAATCACTTTGGTAGGGGAAACGAATCCTGCAGAGAAAAGCTGCAGGTATTCAGTGGCATGACACTGGTAACTCTGTGCGTCATCTGCAGGCTTCCAATTTTCTAGCGAAAAAGATACTCCAGTTTTACTACAGGCTGCACGTGACACACTAGCCAGCTAGGGCTACTGGTCCTTCTCCACATCGGCACTTTTTCCTTACTTCTGGTATTTATAAAGCTTTTATAAAAGATTTAGAGATAACCTTTAACATTCCACAAATAAATATGAAGCAGTCCCTGATAACTGAACAAAAGCCACAGCATACCATCTAAGAATTATCAAATTTTCTCACTTTCCAAGAAAATGGTGTCCTTGGGCATTCAACAGCGTGACAGGGAAATGCTGAGCTTACAACAGAGCTCTTACAGCAGCCCAGGCCCACACTCTGCCAGGCGATTCTGTTGGTGCACATGTGCCAAAGAACCAGCACACCACAGAGCTACTGGCAGGTTTGCCATCAAATAATTAAGTAGCATCCTTTACCTCATACAAACAAAACAGTTCACTTTTTTTCTACACCTCCTTCTCCTCTTAAAATTCACTTAAAACACAGCTGTGATGTCAGGCAGGACCCACTGTACTGGATTAGACCTGAGACACCATCTTGCTCCTCTGCATCAGCAGCATGTTTTCAGGAAACAGGAGCAGCTGCTTCTCAAAACCAGGGCAGTACTGCTTTTACCTAAACAGGGCGATCCCTCAGCCCCTTACCAGAGCAGTTACACGCACCCGTTCCCCAGTTACAAGTCCCCAAAACATACACAGGCAGGTTTTCTAACTAACAAAAAGTTCTAGTCACCTTATCATTCCTGCTGCAGCCACTGACACCTTCATACTGAAGAACACAGGATGGCTAATTCCTAGCTCTTCCTGTTCATACTCCTGCCTCAGCACACACTACAATTTCCCTCATTAATGTCCCTTTGCCTCTGTAGTATCCTTACCATAGGCGATGCAAGTACAAGGCTTCAGCAATCCACAAGCTCTCCTTTCTGGCTCCAACAGTTCCATCTTCTTCAGCCTACACACCATGTGAGGTTTGAATAGTACCAGCAGGATAGAAGATCCCCAATACGTAGTAACAGCTGTATCAGGCCAGTCTCCTACACCATCACGGCTGAGGCAAATGCCTAACCGGCCTCTTTAGCAACACCAAAATTCCAAACAAGCTCTCCTGATATGGAAAACACCTGAAGTACTTTGAAAGACTAACCCTTGTCAGCTGTGCCTCTTGCCCCAGCTGTACTGCCTTCCTGCACCCAAGGGGAGCTCATTAGTGTGTGGGACCTTGGCGAGTAAAGCACATTAGTTGATGTGCTCACCTTCAATCATCTTGTTAGACAAACAAAAACAGGATTTACAAAGCTTGCCGTGCTACAATATTCACCAGACCATGGTGCTATGTACAAGGTCAAATTATACATTGACAACGGCCAATTCCATGGAATTTCACAGAGCTTTGACACACCTTTGTCTCACGCTCCCCTTCCTTAATTCTGTCATTCCTATGGTAACTAACTCCAATTCTGAGTCACCTTCCCTACAGCATGTGATGAAAATGTATTCTTTTGGTAAGGCAGGAATCTCCCTCAGTGTACTGGTTTAATTAAATTAACCAGCGAATGTGAAAAATAGAGGATCAAGCATCCACTACTGCTGAGAGGAGCAGTTACATTTGGCAAATGCAAACCTCCTGGGCTGCAGAACAAACAATACCTGGCGCTCGACCTACAGACAGGTTTTGACATGTAGCTCTGCACACTCTGCCTGTTGGATAGGGATTATGGAGAACTACAGAGAACCCCACAACATTTAATACTGAATTAAGAGCTCTCCCTGTTAAGACAGGTTTCTGCTGCTTTCTATTATTGTATTAGTCAGATAAGGTACAGTACCTTATAATCATTAAGAGGAGAAAAAACCAATTGACTAAAATAACATAACTGATAGCTTTGAACCAGGATGCTGAAGGAAAAGGCACAACCTAAACTTTACGGTCTATCCTGCCCTGCTCCCCAGCTTATTTTTAAGCTATTATTTTTTTCATTCTACTGGGAACTATTCCCATAGCACCTAACTATTGCCAGACAACACTGATTTAAAACATGTTATATTCATATACTTTCAGGCACTGACCAATCTTCTAATAACCATCACCTTCTACAGGCAGCTGAACAGCATGTTAAAGACTAGCACTACAGGCCTGTTAACAGGAATCTCTTCCTGGTGTATTAGTTAATACATTCAGCCTTATTTCTTTCAGCTCTCAGAATGAGCTCCTAGCCTCATGACATATGTGCATACTTTTGACTGAGACACTAATCTTAAAATATTCAAAAATATATAATAATATAGTTAGAACATTAGTTACAATATTCATATAATAGTTTCTGGGAAGTACGATGTTACCAGAAATGCCAAAGGACTTTGGCTTGACCTCACAAATTTTAAATCAATACCCAAAATTGAATATAAATGCTGAGTCCTCATATGCTTATTAAAGGAAAAAGTTAAGACTTCAAAACCTCAAGCATGACTGCACTCACTTGTCCGTGAGTCAGGGCATCTCAGCTGAGCCACGTGGCTCCAGGGCCCCAGGCTTGTAACACAATGTTTAGGGAAACGTGCTTGGTGTGTACATGAGTCCAGCTGCCCATGCAGACCTCTGACTACAAGCTCCTTGGCCGTCCTCTAGTGCACACACAGCATCAGCCCCAAAATGGACTCTACTTAATAGCACTGTTATTCTGCGAGGGAGGAAAAATAGGATTATGCACTTCTTGTAAATGTTAAAATAATCCCATAAATCTGAATAAAATGGATTTTTTTTTTGGTGAAATTGTCTGCAACACTCTGCCATGCATATTCTTCCTCTAAAGGATTATTTCAAAATTATGGACTCAGAAATGTTCAGCTGGATAGTTCTTGGGTGGCTGAGGTGCTCACTGAAGAATTTAAATGATGCAATAGCTATTGAACACCCCATTATATGGCTGCCTAATTAATGTAAATGATAGTTATGTCTCAGTCACACAGGATTATTTTACATGGAGGAAAATCTAGTCACTGCCACAGTAGCCATTTCAATAGTTTTTATAGGAGCAGTTGCATTATGGCTTCATTGAGTAAAAGGTAAGTAGCCATCCTAAATAATGAAGATTGAAGGTTTAATAGTCCCAATAAAGAATCCTGCAGGTTTTTTATTTCAAAAATTAGAGTTTGATTGCAAGCGCATGATAATGAGAGGGAAAAGAGCACTGGCACATGGAATCCTTCTAGAGCCCAGGCTCCTTGGGAACTTCCATTTCTTCTGTGCAGAAATACAGGAGAATACGGACAGAAAAAAAAGAAAATAAGCTCTTCTTTACTTTTCATGACAGCGTGTCCAAGCTCCAAGCCTCTCCCTGTGGCAACATTTCAGTGGAGAAGGATATGCTGGATTGTGCCTGTTGTACTTAGAAGGCTGACAGTACTGGAACAGCTGCATACAGCTGCTCACGTACACACAAATACCCTCAAATAATGTGAAGAGCCCAGCTTAGACCGATTTGAGTGATGATATGCAGACATAAGACAGCCTTGCAAACTTGTCGCAGAATTGTAGCCTATTACAGCAACTCTTTTTTGCAAGGCAACAGTCAAGGGACTCGGCATTTCTGTTACGAGACCCCGTTTCCAAGGTTATATATCAGAGATTATAACAGCTATAAAAATTCAAATGAGATTTAAAATTTGGCATGAACATTCTCGCTTGGGATCTAGTATTTTTTAAGCTAATCTTTGCAGGAAAAGCTAAAAGTTTACTTGTTCCACTTGTTATTCTAGGTCTCTATTGCTACATAATTCTCAATCTAGATTCTTACGCACTCCCCATCGCAGTACTCAAGTAATTTCTTTTCACAGCTGCATTTTCAGAGTGGCAGTTCGGAGCTAGGACAATTGATTTGACATTTGTTTCTCCAAATAGCAAACTTCCAAGAAGGGTTTTAAAAGAACTTCTGTTCCAAGACAGCCACTTTTTTCAGCAATAAAGCACCACATGTGTTTTAGCAAGTAAAAAGTGGCAACAACATTAACCTGAATTATGGTAACAATGACTACAAAACAAGCTGGCTGGGGATTTGCAAACACAATCTCCAGATGTCTCCAAAAGATCTGATTTATCAAACACACTCCAGGCAGGACTTGTTGTGGGTTTATACTTCCTAATAAAAAGAGGTCTGTAATATTTATTTCCTGTTAGTGTCAGTGAAAGGTGCTACCCTTGTGACATCTTTCAGAAAGGTGAGTAGATCTCTCTAGAATAATCCACAGGATACGGAGAACGCCACAGACCCTAGAAATTAAAGCTTGGAATCACCAATGAAATGAAACAGAATGAAGCTGAAGGTTAAACATGGGGGGGGGGGAAGATCATAGGAATTGGAGGCAGCCTCAAGAGGAAACCTCAGGTAGTTCCAAAGGGAAGTCCCGTGCACTCTGGCTGCAGGGACAGGTTAGAAATGCTAAATGCAAGCCATGGAGGATACAACCGTATTACATCAGCAAAGCCTGCAGCCATTTAAAATCCTGCCCTCTGTGTGGGGCCTTAAACGCACCACACTGAAGAACAAAGGCTAGTTCTACCTCTGGTTGTGATCCACAGCCTTGCTGCTAAGGCTGCGACGAGAAGCCCTGGCTAGTGCTTACTTTAGGCATGATTTTTGCTGTATGATTCCCTGCCATACAGGAGCTGGACTCACATGAACACACTCTTTCCAAGCAGGTCTCCACACAGATAAGTGCTGCATGCAAATAACTTATCACTCATATTAGTGGAAGAGTGGCACAAGTACGGGCAGAAGCAGTGAGGCCATTAAATTTATGTTCCTTCACCTTCATTCTCACAGTTCTGCCATGCAGTACTTCGGACTTCAAACTAATGCTTCATACAAAGAATATAAGGTCCCTTGCATACTAGGCTCAATATCCGGGGGGGGCGGGGGGGAAGAGACATACTTACATATGTACATGGAAGTAAAACACATGATCCGTATTTTTAATTTTGCATTTACAGTGCAATATCTCCTATTTGCAATGACTTGCGAACAACAGCTTTAGGGCAGCACTGCAGCAAGGTAATTACCTTTGCTTCTGGTTTGTTGTGGTGGTGGTGTTTTTTTTTAAAGCAACGAAGTTGGAGGAATTCTTTAGGATTACTTAGAAAACCCAAGGCTTACCCAGAGAATGATAACATCTTCTGGTTTTGAACAATGATTTCTGTTTAAAACAAGATGAGTTACTAAGGTGAACAGATTGAGTAATCAAGCTCAATTAAGCATGCGCAACATGCACTGTAACAACATTCACTGTTTGGTGAAGTAATAAAACGGCTTTATTTTCTTTTGAGCTCTGGCAGTCTACCTCAAAGAACCCTTCATTCCTACTTCTACCCAGCTAGCATTTCCATGAAGATGTATCATGATTTTTACCTACTTTGCCAAAGATATTGTTGGGGAGGGGGTAACGAAGAACAACATCTTACAGCTATAAGCAGGAGACAACATTAGCACCTACACAGGCATCAGCCTTCAATGGTACAGTCCATGCTCTGATCAAACATTGGTTTTTGCATAGGAAAGCAGTGCCATGCTTTGGAAGATAAGTCACTTTTGGGGCTACACACTTAAGACAATGTTTCAAAAGACAGTTTTCTTCCCCTGCAGCAGAATGGTTTGTAGCTCCAGGAAAACTACATTAATAACTTGTGGCTTGGCTCTGAGGCACAGGTATTTTAATTTATTATTGTTGCTTTTGTTGCAGCTAACATAAAAATGCTATAGAAACCTCCTCGCCTCCTTCTATGCCCAGAGCAACACATTTTGCTTTGGTACCAGAAGATGGAGCCACATGCTCACAGTTTTAAAGTGATTTTTTTTTTCCCCTCGTTCTGACAGAAAAACCACCCATGAAGCAGACAGTGCCTAGAAACTGCTCCCTTACCTTACATGAACTTGCCTTTTTACTGCGTCTGTGTGTACTGCTAATTTGGTGCATGCCTTACCCTCTTGTCAGCTGCCTTTCTCAGATGTTTCCATAACAACTGAATTTTCCTTACTGCAAATATATTTTCTGAATTGCCTACCATGTCAAAATGAAATTAGGAAACAGAACCAAACTAAGCCAGGCATTTCCAACTGCTAAAATACCACACTTACAATTTCCTTCATGAAAGGATATACTCTTAAAGGAAGTCATACATGTCCCAGAACCATTAATGTAAGACTCTTAACTCCTCATCTTGTTAAAAGGCCAAATAAATGCAGATATAATACCATGTTTACTTGGTGTCCTAAAGCTTAAAAATATGTGCTCAAATGAGAGATTAGGCTAGGTTTGTACTCTGCAAACCCGTCAGCACTGCTGCAGTCACTCAGAGTAAGCCACACATTTGATGAGACTGAGACATGCCTTTGCCCACCCCAGCAGTATGCTGATGCCCAGCATGACTGGTTGCCACAAGGTAGGGCACAATTGGTTTCTCTCTCTCTGTTGAAGGCAATAAACCCCCTGTTCTGCTTCAAAACCTACTTGCCAAAAAAAAAAAAAAAACCACAAAAAAACCCAAACCAAACCAAACAAAACAAAAACACCCCCAACAGTGGGAGATGCTCTACCACGGCTGCTCCCTCAGGCCATACTCCAGGGCAGCTCCCATCCACTGCTCTGCAGATGTGTCCAGGCTGTAGCAGTGCCAGCGGCAGCTGCTCCACAGGCAGGGCAGGCAAGGAGCATTGCTGGCCCCCCAGCAGCTCCATGCTGAGCGGCGGGACAGGGCCATCAAGTCTGACAGCGAGTCTGCTAAACCCTGCCCCTTAGCCAACAGTGTGTGCTTGTCCTACTGCATACAGCGATCTCCATGATACACTAAGATGAAAAAAGCCTTTGTAACATGACATACATCTGACAGGAAGAGAAACTCTTCACTAAAGGTATTAAAGCCTATTAGTGCTTTCCTTTGTTGGCTACTTGCTCCCTGTCAGCTATAGGAGCAGCCAGTCTTAGAGAGTCAGATCAAAGCAAGATAATGGCATTCCTAATAAAGCCAGCAGAGATCTTTCAGGTAAAAGTGTTTATTGTTCAGGAACAGTCAGGTCCTTTCATGTCCTTTCCTGACCTGGCAATGTCTGAAGTTACTACAGAACTGTTTTAAACACACAGACTTAATTATTCTTTTTGCCACTCTTTCAGACTGACCTCAGGCAGCAGAAGCAGGCAACTAGTTTTACTTTCATTCATTTCCTTAGTGCAATGCCATAACCTCTTCATAACAAATCCTCCACCACAACACTTAACATGTCTCTAATGGGACATTAAAAATGAAGTCAGCAAAACACTCTAGCAAAGTGGTTCACCAAACAAAAAAATAATTTATTTTTTACAAAATCCAAATATGGGACGAAGCATGCTGCCTCTATAAACCTGAATGCTGCAACCTCCTATCAGCAGTAGATACTCACACATGGCTTCACAGCTCCCACCAGTCCTCGGGGAACCACCATTTGATGGGGATAAACGAAAGGGTGTGTGTAACACTGAGTGGACCACACAGCAGGTGAGATTGACAGAAGTGTCATCCTCTATCCAGAGCTTGTTGGTTCCACAAGAAGGCTTCGGCATGTGGGACAACTACAGCAATAGTTACTACTAATTCTCAGCTTTTATTTAAAAAAATTGTACTTGCCAGCTTATCTCCACCAATTAATTAAAGGCACTCTGAGCAACAAATCTGAAGAAAATGCCATACCGATCCTTTTTCCCCCCATTTCCTTCAGTGCTGTGGCTGAAAGCCCAGTTACAGCTTTGGCTGCCAGGATTTCTGAGCAGTGTCTCTAGCACTCCCTGTATGCTTTTTGGACAGTCACTTAAAAACTTGGTTTTGCTTCCTTTGCCTGTAGTGTATGAACAATACTCAAAAGTCCTCAGGGGAGTACTACATTTGGGAATCACTTTGGGCCTACGAAAGCACTCTGTAAAGGTGTAAGGGAGCTGTGGGTTGGAATGCTGAGGCATGCCTCAACATGAACAAAATGAGCTTTCATACTCTTCCCATCTGCAGTCTGGGTCCCTTGCCACGCAGCCACAGCTGTAGCAGTGGTCCCAGTCAAACTGCAGGAGGTGGAGACGTCTCAGTGCAGGCATAGGTCAGCTGTACAGCAAAACCACCAAAAGTGGCTGTACCGTGCATCTGCTGGGGTTAATCCACATTAGACTGCAAAATCCACAAAGGACACCCAGGCACCACTTGTATAGTATGCTGGATGTATCCCAAATACATCACCTGCACTGTTTGTGCTCTCTCTGAGCAGAGAGAAATAGAAATCCCAGACAGAAATACAAGATTCCTATTGAAGATCTGCACTGAAACGATGGCAAGCTGAGGAAATCTCCAGGAGGAAGCAGGGAAGGCCACACTGTTGATTGACTATTGTGTCTGCAAGATGGACGAGAATTTGAACTCCTTTGTAAGGAAACCAAACATATCACTTAATAAAAACAAGGCATCCTACAATGAACCTCTCTTTCCCATATTTATTCCTCTCTAAACACAGCAGTGCACAGATTATAGGAAATGGTTTTACATTTAACTTCAACCCCAAGTGGTAGAGAAACGGATTGTATCTCACAATGTAAATTTGCATCTACCATCATTTAATGGATGTTTTATACATGCTATGTACTACTGTGTTTTTATGGAAAGGCAAAAAAATTACTTGGGAATTTGTTTTTAATTAAGCAATAAGGCTCAATGGGGTACTGCTATCACGCAATAAAACCACTCCTGGGGTGTTGTGAGGCATTTGGTCCAGATGAGTGCTTCAAATCACCCCCAGATTGTGATTAGATGATTACTCCCTGGAGTTAATATTAGATGGTTCTCTCTAGAGTTGTCTTATTGCTATTATAAAAAGTCTTCAACATGGGGAAACTAAGTAGCTTTTGTGCTTGAAGAACATGAAGTTCGCAGTTTTGACTGTTGAGCCACTGTCTGAGCTGTGTGGGTCCCATAGATCAATTCACCTATTTAGCATGCGTGAAAGATCATCTCAGTGCATCTCTTTGACCCAAACAGTTTTACAATTAAGTGGCTTTCTTTTTTTCTAGGAGATGGAAGGATATAAAGAGCAAACAACTCCAAAATAAAGCAATCCCAAGACAAGGCACTGAGGAATTTGATTCTGAGATATGTATTACTGGCTTTATCTTTTTGTAGGGAATAATGAATCCTAATCGTTATTATGCTAATTGTATTAATGAAGGCTAATGCACGCAGTAGTGGTAAGAGATTCTCCCAAGTTGTGTGGATGAGGAGGTACACTGCCTGAGGCACTTGTGGGGGCTCCCAAGCTAATGAATGCGAACAGCCCAAATGGTACAGAGCTAAACTGTGGTGCCCTCCCCTGCCTCCCCACAACTGTTCTTCAGGGTTGAGGTTAGGGAAGAAATATTTCATTCTGAGAAAAGACAAAAAAAGAAAAAAAAACAACCAGAACACAAAAAACCAAAGCTTCCTGCCTATTGCAGGATACCAGTAAGAGAGAAATCTCAGGAAAACATTAACTCTTGCAGGTCCTTTCCACTCTCCAAAAGGCAGGACGGCAGCACACGCATGTGGACAATTTTTACACAGCTTGAACTACAGTACAGAGCGGAATCCTCAACTCCTTCAGATGTCCCTCAACAGCCCACCACACACCTCCTATTACACAAAATCCCTCCGGTTTCTGAAGCAGGCAACAATTCTTACACTTCACAAATTAAGGTGTGATCCTTCACACATCCTCTGCACCCTAGCCTATGCCCCATCTCATAGCCTGCACAGCCCAGGCAGCAA
Organism: Sagittarius serpentarius; assembly: GCA_034782735.1. Classification (NCBI taxonomy): domain Eukaryota; kingdom Metazoa; phylum Chordata; class Aves; order Accipitriformes; family Sagittariidae; genus Sagittarius; species Sagittarius serpentarius. The sequence goes on from JAVKLA010000088.1 coordinate 30,240,693, forward strand.
TACACTCTCTAAAAGCCAATAAACCTCTTCCACCTGGTAAGCAATCCCCATGGTTCCTCCTTCAGCTCAGCACCTCACCATTTAAAGATCCAGCATGCCAACGGATGGGGATCCCAGCCAAGCTGAGGTTTGCTCTCTTGATCTCCAGGATATCGGCAGAACACCTTGAAAAAAACAAACCCACACCACCTTTCTGTTTTCCCTTATATTTGAAGGGCACAAAAGGAAACAAAGATTTCCTTTTTTTTTTTTTCCTTTCCCTTTCATAGAGCTCTCTGCACTATGCACCTGATGCATAAAACTTCCTCAGGCAACCGCAGCAGATGCCTTCCTGCACAAAAGGCATTGATGTGGGGCAAGGTGCGGATCCCTTACAAAGAGATGATTTTTCCTTTCTGAGCGATACACGCACTCAGCCTGGGTAGCAGTTCCAAAGGAAAGAGACCAAAGCATGTTCTTCACATAAAATAGAAGCTATATCCATGGGCAAAGCAAGGTTTATGAATTAAAGTCTTTTATGTGTCTTTGACTAATCAGTCAATCATAGGTGAACACATTTACATCTTTTAAAATTAACTGATGATTATCAAACTCTTGTTCCCTGTGCTTTTTCCCCACTTTAATATTTGAAATGCCTAATCTACCCAAGTTTAGTGTTTGAAATACCTAATTGTTCACCATGATTTATCTTGTGCAATAAAAGCACAGTCTGAATATGAGATCACTGTTTAAATAGAATAGCAATAGTAGGAAGAGAGTTCAGATGAAGAACATGCACCAAACGGTGTTATTCTGGAAGGAAGGCTAAGCCCAAAAGATGCAGTACTCTGACAGGATGCTGCAAAATGCTTTCCACAGCTTTTTTAGACACATCTCTTTTTTTCCACATTAATTTCATATGTTTTTCCTTTAATATTACAGCCCTCTCTCCACTGAATACCTGCACCTTCTCACAGTTCTGGCATTTCATACTCTCTTACCTCACCTCCTCACCTTCTCCTTTCATATTTTGACTAGAACATGCTCCCGTTACTGGGGAACACTACTCAGAAAGAGTGGTCTGGCAGCATGCCAAACCTACTGCTTGTTTGTCAGTGCATACTCACCCATCCCACTCCTATGAAAAGAGCAAACTTCTGAGCTTCCCCTGTTGTATGTCCCCATACTAGGCAGTTCTTGGATGCAACCTGGAGACTCACAGCAACCAACCCACTTGATCAATCCACTCAGAAAACAAACACGAAGCTCATGCTGTTAAGGGTGAAAGAAAGCATGGGTTAGTGACACAACCTGAAAAAACTGATACTAGGTAACCTGGATTAAAAAAAAAAACAACACACTTTTCCACTGAAACGATGCAACTCCTTCTTTGCTTGGACCTGCTCAGTTTTCAGCTACAAAATGCCCTTGCTACCTTCAACCCAACAGCCTACATGGGAGAAGCCACAGAGCTGTCATGAGGCACAGGAGGCAGGGAAAAGGCTGCCCATGTGGGACAGTGGGGGTGTTTCTGCACCACAAGGCGAGGTGCATCCACAGTCCTGGCAGCAGCAGCAGCTTCCCACTCACCACTTCACACGCCCAGTGCCCGAAGTCCAGCATGCCCTCCTGACATCCACCACACTCCTGCACACTCTCCGCCTGACCCCACGAGCATAAACCAGTGCATTTGGTTTGCTCACGGTTTTAATTTTCAAGCCTTATCATGTCTCCTGCTCACAGTATACTCTATCATGCAGAATGGTACATGCTGATGACATCATATAAAGAACATTTCAGTAACAAAATACCAAGTATTTTACAGTTAAGAAAGGGGATATAAATGGAACTACATATTACATGCTGATCCAAAACAGAAATTAAAACTCTTACCAAGCTTTGGATCAGATCTTCTAACCACTTCTGTGATTAGAGTTACAGACCACTCTGAAGAGAACAAGCCATTAAAACCGAAATTGGCTTAGCAGGGAAACCGAAACCCCTAGCATTCCTCTCTCCCACTGTATGTTTCACCACTGCTATTTGTCACTGAAAATTAAGAAGGAACAAGCAAAATACCTTACACCTTCACAGCACTGAGATCCAGACAACTGCTAAAGCTTAACACAAATACCAGCATACAGCCTAAAGATAACATGGGTTTCAAACCCTTGCTCGTAGTGCTGACAACCACACGTGTCTTTTTTACTGGGGAGAACACACCCCCTTCTTTCTTTTTCCTAGAACCCAACTAAGAGCAAATGTTTATTACGTATTTATACACAGCATTTAAACTTAGCCTCTGCTGTTTACCTGCTTGGTCATTATTGGTTGTTCAAGACTTCAGTTCCAACTCTACCTAAAGGCCATGCACAGCACTGCAACATGCATGACCAGCAGAACAGGGCTGAAGGTCTGAGCAGGGAAGGGCAAGGCACAGCAAACACAAAGGCTCTTATGATGCAAACTTGCAACTTTAGAATCTGCAAGCATAAGTGGTTTTGTGCTCCTTGCACACGACAGCTTTTGTAACGATCACTGAGATTTCTGACCTGGAACAGGACCCTGTGGTGAGGCACACTGGGCCGTGAGTCAGGAGCTCTGGGGGATGGATGTTCCTCAGCCTCCTAAGTGACTCACTCTGAGCCAGAGCCCATTGCTACAGAAAACAATAGCAAATAACCCACTATTCCTCTTTCAGCGATCAAGCTGCATATGACCACATGTAACTCTCCAAGTTTCAGTTTTACTCTCTGTAAGGAGGTTACAAACCCTCACACAGTTATTAGAATTTATGCTGCACTTCGAGATTCTTAGAATAAATTGCTGCACACATGCAAAGGACAGCAATGCCGCTGTAAAAACAAAACCACATTGACTGCATATTGCTTCCTTATGTGAAAGGCAGAGGAGCAACCAGGTCTCAAGGTTGCTTTCAGGAATACTTTCATCACTGACAATCGTTTTGCAGCCAGGCTCCCAGGAGCAACTCAAGAAGTGCACAACTTCCCACACGTGGGCCGAGAGAAGCCCTGAGGATGCAACAACCCCCTGAAATGGATTTGTCTGGCAGCAGTTTCAAGGCATGTGGACTAGTAGTATTTTGGAAACTGACATTCTGAAGTTTCATTCTGTACTGACAGAGCCGAGCAGAGCTCTGATTTCTGCACTCTCAGACTTGGAAGCACGTCATTTCTAAAGCACGCAACTGATGCTGGTAGGGCTCCAGAGACACAAATCAATCATGGCAATTCATACATTTCTAAACCAGACTGATTAGCTGAATCCACCGGGAGCCAGATCAGACAAACATTCATCCCTGCATGCAAACCTCACTCTCACAGAGCATAGGACAGAGGTTATTCATGCTTATAAGTAACCCGTATAACGAACACACATTGACTTATTCACTCATTAAGTAACAGAAGTATTCCAAGCTCAATTCAATAAAATCTCCATAGCTAAAAGCTGCCTTGTCCACTGATGGAATGCCCCATGTAGTCAATTAGTTAAAACCACCATCTATCCTATGATTGCAATGGGTTCCTAACATCCCAAACTGAATCTCAATATTTTTATTCAAAATAATTTTATCAAATGTCTGGGTTTTTTTAAACATGCACTAAACATACACTGAGCTCAGAATTTAACAGATGTTTTTGTTACTATTATAATCTAATCTTTTCCTGCAGGCTGTTGGAGTAATTTTGCCACTAGAAGATAATAAAAAGCCATTTTCTCCCCTGCAGAGCTTACCTTTGGCTGACTCAGCTGAGCAGCTGCAGTTTCCTTTACTTGCTTTGAAATTATTGCATCCCAGTTGGGCAAGATATTTCTGCTACTGAGAAACAAGTGGTTTTGGAGAAAATGCCAGCGGCAATAGATCAGATAAAGTCTCTTTACCTTGCTCCAATTGCATTAAAAGCTGGTAATTTGAGCTGCAGCTTTTTCAAGTGGTCCCACAAATGTTTTGCTTTTACAGCCAGGAAAAAACTGCTCCTAAACCTGCCTATCAATTAGCTGTTAAGATTACTCGTTATAAACTCTGAGTTTGTATCTCAATAAGGCATTCAAACAAGGATGTAACAGCTTCCAAGACAAACAAAATGCCAACAGAAAGTCAGCTCTCAAGTGCAACTGCTTAGTACTGACTGCACACCCAGCACGTACCTTTAGGCTTCCCTTGCCTCGTGCAGCAGTTGCCTGAGCACACCTCCACTTCCGACTGGATATGGAGAAAGTAGAAACAACCTTCAAATCCCAGGCTGTTTGGCTAACCCAATGCTACGTTTGGCTCACATGTAATGATTATTGCCCAGGTGAGAAACAAGAAGAAAAAGAAATCAAAGCACTACATCTCAGTGATAAAGACTATGATGAGGATAACATGAACGCAAATTCAGAATAATTTTGGCACGTAGGGAAAAAAACGTTTAAGAGTAATAATCTATGGCTGGTTAGATCTGAATTATTCTGGCAGCTGAGAAAAACTCTGACACATTTAGTTCAGTGCTTTGTATATTTATAGTTAGCTTTGTCTAAAAAAAGCATTTTGTCAAGGATTAATTTCTAAGCTGGGCAGATCTCCCCAGACCTAGAAGACTGCTCGTGAGGCAGCCAGGGTGGAGGCAACTGGTGTCCAGGCTCAACACAGAACAGCTCCCAGTTGCGAGACCTGGTCTGCAAAGGCCCTGCACCTCCTTCCACCGGCAGACGACTCAGTCCTGCTCTCCCACAAGGACAGAAAAGACCCCACACTAAAGACCTAGCAATGACCTGAAAATCGCTGCTCAGTCCAGCAGCCTGCCCTCTTCTCCCAGGTTTTCACCAGTCTGTTGACGACCCGATGGCCCTCTCTATAGCCCTCCCTCATACACTGCTAGGGAGCCACATACTGCAATTAACTTAGTCCGTGTCCTCAGTCATCTGCTCATCTGACACAAAGTATGAAGAAATAAGGTCTTGTGGAAACTCTTGTGACTGCCCAAGCACTTTGGCTCCAAAGCACATCACGAGCTTCCCAGCCCACATTATTATTACCAAAGAAAACGAAAACCTGTGGAAAAAAAACATTTCTAATATCTTGACAGGTCCATCAGTTCCCATTAAAAATAGAAAAGCTATTAGAGAAAGTAAGGAAGCACCTGAATTATAGATCAGTGCGGGCCCGGGTAGCTAAGGGCTGTTCTACTGCGCCAGGCAAGGACGGGAACTCGGCTCACCCACGCCTCTGGCCTGGGGCACCCGCAGCCGGTGCTGAGGAACGCCCCCGGCCCCTGCTCACCCGCCCCGCCACCCTCACGGCAGCGACACCCAGGAGGGGCGCTCGGCGCCCCGTGGCACACGCAGCCACCAAGGAGACACGGCCACAGCAAGAGACGGCCCTGGAGTATCGCCGGGGGGCGCCGGCTGAGGAGAGGCGGCAGGAAAGGCCCAAGGGAGCCTGAAGGGAGCCGCAGGGCCCGGGCCAGCCGCTCACAAACGCTGAGGGCTGAGGGCCGCGG